>OY754944.1:0-347500 GCA_963576515.1 Cryptocephalus primarius | reverse complement strand
TAATACATACGAGATACGGACCCAAGAAGGGTAACGCTTTAGCTATTACGCACTGTGGAATATCGTCACTTCCTCGTGCCTGCGATGTAAAATGTTTCACAGCTAATACGATATCCGAGAAACTTACCTTAGAGAATTTGAAACCAATATCGCCTGCTGTAGAAAGAACCTCATCATAGTTTGTGTTCCTTTCAGAACAAGAAGTAGACACTGACGCAAAGTGCTCATTGAGGGAATCCGGCGTAATGCCACGTAAATTTTCTCCCTCATGAGGAAGTAATCCCAACTTGCGAAGTTGTTGCCATATATTATTAGAATTATTTTCTAAGGCTTTGGAGATTTTATCTCGGAAAAAGTGGTTTCTGATTTATTCGGAGAGCAAATTTACTCTACCGCGAAGGTATATATACTCATCAAGATATCTAACATTCTCTGTACGTATGTAACGTCGTAAAATTGCACTTTTCTTGAGGCACTGGTTCTTTAGTTCAGGGGTCATCCAAGGGGGTTTGTCCTTGAAGCATGTAACAGTTTTGAGTGGGGCAAGAGTATTAATAGTCTCAGTCAAGTTTGTATTAAGACAGTTCAGTCCGCTCATCAGGTCACACTCAGAGACATCAAAAGGAGACCAGTCACACTCTGAGAGAGACGACATTAATAACTCAGGATTGATGTTCTTATAGTCACGATACGTAAACATTGAATCCGCAGGCTCTAACAAGAATAGTTTTATGGTGACGTCAATAATATCATGCGTATGAGTGCTCGCAAAAGGGGATGGTATATTAGTGGAGCTAAGAATCTCATCGTTGCCATCCGTGAGCATGACGTCTATCCAAGTATGAGATGTTGCCGTGTGATGTGTTGCAGAATGGGAAACGATGGAAAGGGTATGGTTTTCTGCAAATCGTCCTACAGCATTTGCCTCCTGATCAGTGGTAGACAATAGGTTTCCATTAAAATCCCCCATAATGATTTTATGTCTATAATCAGCTCCCCAAGTCCGCAAGTGTTCATCGAAATCATTATCAAACAAACCAACGTGAGGTGGTTTATAAATCACTGAAACTAGAATAGGTGGAGAGTTTTTTTCTTGTATAGAACATACGAGGTACTCCGGTACCATTGGTTTGCCTGAGACATTTGTGTTTGAGCGCTCAAGTATTTCAATAGTAAAAGTGTCCCGAACATAAAGAGCAACTCCTCCACCTTCCACATTGCGATCCTGTCGAATCAGAATATAGCCATCTATACTGACAACACAGTCGTCAAGTACTGAATCCAATCTAGACTCAGCAACGCCAAATATATGACATTGAGGGCCCTCTAGTAGGAACATGCGGATTTCTTCAATGGCACAAGGATGTCACATTTTGAAAAGCCGCTCTTAAATACCCTCCACCCCCTGCTCTCTTACTTCTCTCTCCGTCTAGTCAAGCTTGCACATCATTCGGTGGAGAAACCGATGCATCAGATGTTGAGACATAAGACTTTCGGGATTTGTTTTGCGAAGCATTCTGTATAACCTGTAGGTCTGAAAGTGATTGAAATACATGAGCCCTGTCCCCAGAGCGCCACCTGGCCATGAATTTACCTCCCCTGTGCCAAACAAACCTGAAACCCAGGCCTTTGGCTGCTGACTTTAAATTGCAAAACAATTTAAACTTTTCTTTAGAAAGAGCCTCATTAATAAATATTTTACATTGTCTGACACGAGAGGAAAGCTCATGATCAAGCGAGACTAGATTTAAGTCCCCTGTGCTAAGTCGAGTGCACTTAGATCTTGCTAGTAGCACTTTATTGACTAATACTGGAGAGGAGAGAGAGACAGCCATCCTATTTCCCGAGCGACAAACTTGCTTTCCGGATGTATAGGAGAGGGAGAGTGGACGTGCACAGATTATATTTTCAAGTTTGATATCAGGTACTAAAGCAGTCAGGAGGGTATGAGCTACCTTTTCGAACTGTTCACGTGAGAGTTGTCCCTCAATATAATTTGTAATGATTAATTCACCGTCCTTGACTACTTCAGGCTGAACTGTTGAAGAGTTACCTTCGGGAGGAGTAAGGTTGGCGGAGAACAAAGGAGGAAGGGAATAATTGTCACCATCCCTCACCAATGTGTTGTCAACATGATTATTAACTTTGGGACATGTAAGTGAACGCAGTCTCATCACTTCATCTGACAAAGCAGTGTTTGTTCTCCTCAACTCATGTAGTTCTAACGTGAGGTTGCTTAGCATGAATCTCTGTTGATTAATTGTGTTTTCCATCAATTCAATTTTACCAGAGATATTTCTCAGCAGATCCGCCTCCTCTAATTGTGAAGAGGCAAATCTATCAGAAAACTCCCCGAGTTTCGTCTCTATGACCCCGATCAATTCTGATGTGTTGAGGGAAGCAAACACTACATTATGCATACCTGATTGTTGTTGATCGTCTTCGACCTGCTCGAAGGTAGCAAATTTACTTGAATTGCACTCTGTTTCACATACATCTTTGCTCTTGTCCGCAAGTATTTGTGTCTTGTTCGTCCTTTGTGTAGCGGCTTGTATTAGCACCTCGTCTTCGACGACCCTCCTGTCAGGACTGTATGGTGTGTTAACGTTCGACAGCAGTGTGTTGACAACAGCTTCGTTGCTCAGGTAAGATGAAGTAGGTGCATCTTCAGTCGTAGCGACTTGCGTCACGCTTTCCCACGGTGATTTTTCATGAGGCGGTAGCAAGCCAGGGACGCAGTTAGCAGCGATGCTCTCCGTGGAAGTATGTGCAGATCTGCAGGTTTTATTCGATGTGTTGTAACTGGCCTCCCTGACAACTGATGACATTGGGCTTATATGTGTGCTGTCATGCATTGTATTTCCTCTCTCATTCTTTTTCTCTCTTTTATGCTTGCAGTCGATGCATAAATTTATAAACGTTTTGCTGCCGGCACTGATTTTGTGAAGACAGTTGGCGTGGTATTGTTTTTTGCAGCTATTGCAAGCTGTTAGCTTGTACCCATAGCGCGCAGGCTTGAAGCATTTGGAACATGTACTTCCGGTCAATGTGGTGTGGTCCTTATCAAGTGTAGAGCATTGGTATTTACATACTCCGCCGGTAGGCATTTTCTAATGGTTTACGAAAAGTTCGGCAACGCAGCTGGTACACTTTAATCTCATAGAAGCAAAAACGGTAGGAGATATGGGGGCAGAGAAAAAGTATTTAGGAATCTGATCCGTTCACTCCGCTACGGTGTAAGCTATAATTTTACAGTATTACGCTTACTTTACTGCACTTCCTTCAGTGGCCAAGTGGGCTGCATCCACAGTGAAGGCACACGAAGACCCGGAGCCGGTATTACGAAGTTCTGGAGGTGGCGATTGAGTTCTTCAGGGAAGTTTGAGTACATAGCAGATTCAAGGTGACCGTATTCGGCGAGAGACAAACTGAAACTCAGAGAGAGAGAGGGGGAGAGAGAGGGAGAGAGAGAGGGAGAGAGAGAGAGGGAGAGAGAGAGAGCGCGAGAGCGGGAGGGGGGAGGGAGAGCGGGGGGATAGAGCGGGGCGGGGAGAGCGGGGGAGAGAGCGGGTGGAGAGAGAGGGGAGTGGGGGGAGAGGGGGGGAGAGAGGGAGGGAGAGAGAGGGAGAGGGAGAGGCAGAGACAAAGATCGATAGGTCGGACAGTTTTCGAAATATCGCGATTCTTCCAAAATAGAAATTCCCCTCCTTTCTACCATCCATAACTCGGAAAGTAAACGCCGTAGGAAAGAAAATGCTTCGCTCCGGGCATCAGAGAAGCAACCCCTTTCGATTGGCACCGGAATTTCGAAAATCTATTTTCTGGCTATTTTTTGAGAAAATCGCAAGGGAACCTTCCTATTTTTCGTCCTCAAAAAGTGAACTTTTTGAATTTCCACATGAAACTCACAGGGTAGGTCCGTTAGGAGATTCTAAGCCTTATGGCGTCAATTTCAAGTCGATAGGCCCAACGGTTTTCGAAATATCGCGATTCTTCCAAAATAGAAACTCCCCTCCTTTCTACCATCCATAACTCGGAAAGTAAACGTCATAGGAAAGAAATTCCCTCACTACCGGCATCAAGGAAGCGTCTCCTTTCGATTGACACCCTAATTGGATTGTGTGAAAACTAGCAAATTGAAAGTAGTTTTCTGGAATTCGTGATTGTTCCAGAAGTTAAACTCCCTACTATAACCTAACATCCATACCTCAGGAAGCGGCCGTCACGAGAAGAATAATTTTATTTCTTGACATAAGGAGCGCCTTCTTTCATATGACACTGGAATTTCGAAAATGAGAAAACGACCTGTTTTGCGTTTGCAATTCAGAAACTTATATTAATTAGGCAACAGTTGACACTCTCACAATTTTGACAATACTACTTATTTTTATTTATTACTGGTTGTTTTTTAGACGGCGAGAAAGGGGGCTCAGACTCGGATCCACTGCTCGGTTTTGAACGGCCTGGAAGTCGACGACTGGCACTCCCATGAGGTACAGAAGCATCATAGACACATAGGTGAGCAACAGAAAAGGTTATAGGAAAGATTTTCAGCCAAAAATTACTTCAAATGGGGCCAACTGTCCACTGCTTTGTCCCCCTTTGGAGTAATGTTGCCGTAAATTTGACAACTTTCCAGCTTGGTACAAATCGCCAACTGCCATTTAACCAATCACGTCGGACCTATGAGAGGGCAGTTGGCGAGTTGTCTCCAAAATTAAAATGGTCAACTGTGGTTGGCTATTTGTCTTTGGTTGTGAGATTTCACTATTAATTTGGGACAAATCGCCAACTTAATGGCTATATAGTCAACGGTTCGATTTCGGGCAAATCGCCAACTTGGTGGCAATATCGTCAACGGTTCGATTTGGGACAAATCACCAATTGCAGCTCCAGTGGCAGTTGGCGATTTGTCTCGAAAAATTAAATGGGCGAAATGTTGCACTACGTTTTGGAGCTAAAAATGAAATATAAATATATTTTAAATAAGGTGTTATGAAAAGACGAACATTGTCATGTCTAGAGGTGGCGTCCCGTTTATGTCGCCGTGTACGATGACCGCGTCGCTGTCCAGAAGGAACCGAGGCCCTGTGCTACCAGGAGACGGGATCAGCAGAGAGAGGTGGGACCCTCGTGACCCTCAGCTTTGTCGATGTCTGCGCCAGAAATTAGAATTGGTAAGAGTCTTATAGTTAATTCATAGGAATTATTTGATAAATCCGTTCTTGCTTTAGTCTTGCAGAGTAGATTCCTTAAAAGGTTCTAAGCACTATGGCGTTAATTTCAAGTCGATAGGGTCAACGGTTTGCGAAATATCGCGATTCTTCCACAGTAGAAATTCCCCTTCTTTCTACCATCCATAACTCGGAAAGTAAACGTCGCAAGAAAGAAAATGCTTCGCTTCGGGCATAAGGGAGCGTCCCCTTTCGAATGGCACCGAAATTTCGAAAATCTATTTTCTGGCTATTTTTCGAGAAAATCGCAAGGGAACCTTCCTATTTTTCGTCCTCAAAAAGTGAACTTTTTGAATTTCCACATGAAACTCACAGGGTAGGTCCGTTAGGAGATTCTAAGCCTTATGGCGTCAATTTCAAGTGGATGGGGCCAACGGTTTTTGAAATATCCCTGTTTTTCCAAAAGAGAATTTCCCCTCCAAAACAAACAAACGTTACAAAGAAAAATCTCTAAACTTACGTTATCTTATACAACAGGTTATACAAGCATGGTAGTGCTTTGCCGATGACCCAGCAGTGCAGTCATTGACTAAACGAATGAAAGGTTTGTGGTGAAACCGATAGGCACCAATCGAGATTGATAAACCGATGGAGACAAACGGGCCAACCATAGCACCTGAGAAAACGGAAGCCATGTTACTGGAACCCATGGGTAATGGTTATTATGGTCTGGTGTCGCTGAGTCAGGACAAGAACCAATTATTGCTACAACCAGGACCGGGATCAAGCGGAAAGGAGGAAAAAAACGCCGAGGAGTCTTTGTAAAATAGTCGTCTCGTACAGGCGATCTATTGTAAGTCTCACATTTTTATTATCATCATCATCATCATCATCATCATTTATTTCCAACAATGCCGGATATTTGGCGATATTAACTCATTTGTGTCATTAATTTAATGAATTAATTGAATAAAAATAAAATAATAAATAAATTAATGAATATTATTAAATTAAAAATAAATTAATGAATATTAATTTAACATTATTAATTGATATTAATTAATTAATTTCATTGACTTCAGACACTTCAGTTATACCTATTAGATATTATTCTTACATAACATAAATATAGGTACGATTATTAATTATAATACACATATTTTTTTATCAATTTTATAGCTGCTTTAATGTTCTCCCGGCGATCTGGTTCAATTCGGAAAGAGCAACTTCAACAAGGAATGACGAAAGAATTAAAGCTGCAAAAGAGAGAGCCCGGGCTGAGACGATTAAAAAAGCATCCGCGTCCGACCAGTAGTGGAGTAAATTGTATTAAAATTTCTCTTTTATTATCTTTATTTTATTATCTCTTGTTACTAGTTATATGAAATGTAAATGTATGTACATTTTGTAAGTTCACCTAAAGTTGTAAAATTTAGTGTTATATGTAGTACAACGTAGTGTTATAAAAATTGTACTTATCAGTTTGATGTGTATTTTATTACATTATTGTATATTGAGTGTATACAATTAATTGTCTTTATTTACACTGGACATCTTTATTTGTATAAATTTCTTTATAGTTTCTTTGGTATAAAATTTTGTTTCGCATCTTACATGCTTCTATATATCCAATTACCCGATTATTACTTTATTATGTTTCATTTTATAAAATTTTTCCCTATTAACGAGACCGAGAAAAGTAATGTGGACGGAAAATTCCCACGATATCGAACCTATTTCGACTGCCGTTGAATCGATAACGTTGCCGGTTGTATGCTGCTTATAAATTCGTTTTAAACCTCGATCAATAGATATGTAACCACCAATAAAGGTCTTTCATTTATTTCTACGTCACGCACTTTTACTATTCTACGATAGGTGGCGATATTTGATAGGCAGAATTGGTCACAGGCGGCCGCCCATCTGGGCACCTATTCCTGAATGTGGGTAATTATAATTACCTAGGGAAATTTTAAAATTACCGTTCCACCAATAATCACCTAGATGGTATTCTTGAACTAGGACGGAATTACATTTACCTCAACTATTGAAGGGAAATTTTTTTGGGACGTTGCCAATTATTTTATGTTCATTTGATCTAATAAACATCCATTTTAAGGTATTTTAATCTGCTTTGTGGATACCTTCAACTGTCAACGTTCTTTTGTAGGTTGTACCATAAGGTGCTTTGTTAATGTGGTTGTTTGTAATAGCATTTAATTTGTGATATCCCGAAAACTGTTTTTGTTTTTACATTGAATAATTTATGTTGTGATAAGTAGAGTGAATATAAAAGGTATGTATTCGACATTTTTCAAAGTATGTAAACAAACTTCTATTTTACATCTAGATATGAACGAAAGCCACAAAAAAAGGTGTTTCGTTTCAAATGCGCAGGGGAACAACTTAACTGCATTTATGAAAGAACACGAAGAACTTGCCTCAGGCAGATTTACAAGTGATTTTACTAGAGTGAAGGCTAATGTGGGGCGACTTAACGAACATTTTAAATGCGATTCCTGCCCCCTCAAGAAATGTTCTGTAGCGGCGAAATGTAATGTACAATTTCACTAACATCTGACGCTTTTCTTATGAAGTCTGGAAATACAAAATTCTACAATGGTTTTATTTATAATTAGCTGGGTGAAGGCAACTACATACATATTATACATGTGAGATCACACACAGGTAATCGTTGTTACAATTACGCATAGGTGCGTTTATATAATAAGTAATGTGCATATCTTGTTTCCCAAATAAAAGAACAATATACTTCCCGGAAATATTTAATAAACTTCGTTTCATTTAAATGGATAAAAGGACCCACTTTGGGGTAGTACCGCATTTCAGTATTGATCTCATATTCTTCCAACTCTTCAACAATATTTAATACGTTGATAAAAAACATCTAATCAAATTCTTCTTCCATCATACACAAAGTATTACACACAGTGTAAAAAACTCCCAGACTCAATTTTTTTGACAATTTACGTAAATCCGCACATTTTAAAATCTGAATTTCCCTCAAGTAACCTCAATTCTCTCTACAAATAGTTAGGTAACGAAATTCCACTTATATTTACCTTGAATTTTTACCTAGAGGATTTCAAGAATATGACTAAGGTAATTAACGAGGGAATTATAGACATTTCCCTAGGGAAATTGCTTTACCTAGTTTCAAGAATTGGTGTCCTGCCGGCAGGTTTGGCTATCTGGGTCTTGTTTCACAAGTAACACTTGATCATGGGAACTTCCAGTTGATAATTTCACCGAACAGAATGGTTGTGTAAAGATAAACTACTCATTACGGATAATGCGACATTACCTCATCGAACACACATCCAGCATTCACGTGGAATTTTGATTTAATCAACGAAAAAAAAAAAACAATCTGCATCGGACCAGACGGTTGAAGTGAAACTTCGTTAGGTATAAGCCGCACACAAACAGCACATATGTACCTACTGAATACGGCGTCGATAGTCGTTTCGTATTTGGTCGTACTTTGAGTCTTGTCATTGGACATTATCAAATCTAATTTTTCTTTCAGAAACTCTATCAACGGTACTGCCTTCTGATCGGAAAAATCAATGTTGAAATCTCCGCTCATTACCATTGGGATTTCATGAAAATTTTCATCGAGCAGTGCTGAACCGTGCCTTGTATAAATTAACAAATTTTGATGTATAAACTTTATAATCTCATTTACACTTTTACCAGGAGAGATGTATAGAGCTACAATTAGGAATTCTGCCCCAGTTTCTGGAATGCATTTACGTATACAAATTTCACCAATAGCAGACTGTGCTGCAACAAGAGATTCTGATCCCCTTGAAGGCACAACCATATGAGAAGTCACTGTATTTGTATGGTCACTTTTATTGTGATAAATTGCTACTCCCCCCGCAGCAACATTTTGTCGTTTATATTTTACTATGCAATGAAAATTCGGAATATGGATTTTTCGTCCTATACCTTCTGTTGTACTCTGCTTTCTTCCTTTTCCTCTCTATTATCTCTTTATCAATGGCCATTTCTACCGTTTCTTCCTCACAATCATTGTTCTCAAACTCTGAATTTGTATCATGTGTCAATAAATTTGAGTCTAGTTGATCCATGATAATAGATTTCTACAAAAAGAAATAAAAAAAAAACATGTCTTCTCAAAAATATAGTAAAAATTGAAGAATTCTGGAAAATCAATGTTCTCTCTAACCTGTATTACGAAACAAAATCTTTGATTTATCTCCTTTAAAATCCTGCGGCGTTTGTCCCACGAAATGTTTTTTCTTGCGAGTTATATATCGGCCAAAAAGAATGTCGTGACTCGCTGCGAAAAAGATTGTTTCCATTTTAGATCATCTTGAATGTCAAAAAATTTCACCACCTAAAATATGACACTTTTACGCTCAGGCATTCATGATTATTGATTTAAATAATTGGCCAATACACAGTTATGTGTTAAAACTTTATTGGCATGATTTTTCCCACAAATTCACAATTTTTGAAAAAATTCCGGGCCTTCTAATGATTTGGGGAGCGGAGTTACCAATTTGCTAATCAACCAATTTTAAACAATGTAACAATAATAAATTTTATGTGTGCCAACTGTACAGGCATGCTTCTCCCAAGGAACCCAGAGTTTTTGAAAAATCTAATTTTTCTTTCAGAAAATCTATCAATGGTACTGCCTTCTGATCGGAAAAATCAATGTTGAAATTTCCGCTCATTACCATTGCGATTTCATGAAAATTTTCATCGAGCAGTGCTGAACCGTCCCTTGTATAAATTAACAAATTTTGATGTATAAACTTTATAATCCACAAAATAATATATCCACAAAAGGCGCGGTGGTTGCGTGGATAGAGCTCTTGCTTCTTACACGGGAGTCCCTGGTTCGTTCCTGGTGCGGGAGGTCTTTTTTAAAATTAATAAAAATTTCTTCCATAGCCAACACGTGGAAAGATACGCTAAAACACACCACGTGTTCAGGAGAAATGAGAAAAAAGCGTCTCACTTTATTTACGCGGATTTTCGATTCACACCTCACCAAAATATCCAACGTCCCCTAAAAAGTTTCACTTCAAAAAATACGTTCAACGCACATTCCACAGCATATTCACTCGAACGCGCGCCATTTTCTGATAGGAACATAGAACATACAATCGCAGATGACACGAAATAAGACATTTCGCCTCTTAAGGGCCACCTGATAGTAGGAAGCTACACTACACTCCCCAAGGAAAAGATCATCAATGGCGCCAACAGATGGCGATTATCGAAACACAACCATGTTGCTCGCGATTAGCGAGACACATGCAACCAGACATACACATACATTTGCAACAATTGAACTTTCTATCTGAAAAATTTGGAATAGACTTAAGGTTTCCTCACCCAGGGTCCCTCAAACTGAACGATGTTAGTAACAAACAAAGAAATTAATTGAAAGTATTTGAACTATATAATTTGAATCAGTTGAAAGTAATGTGACAATTACAGTACAAACTTTCTTAGACATTATGATTAAAGTTCATCGAACTAAGAACAGTTGTCAAAAGCATATATTTCAGATATATTCCACAAGAAACTCTATCCTCTAGTCTAGATTTAAAGAAAAGTTAAGATTTTAAACTATAACAACTTCTAATTGTATTTGTATTATTTCGGGCGTTTGTTCGGTTTGTGTTCGGGCGTGTATTCGGGTGTGTGTTATTGTTTGTATTCGGGTGTGTGATCGGGTGTGTGTTCGTGTGTGTTCGGGTGTGTGTTCGGGTGTGTGTTCGGGTGTGTTCGGGTGTGTGTTCGGGTGTGTGTTCGGGTGTGTGTTCGGGTGTGTATTTGGGTGTGTGTTCGGGTGTGTGTTCGGGTCTGTATTCGGGTGTGTGTTCGGGTGTATTCGGGTGTGTTCGGGTGTGTTCGGGTTTGTATTCGGGGGTGTGTTCGGGTGTGTATTCGGGTGTGTGTTCGGGTGTGTGTTTGGGTGTGTGTTCGGGTGTGTTCAGGTGTGTGTTCGGGTGTGTGTTCGGGTGTGTGTTCGGGTGTGTGTTTGGGTGTGTGTTCGGGAGTGTGTTAGGGTGTGTTCGGGTGTGTATTCTGGTGTGTGCTCGGGTGTGTGTTAGGGTGTGTATTCGGGTGTGTGTCCGGCTGTGTGTTTGGGAGTGTGTTCGGGTGTATTCGGGTGTGTTCGGGTGTGTGTTCGGGTGTGTTCGGGTTTGTATTCGGGGGTGTGTTCGGGTGTGTATTCGGGTGTGTGTTCGGGTGTGTGTTCGGGTGTGTTCAGGTGTGTGTTCGGGTGTGTGTTCGGGTGTGTGTTTGGGTGTGTGTTCGGGAGTGTGTTAGGGTGTGTTCGGGTGTGTATTCTGGTGTGTGCTCGGGTGTGTGTTCGGGTGTGTGTTCGGGTGTGTATTCTGGTGTGTGTTTGGGTGTGTATTTGGGTGTGTGTTCGGGTGTGTGTTCGGGTGTGTATTCGGGTGTGTGTTCGGGTGTATTCGGGTGTGTTCGGGTGTGTTCGGGTTTGTATTCTGGGGTGTGTTCGGGTGTGTATTCGGGTGTGTATTCGGGTGTGTGTTTGGGTGTGTGTTCGGGTGTGTTCAGGTGTGTGTTCGGGTGTGTGTTCGGGTGTGTATTCGGGTGTGTGTTCGGGTGTATTCGGGTGTGTTCGGGTGTGTGTTCGGGTGTGTTCGGGTTTGTATTCTGGGGTGTGTTCGGGTGTGTATTCGGGTGTGTATTCGGGTGTGTGTTCGGGTGTGTGTTTGGGTGTGTGTTCGGGTGTGTTCAGGTGTGTGTTCGGGTGTGTGTTCGGGTGTGTATTCGGGTGTGTGTTCGGGTGTATTCGGGTGTGTTCGGGTGTGTGTTCGGGTGTGTTCAGGTGTGTGTTCGGGTGTGTGTTCGGGTGTGTGTTCGTGTGTGTGTTTGGGTGTGTGTTCGGGAGTGTGTTAGGGTGTGTTCGGGTGTGTATTCTGGTGTGTGCTCGGGTGTGTGTTAGGGTGTGTATTCAGGTGTGTGTTCGGGTGTGTGTTCGGGTGTGTATTCGGGTGTGTGTTTGGGTGTGTATTTGGGTGTGTGTTCGGGTGTGTGTTCGGGTGTGTGTTCGGGTGTGTGTTCGGGTGTGTATTCGGGTGTGTGTTTGGGTGTGTATTTGTGTGTGTGTTCGGGTGTGTTCAGGTGTGTGTTCGGGTGTATTCGGGTGTGTTCGGGTGTGTTCGGGTGTGTTCGGGTTTGTATTCTGGGGTGTGTTCGGGTGTGTGTTTGGGTGTGTGTTCGGGTGTGTTCAGGTGTGTGTTCGGGTGTGTGTTCGGGTGTGTATTCGGGTGTGTGTTCGGGTGTATTCGGGTGTGTTCGGGTGTGTGTTCGGGTGTGTTCGGGTTTGTATTCTGGAGTCTGTTCGGGTGTGTATTAGGGTGTGTGTTCGGGTGTGTGTTTGGGTGTGTGTTCGGGTGTGTTCAGGTGTGTGTTCGGGTGTGTGTTCCGGTGTGTATTCGGGTGTGTGTTCGGGTGTATTCGGGTGTGTTCGGGTGTGTGTCCGGGGGTGTTCGGGTTTGTATTCTGGGGTGTGTTCGGGTGTGTATTCTGGTGTGTGCTCGGGTGTGTGTTAGGGTGTGTATTCGGGTGTGTGTTCGGGTGTGTGTTCGGGTGTGTGTTCGGGTGTGTATTCGGGAGTGTATTCGGGTGTGTGTTCGGGTGTGTGTTTGGGTGTGTGTTCGGGTGTGTGTTCGGGTGTGTTCAGGTGTGTGTTCGGGTGTGTGTTCGGGTGTGTATTCGGGTGTGTGTTCGGGTGTATTCGGGTGTGTTCGGGTGTGTTCGGGTGTGTTCGGGTTTGTATTCTGGGGTGTGTTCGGGTGTGTATTCGGATGTGTATTCGGGTGTGTGTTCGGGTGTGTATTAGGGTGTGTGTTCGGGTGTGTATTAGGGTGTGTGTTCGGGTGTGTGTTTGGGTGTGTGTTCGGGTGTGTTCAGGTGTGTGCTCGGGTGTGTGTTCGGGTGTGTATTCGGGTGTGTGTTCGGGTGTATTCGGATGTGTTCGGGTGTGTGTTCGGGTGTGTTCGGGTTTGTATTCGGGGGTGTGTTCGGGTGTGTAATCGGGTGTGTGTTCGGGTGTGTTTTTGGGTGTGTGTTCGGGTGTGTTCAGGTGTGTGTTCGGGTGTGTGTTCGGGTTTGTATTCGGGGGTGTGTTCGGGTGTGTATTCGGGTGTGTGTTCGGGTGTGTGTTCGGGTGTGTGTTCGGGTGTGTTCAGGTGTGTGTTCGGGTGTGTGTTCGGGTGTGTATTCGGGTGTGTGTTCGGGTGTGTATTCAGGTGTGTGTTCGGGTGTGTGTTCGGGTGTGTATTCGGGTGTGTGTTCGGGTGTGTATTTGGGTGTGTGTTCGGGTGTGTGTTCGGGTGTGTGTTCGGGTGTGTTCGGGTTTGTATTCGGGGGTGTGTTCGGGTGTGTATTCGGGTGTGTGTTCGGGTGTGTGTTCGGGTGTGTATTCGGGTGTGTGTTCGGGTGTGTGTTCGGGTGTGTATTCGGGTGTGCATTCGGGTGTGTGTTCGGATGTGTGTTCGGGTGTGTATTCTGGTGTGTGTTCGGATGTGTGTTCGGGTGTGTTTTCGGGTGTGTGTTCGGGTGTGTGTTCGGGTGTGTGTTCTTGTTTGTATTCGGGTGTGTGTTCGGGTGTGTGTTCGGGTGTGTGTTCGGGTGTGTGTTCGGATGTGTGTTCGGGTGTGCATTCGGGTGTGTGTTCGGATGTGTGTTCGGGTGTGTATTCGGGTATGTGTTCGGATGTGTGTTCGGGTGTGTTTTCGGGTGTGTGTTCGGGTGTGTGTTCGGGTGTGTGTTCTTGTTTGTATTCGGGTGTGTGTTCGGATGTGTGTTCGGATGTGTGTTCGGGTGTGTATTCGGGTGTGTGTTCGGGTGTGTGTTCGGATGTGTTCGGGTTTGTATTCGGGGGTGTGTTCGGGTGTGTATTCGGGTGTGTGTTCGGGTGTGTGTTCGGGCGTGTGTTCGGGTGTGTATTCGGGTGTGTATTCGGGTGTGTGTTCGGGTGTGTGTTCGGGTGTGTATTCGGGTGTGTGTTCGGGTGTGTGTTCGGATGTGTGTTCGGGTGTGCATTCGGGTGTGTGTTCGGGTGTGTATTCGGGTGTGTGTTCGGGTGTGTGTTCGGGTGTGTGTTCGGGTGTGTGTTCGGATGTGTTCGGGAGTGTGTTCGGATGTGTGTTCGGGAGTGTATTTGGGTGTGTGTTCGGGTGTGTGTTCGGGTGTGTGTTCGGGTGTGTGTTCGGGTGTGTATTCGGGTGTGTGTTCGGGTGTGTATTCGGGTGTGTATTCGGGTGTGTGTTCGGGTGTGTGTTCGGGTGTGTATTCGGGTGTGAGTTCGGATGTGTGTTCGGGTGAGTGTTCGGGTGTGTGCTCGGGTGTGTGTTCGGGTGAGTTCGGGTGTGTGTTCGGATGTGTGTTCGGGTGTGCATTCGGGTGTGTGTTCGGGTGTGTATTCGGGTGTATGTTCGGATGTGTGCTCGGGTGTGTATTCGGGTGTGTGTTCGGATGTGTGTTCGAGTGTGCATTCGGGTGTGTGTTCGGGTGTGTATTCGGGTGTGTGTTCGGGTGTGTGTTCGGGTGTGTATTCGGGTGTGTGTTCGGATGTGTGTTCGGGTGTGTATTCGGGTGTATGTTCGGGTGTGTGTTCGGGTGTGTGTTCGGGTGTGTGTTCGGGTGTGTATTCGGGTGTGTGTTCGGATGTGTGTTCGGGTGTGTATTCGGGTGTGTGTTCGGGTGTGCGTTCGGGTGTGTGTTCGGATGTGTTCGGGAGTGTGTTCGGATGTGTGTTCGGGAGTGTATTTGGGTGTGTATTCGGGTGTATGTTCGGATGTGTGCTCGGGTGTGTATTCGGGTGTGTGTTCGGATGTGTGTTCGAGTGTGCATTCGGGTGTGTGTTCGGGTGTGTATTCGGGTGTGTGTTCGGGTGTGTGTTCGGGTGTGTATTCGGGTGTGTGTTCGGATGTGTGTCCGGGTGTGTATTCGGGTGTGTGTTCGGGTGTGTGTTCGGGTGTGTGTTCGGATGTGTTCGGGAGTGTGTTCGGATGTGTGTTCGGGAGTGTGTTTGGGTGTGTGTTCGGGTGTGTTCAGGTGTGTGTTCGGGTGTGTGTTCGGGGGTGTGTTCGGGTGTGTATTCGGGTGTGTGTTCGGGTGTGTGTTTGGGTGTGTGTTCGGGTGTGTTCAGGTGTGTGTTCGGGTGTGTGTTCGGGTGTGTGTTTGTGTGTGTGTTCGGGTGTGTGTAAGGGTGTGTATTCGGGTGTGTGTTCGGGTGTGTATTCGGGTGTGTATTCGGGTGTGTGTTCGGGTGAGTGTTCGGGTGTGTATTCGGGTGTGTGTTCGGGAGTGTTTTCGGGTGTGTGCTCGGGTGTGTGTTCGGGTGTGTTCGGGTGTGTGTTCGGATGTGTGTTCGGGTGTGCATTCGGGTGTGTGTTCGGGTGTGTATTCGGGTGTGTGTTCGGATGTGTGTTCGGGTGTGTATTCGGGTGTGTGTTCGGATGTGTGTTCGGGTGTGTATTCGGGTGTATGTTCGGGTGTGAGTTCGGGTGTGTGTTCGGGTGTGTGTTCGGGTGTGTGTTCGGGTGTGTGTTCGGGTGTGTGTTCTTGTTTGTATTTGGGTGTGTGTTCAGGTGTGTGTTCGGGTGTGTGTTCGGGTGTGTGTTTGTGTGTGTGTTCGGGTGTGTGTAAGGGTGTGTATTCGGGTGTGTGTTCGGGTGTGTATTCGGGTGTGTATTCGGGTGTGTGTTCGGGTGTGTATTCGGGTGTGTGTTCGGGTGTGTGTTCGGGTGTGTATTCGGGTGTGTGTTCGGATGTGTGTCCGGGTGTGTATTCGGGTGTGTGTTCGGGTGTGTGTTCGGGTGTGTGTTCGGATGTGTTCGGGAGTGTGTTCGGATGTGTGTTCGGGAGTGTGTTTGGGTGTGTGTTCGGGTGTGTTCAGGTGTGTGTTCGGGTGTGTGTTCGGGGGTGTGTTCGGGTGTGTATTCGGGTGTGTGTTCGGGTGTGTGTTTGGGTGTGTGTTCGGGTGTGTTCAGGTGTGTGTTCGGGTGTGTGTTCGGGTGTGTGTTTGTGTGTGTGTTCGGGTGTGTGTTCGGGTGTGTATTCGGGTGTGTGTTCGGGAGTGTTTTCGGGTGTGTGCTCGGGTGTGTGTTCGGGTGTGTTCGGGTGTGTGTTCGGATGTGTGTTCGGGTGTGTATTCGGGTGTGTGTTCGGATGTGTGTTCGAGTGTGCATTCGGGTGTGTGTTCGGGTGTGTATTCGGGTGTGTGTTCGGGTGTGTGTTCGGGTGTGTATTCGGGTGTGTGTTCGGATGTGTGTCCGGGTGTGTATTCGGGTGTGTGTTCGGGTGTGTGTTCGGGTGTGTGTTCGGATGTGTTCGGGAGTGTGTTCGGATGTGTGTTCGGGAGTGTGTTTGGGTGTGTGTTCGGGTGTGTTCAGGTGTGTGTTCGGGTGTGTGTTCGGGGGTGTGTTCGGGTGTGTATTCGGGTGTGTGTTCGGGTGTGTGTTTGGGTGTGTGTTCGGGTGTGTTCAGGTGTGTGTTCGGGTGTGTGTTCGGGTGTGTGTTTGTGTGTGTGTTCGGGTGTGTGTTCGGGTGTGTATTCGGGTGTGTGTTCGGGAGTGTTTTCGGGTGTGTGCTCGGGTGTGTGTTCGGGTGTGTTCGGGTGTGTGTTCGGATGTGTGTTCGGGTGTGCATTCGGGTGTGTGTTCGGGTGTGTATTCGGGTGTGTGTTCGGATGTGTGTTCGGGTGTGTATTCGGGTGTGTGTTCGGATGTGTGTTCGGGTGTGTATTCGGGTGTATGTTCGGGTGTGTGTTCGGGTGTGTGTTCGGGTGTGTGTTCGGGTGTGTGTTCGGGTGTGTGTTCGGGTGTGTGTTCGGGTGTGTGTTCTTGTTTGTATTTGGGTGTGTGTTCGGGTGTGTATTCGGGTGTGTGTTCGGGTGTGTGTTGGGGTGTGTGTTCGGATGTGTTCGGGAGTGTATTCGGGTGTGTGTTCGGGTGTGTGTTCGGGTGTGTGCTCGGGTGTGTGTTCGGGTGTGTTCGGGTGTGTGTTCGGATGTGTGTTCGGGTGTGCATTCGGGTGTGTGTTCGGGTGTGTATTCGGGTGTGTGTTCGGATGTGTGTTCGGGTGTGAATTCGGGTGTGTGTTCGGATGTGTGTTCGGGTGTGTATTCGGGTGTATGTTCGGGTGTGTGTTCGGGTGTGTGTTCGGGTGTGTGTTCGGGTGTGTGTTCTTGTTTGTATTTGGGTGTGTGTTCGGGTGTGTATTCGGGTGTGTGTTCGGGTGTGTGTTGGGGTGTGTGTTCGGATGTGTTCGGGTGTGTATTCGGGGGTGTGTTCGGGTGTGTGTTCGGGTGTGTATTCGGGTGTGTGTTCGGATGTGTGTTCGGGTGTGTATTCGGGTGTATGTTCGGGTGTGTGTTCGGGTGTGAGTTCGGGTGTGTGTTGGGGTGTGTGTTCGGGTGTGTGTTCTTGTTTGTATTTGGGTGTGTTCGGGTGTGTATTCGGGTGTGTGTTCGGGTGTGTGTTCGGGTGTGTGTTCGGGTGTGTGTTCGGGTGTGTGTTCGGGTGTGTATTCGGTTGTGTGTTCGGGTGTGTGTTCGGGTGTGTATTCGGGTGTGTGTTCGGGTGTGTGTTCGGGTGTGTGTTCGGGTGTGTGTTCGGGTGTGTGTTCTTGTTTGTATTTGGGTGTGTGTTCGAGTGTGTATTCGGGTATGTGTTCGGGTGTGTGTTCGGGTGTGTGTTCGGATGTGTTCGGGTGTGTGTTCGGATGTGTGTTCGGGAGTGTATTTGGGTGTGTGTTCGGGTGTGTGTTCGGGTGTGTGTTCGGGTGTGTGTTCTTGTTTGTATTTGGGTGTGTGTTCGGGTGTGTATTCGGGTGTGTGTTCGGGTGTGTGTTGGGGTGTGTGTTCGGATGTGTTCGGGAGTGTATTTGGGTGTGTGTTCGGGTGTGTGTTCGGGTGTGTATTCGGGTGTATGTTCGGGTGTGTGTTCGGGTGTGTATTCGTGTGTGTGCTCGGGTGCGTGTTTGGGTGTGTGTTTTTGTGTGTTCGGGTGTGTGTTCGGGTGTGTGTTCGGGTGTGTGTTCGGGTGTGTATTCGGTTGTGTGTTCGGGTGTGTGTTCGGGTGTGTGTTCGGGTGTGTGTTCGGATGTGTGTTCGGGTGTGTTCTGGTGTGTCCGGGTGTGTGCTCGGGTGTGTGTTCGGGTGTGTGCTCGGGTGTGTGTTCGGGTGTGTTGGGGTGTGTGTTCGGGTGTGTGTTCGGGTGTGTTCGTGTGTGTGTGTTCGGGTGTGTGTTCGGGTGTGTGTTCGTGTGTGTGCTCGGGTGTGTGTTCGGGTGTGTGTTCGGGTAGTTGTTCGGGTGTGTGTTCGGGTTTGTATTCGGGTGTGTGTTCGGGTGTGTGTTCGGGTGTGTGTTCGGATGTGTGTTCCGGTGTGTGTTCGGATGTGTGTTCGGGTGTGTGTTCGGGTGTGTTCGAGTGTGTTCGGGTGTGTGTTCGGGTGTGTTCGTGTGTGTGTTCGGGTGTGTGTTCGGATGTGTGTTCGAGTGTGTGTTCGGGTGTGTGTTCGGGTGTGTGTTCGGGTGTGTTCGTGTGTGTGTGTTCGGGTGTGTTTTCGTGTGTGTGCTCGGGTGTGTGTGTTCGGGTGTGTGTTCGGGTGTGTTCGGGTGTGTGTTCGGGTGTGTGTGTTCGGGTGTGTATTCGGGTGTGTGTTCGGGTGTGTTCGGGTGTGTGTTCGGGTGTGTTCGGGTGTGTGTTCGGGTGTGTGTTCGGGTGTGTATTCGGGTGTGTGTTCGGGTGTGTTCGGGTGTGTGTTCGTGTGTGTGTTCGGGTGTGTGTTCGGGTTTGTATTCGGGTGTGTGTTCGGGTGTGTGTTCAGGTGTGTATTCGGGAGTGTGTTCGGGTGTGTTCGGGTGTGTGTTGGGGTGTGTTCGGTTGTGTGTTCTGGTGTGTGTTCGGGTGTGTGTTCGGGTGTGTGTTCGGGTGTATATTCGGGAGTGTGTTCGGGTGTGTTCGGGTGTGTGTTGGGGTGTGTTCGGGTGTGTGTTCTGGTGTGTGTTCGGGTTTGTATTCGGGTGTGTGTTCGGGTGTGTGTTCGGGTGTGTATTCGGGAGTGTGTTCGGGTGTGTTCGGGTGTGTGTTGGGGTGTGTTCGGGTGTGTGTTCTGGTGTGTGTTCGGGTTTGTATTCGGGTGTGTGTTCGGGTGTGTGTTCTGGTGAGTGTTCGGGTGTGTGTTCGGGTGTGTGTTCGGGTGTGTATTCGGGAGTGTGTTCGGGTGTGTGTTGGGGTGTGTTCGGGTGTGTGTTCTGGTGTGTGTTCGGGTGTGTAATCGGGTGTGTGTTCGGGTGTGTGTTCGGGTGTGTATTCCGGTGTGTGTTCGGGTGTGTGTTCGGGTGTGTGTTCGGGTGTTTTCGGGTGTGTTCGTGTGTGTGTTCGGGTGTGTTCGTGTGTGTGTTCGGGTGGGTGTACGGGTGTGTTCGGCTGTGTTCGTGTGTGTGTTCGGGTGTGTGTTCGGGTGTTTTCGTGTGTGTGTTCGGATGTGTGTTCGGGTGTGTGTTCGGGTGTGTTCGGGTGTGTACTCTGGTGTGCGTTCGGGTGTGTATTCGGGTGTGTGTTCGGGTGTGTGTTCGGGTGTGTGTTCGAGTGTGTATTCGGGTGTGTATTCGGGTGTGTGTTCGGGTGTGTGTTCGGGTGTGTATTCGGGTGTGTGTTCGGATGTGTGTTCGGGTGTGTGTTCGGGTGTGTGTTCGGGTGTGTGTTCGGGTGTGTGTTCGGGTGTGTGTTCGGGTGTGTGTTCTTGTTTGTATTTGGGTGTGTGTTCGGGTGTGTATTCGGGTGTGTGTTCGGGTGTGTGTTCGGTTGTGTGTTCGGATGTGTTCGGGTGTGTGTTCGGATGTGCGTTCGGGAGTGTATTTGGGTGTGTGTTCGGGTGTGTGTTCGGGTGTATGTTCGGGTGTATGTTCGGGTGTGTATTCGGGTGTGTGTTCGGGTGTGTGTTCGGGTGTGTTTTCGGGTGTGTGTTCGGGTGTGTGTTCTTGTTTGTATTTGGGTGTGTGTTCGGGTGTGTATTCTGGTGTGTGTTCGGGTGTGTGTTCGGGTGTGTGTTCGGATGTGTTCGGGTGTGTGTTCGGATGTGTGTTCGGGAGTGTATTTGGGTGTGTGTTCGCGTGTGTGTTCGGGTGTGTGTTCGGGTGTGTATTCCGATGTCTGTTCGGGTGTGTGTTCGGGTGTTTATTCGGGTGTGTGTTCGGGTGTGTATTCGTGTGTGTGCTCGGGTGCGTGTTTGGGTGTGTGTTCGGGTGTGTTCGGGTGTGTGTTCGGTTTTGTGTTCGGGTGTGTGTTCGGGTGTGTGTTCGGGTGTGTTCTGGTGTGTCCGGGTGTGTGCTCGGATGTGTGTTCGGGTGTGTGCTCAGGTGTGTGTTCGGGTGTGTTCGGGTGTGTGTTCGGGTGTGTTCGTGTGTGTGTGTGTGTGTGTGTGTGTGTGTGTGTGTGTGTGTGTGTGTGTGTGTGTGTGTGTGTGTGTGTGTGTGTTCGGGTGTGTGTTCGTGTGTGGGCTCGGGTGTGTGTAGGGTTGTGTATTCGGGTGTGTGTGTTCTTGTTTGTATTTGGGTGTGTGTTCGGGTGAGTATTTTGGTGTGTGTTCGGGTGTGTTCTGGTGTGTCCGGGTGTGTGCTCGGATGTGTGTTCGGGTGTGTGCTCAGGTGTGTGTTCGGGTGTGTTCGGGTGTGTGTTCGGGTGTGTTCGTGTGTGTGTGTGTGTGTGTGTGTGTGGGTGTGTGTGTGTGTGTGTGTGTGTGTGTGTGTGTGTGTGTTCGGGTGTGTGTTCGTGTGTGGGCTCGGGTGTGTGTAGGGTTGTGTATTCGGGTGTGTGTGTTCTTGTTTGTATTTGGGTGTGTGTTCGGGTGAGTATTTTGGTGTGTGTTCGGGTGTGTGTTCGGATGTGTTCGGGTGTGTTTTCGGATGTGTGTTCGGGAGTGTATTTGGGTGTGTGTTCGCGTGTGTGTTCGGGTGTGTGTTCGGGTGTGTATTCCGGTGTCTGTTCGGGTGTGTGTTCGGGTGTGTATTCGGGTGTGTGTTCGGGTGGGTGTTCGGGTGTGTATTCGTGTGTGTGCTCGGGTGCGTGTTTGGGTGTGTGTTCGGGTGTGTTCGGGTGTGTGTTCGGTTGTGTGTTCGGGTGTGTGTTCGGGTGTGTGTTCGGGTGTGTGTTCGGGTGTGTTCTGGTGTGTCCGGGTGTGTGCTCGGATGTGTGTTCGGGTGTGTGTTCGGGTGTGTTCGTGTGTGTGTGTGTGTGTGTGTTCGGGTGTGTGTTCGTGTGTGTGCTCGGGTGTGTGTTCGGGTGTGTATTCGGGTGTGTTCGGGTGTGTGTTCGGGTAGTTGTTCGGGTGTGTTCGGGTGTGTGTTCGGGTGTGTATTCGGGTATGTGTTCGGGTGTGTATTCGGGCGCGTGTTCGGGTGTGTGTTCGGGTGTGTTCGGGTGTGTTTTCGGGTGTGTGTTCGGGTGTGTGTTCGGGTGTGTGTTCGGATGTGTATTCGGGTGTGTATTCGGGTGTGTGTTCGGGTGTGTGTTCGGGTGTGTTCGAGTGTGTTCGGGTGTGTTCGTGTGTGTGTTCTGGTGTGTGTTCGGATGTGTGTTCGGGTGTGTGTTCGGGTGTGTGTTCGGGTGTGTTCGGGTGTGTTCGAGTGTGTGTTCGGGTGTGTATTCGGGTGTGTGGTCGGGTGTGTTCGGGTGTGTGTTCGGGTTTGTGTTCGGGTGTGTGCTCGGGTGTGTGTTCGGGTTTGAATTCGGGTGTGTGTTCGGGTGTGTGTTCGGGTGTGTATTCGGGTTTGTGATCGGGTGTGTATTCGGGTGTGTGTTCGGGTGTGTGTTCGGGTGTGTTCGGGTGTGTTCGAGTGTGTGTTCGGGTGTGTGTTCGGGTGTGTGTTCGGGGGTGTGTTCGGGTGTGTGTTCGGGGGTGTGTTCGGGTGTGTGTTCGGGTGTGTGTTCGGGTGTGTGTTCGGGTGTGTGTTCGGGTGTGTGTTCGGGTGTGTATTCGGGTTTGTGATCGGGTGTGTATTCGGGTGTGTGTTCGGGTGTGTGTTCGGGTGTGTTCGGGTGTGTTCGAGTGTGTGTTCGGGTATGTGTTCGGGTGTGTGTTCGGGGGTGTGTTCGGGTGTGTGTGTTCGGGTATGTGTTCGGGTGTGTGTTCGGCTATGTGTTCAGGTGTGTGTTCGGGTGTGTTCGGGTGTGTGTTCGGGTGTGTGTTCTGGTTTGTGTTCGGGTGTGTATTCGGGTGTGTGTTCGGGTGTGTATTCGGGTGGGTGTTCGGGAGTGTTTTCTGGTGTGTGTTCGGGTGTGTTCGGGTGTGTGTTCGGGTGTGTGTTCGGGTGTGTGCTCGGGTGTGTGTTCGGGTTTGAATTCGGGTGTGTGTTCGGTTGTGTATTCGGGTTTGTGGTCGGGTGTGTATTCGGGTGTGTGTTCGGGTGTGTGTTCGGGTGTGTTCGGGTGTGTTCGAGTGTGTGTTCGGGTGTGTGTTCGGGTGTGTGTTCGGGTGTGTGTTCGGGTGTGTGTTCGTGTTTGCATTCGGGTGTGTGTTCGGCTGTGTGTTCGGGTGTGTTCGGGTGTGTGTTCGGGTGTGTGTTCGGGTTTGCATTCGGGTGTGTGTTCGGGTGTGTGTTCGGGTGTGTATTCGGGGGTGTGTTCGGGTGTTTATTCGGGTGTGTGTTCGGGTGTGTGTTCGGGTGTGTTCGGGTGTGTTCGGGTGTGTTCGGGTTCGTGTTCGGGTGTGTGTTCGTGTGTGTGCTCGGGTGTGTGTTCGGGTGTGTGTTCGGGTGTGTGTTCGGGTGTGTTCGGGTGTGTGTTCGGGTAGTTGTTCGGGTGTGTTCGGGTGTGTGTTCGGGTTTGTATTCGGGTGTGTGTTCGGGTGTGTGTTCGGGTGTGTGTTCGGATGTGTGTTCGGGTGTGTGTTCGGGTGTGTGTTCGGGTGTGTGTTCGGGTGTGTTCGAGTGTGTTCGGGTGTGTTCGTGTGTGTGTTCTGGTGTGTGTTCGGATGTGTGTTCGGGTGTGTGTTCGGGTGTGTGTTCGGGTGTGTGTTCGGGTGTGTTCTTGTGTGTGTGTTCGGGTGTGTGTTCGGGTGTGTGTTCCTGTGTGTGCTCGGGTGTGTGTTCGGGTGTGTTCGGGTATGTGTTCGGGTGTGTGTTCGGGTGTGTATTCGGGTGTGTGTTCGGGTGTGTTCGGGTGTGTGTTCGGGTGTGTGTTCGTGTGTGTGTTCGGGTGTGTGTTCGGGTTTGTATTCGGGTGTGTGTTCGGGTGTGTTTTCGGGTGTGTATTCGGGAGTGTGTTCGGGTGTGTTCGGGTGTGTGTTGGAGTGTGTTCGGGTGTGTGTTCTGTTGTGTGTTCGGGTGTGTGTTCGGGTGTGTTCGGGTGTGTGTTCGGGTTTGTATTCGGGTGTGTGTTCGGGTGTGTGTTCGGGTGTGTATTCCGGTGTGTGTTCGGGTGTGTGTTCGGGTGTGTGTTCGGGTGTTTTCGGGTGTGTGTTCGGGTGTGTGTACGGGTGTGTTCGGGTGTGTTCGTGTGTGTATTCGGGTGTGTGTTCGTGTGCGTGTTCGGGTGTATTCGTGTGTGTGTTCGGGTGTGTGTTCGGATGTGTGTTCGGGTGTGTGTTCGGGTGTGTGTTCGGGTGTGTGTTCGGGTGTGTTCTTGTGTGTGTGTTCGGGTTTGTGTTCGTGTGTGTGCTCGGGTGTGTGTGTTCGGGTGTGTGTTCGGGTGTGTTCGGGTGTGTGTTCGGGTGTGTGTTCGGGTGTGTATTCGGGTGTGTGTTCGGGTGTGTTCGGGTGTGTGTTGGAGTGTGTTCGGGTGTGTGTTCTGGTGTGTGTTCGGGTGTGTGTTCGGGTGTGTTCGGGTTTGTATTCGGGTGTGTGTTCGGGTGTGTGTTCGGGTGTGTATTCCAGTGTGTGTTCGGGTGTGTGTTCGGGTGTGTGTTCGGGTGTTTTCGGGTGTGTTCGTGTGTGTGTTCGGGTGTGTTCGTGTGTGTGTTCGGGTGTGTGTACGGGTGTGTTCGTGTGTTTTCGTGTGTGTGTTCGGGTGTGTGCTCGGGTGTGTGTTCGGGTGTGTGTTCGGGTGCGTGTTCGGGTGTATTCGTGTGTGTGTTCGGGTGTGTGTTCGGGAGTGTGTTCGGGTGTGTACTCTGGTGTGCGTTCGGGTGTGTATTCGGGTGTGTGTTCGGGTGTGTGTTCGGGTGTGTGTTCGAGTGTGTATTCGGGTGTGTATTCGGGTGTGTGTTCGGGTGTGTGTTCGGGTGTGTATTCGGGTGTGTGTTCGGATGTGTGTTCGGGTGTGTGTTCGGGTGTGTGTTCGGGTGTGTGTTCGGGTGTGTTCGGGTGTGTGTTCGGGTGTGTGTTCTTGTTTGTATTTGGGTGTGTGTTCGGGTGTGTATTCGGGTGTGTGTTCGGGTGTGTGTTCGGTTGTGTATTCGGGTGTGTGTTCGGGTGTGTTCGGGTGTGTGTTGGAGTGTGTTCGGGTGTGTGTTCTGGTGTGTGTTCGGGTGTGTGTTCGGGTGTGTTCGGGTTTGTATTCGGGTGTGTGTTCGGGTGTGTGTTCGGGTGTGTATTCCGGTGTGTGTTCTTGTTTGTATTTGGGTGTGTGTTCGGGTGTGTATTCTGGTGTGTGTTCGGGTGTGTGTTCGGGTGTGTGTTCGGATGTGTTCGGGTGTGTGTTCGGATGTGTGTTCGGGAGTGTATTTGGGTGTGTGTTCGCGTGTGTGTTCGGGTGTGTGTTCGGGTGTGTAATCCGGTGTCTGTTCGGGTGTGTGTTCGGGTGTTTATTCGGGTGTGTGTTCGGGTGTGTATTCGTGTGTGTGCTCGGGTGCGTGTTTGGGTGTGTGTTCGGGTGTGTTCGGGTGTGTGTTCGGTTGTGTGTTCGGGTGTGTGTTCGGGTGTGTGTTCGGGTGTGTGTTCGGGTGTGTGTTCGGGTGTGTTCTGGTGTGTCCGGGTGTGTGCTCGGATGTGTGTTCGGGTGTGTGCTCAGGTGTGTGTTCGGGTGTGTTCGGGTGTGTGTTCGGGTGTGTTCGTGTGTGTGTGTGTGTGTGTGTGTGTGTGTGTGTGTGTGTGTGTGTGTGTGTGTGTGTGTGTGTGTGTGTGTGTGTGTGTGTGTGTGTGTGTGTGTGTGTGTGTGTGTGTGTGTGTGTGTGTGTGTGTGTGTGTGTGTGTGTGTGTGTGTGTGTGTGTCGGGTGTGTGTTCGTGTGTGTGCTCGGGTGTGTGTAGGGGTGTGTATTCGGGTGTGTGTGTTCTTGTTTGTATTTGGGTGTGTGTTCGGGTGTGTATTTTGGTGTGTGTTCGGGTGTGTGTTCGGGTGTGTGTTCGGATGTGTTCGGGTGTGTTTTCGGATGTGTGTTCGGGAGTGTATTTGGGTGTGTGTTCGCGTGTGTGTTCGGGTGTGTGTTCGGGTGTGTATTCCGGTGTCTGTTCGGGTGTGTGTTCGGGTGTGTATTCGGGTGTGTGTTCGGGTGTGTGTTCGGGTGTGTATTCGTGTGTGTGCTCGGGTGCGTGTTTGGGTGTGTGTTCGGGTGTGTTCGGGTGTGTGTTCGGTTGTGTGTTCGGGTGTGTGTTCGGGTGTGTGTTCGGGTGTGTGTTCGGGTGTGTTCTGGTGTGTCCGGGTGTGTGCTCGGATGTGTGTTCGGGTGTGTGTTCGGGTGTGTTCGTGTGTGTGTGTGTGTGTGTGTGTTCGGGTGTGTGTTCGTGTGTGTGCTCGGGTGTGTGTTCGGGTGTGTATTCGGGTGTGTTCGGGTGTGTGTTCGGGTAGTTGTTCGGGTGTGTTCGGGTGTGTGTTCGGGTGTGTATTCGGGTGTGTGTTCGGGTGTGTATTCGGGCGCGTGTTCGGGTGTGTGTTCGGGTGTGTTCGGGTGTGTTTTCGGGTGTGTGTTCGGGTGTGTGTTCGGGTGTGTGTTCGGATGTGTATTCGGGTGTGTATTCGGGTGTGTGTTCGGGTGTGTATTCGGGTGTGTGGTCGGGTGTGTTCGGGTGTGTGTTCGGATTTGTGTTCGGGTGTGTGCTCGGGTGTGTGTTCGGGTTTGAATTCGGGTGTGTGTTCGGGTGTGTATTCGGGTGTGTGTTCGGGTGTGTGTTCGGGTGTGTCCGGGTGTGTTCGAGTGTGTGTTCGGGTGTGTGTTCGGGTGTGTGTTCGGGGGTGTGTTCGGGTGTGTGTTCGGGTGTGTGTTCGGGTGTGTTCGGGTGTGTGTTCGGGTGTGTGTTCGGGTGTGTATTCGGGTTTGTGATCGGGTGTGTGTGCGGGTGTGTTCGGGTGTGTTCGAGTGTGTGTTCGGGTGTGTGTTCGGGTGTGTGTTCGGGGGTGTGTTCGGGTGCGTGTTCGGGTATGTGTTCGGGTGTGTGTTCGGCTATGTGTTCAGGTGTGTGTTCGGGTGTGTGTTCGGGTGTGTGTTCGGGTTTGTGTTCGGGTGTGTATTCGGGTGTGTGTTCGGGTGTGTATTCGGGTGTGTGTTCGGGAGTGTTTTCTGGTGTGTGTTCGGGTGTGTTCGGGTGTGTGTTCGGGTGTGTGTTCGGGTGTGTGTTCGGGTTTGTGTTCTGGTGTGTTCGGGGGTGTGTTCGGGTGTGTGTTCGTGTTTGCATTCGGGTGTGTGTTCGGCTGTGTGTTCGGGTGTGTTCGGGTGTGTGTTCGGGTGTGTGTTCGGGTTTGCATTCGGGTGTGTGTTCGGGTGTGTGTTCGGGTGTGTATTCGGGGGTGTGTTCGGGTGTTTATTCGGGTGTGTGTTCGGGTGTGTTCGGGTGTGTGTTCGGGTGTGTTCGGGTGTGTTCGGGTTCGTGTTCGGGTGTGTGTTCGTGTGTGTGCTCGGGTGTGTGTTCGGGTGTGTGTTCGGGTGTGTTCGGGTGTGTGTTCGGGTAGTTGTTCGGGTGTGTTCGGGTGTGTGTTCGGGTTTGTATTCGGGTGTGTGTTCGGGTGTGTGTTCGGGTGTGTGTTCGGATGTGTGTTCGGGTTTGTGTTCGGGTGTGTGTTCGGGTGTGTGTTCGGATGTGTTCGAGTGTGTTCGGGTGTGTGTTCGGGTGTGTGTTCGGGTGTGTTCGTGTGTGTGTTCGGGTGTGTGTTCGGGTGTGTGTTCGGGTGTGTTCGGGTGTGTGTTGGAGTGTGTTCGGGTGTGTGTTCTGTTGTGTGTTCGGGTGTGTGTTCGGGTGTGTTCGGGTGTGTGTTCGGGTTTGTATTCGGGTGTGTGTTCGGGTGTGTGTTCGGGTGTGTATTCCGGTGTGTGTTCGGGTGTTTTCGGGTGTGTTCGTGTGTGTGTGTTCGGGTGTGTTCGTGTGTGTGTTCGGGTGTGTGTACGGGTGTGTTCGGGTGTGTTCGTGTGTGTTTTCGTGTGTGCGTTCGGGTGTGTGCTCGTGTGTGTGTTCGGGTGCGTGTTCGGGTGTATTCGTGTGTGTGTTCGGGTGTGTGTTCGGATGTGTGTTCGGGTGTGTGTTCGGGTGTGTGTTCGGGTGTGTGTTCGGGTGTGTTCTTGTGTGTGTGTTCGGGTGTGTGTTCGTGTGTGTGCTCGGGTGTGTGTGTTCGGGTGTGTGTTCGGGTGTGTTCGGGTGTGTGTTCGGGTGTGTGTTCGGGTGTGTATTCGGGTGTGTGTTCGGGTGTGTGTTCGGGTGTGTGTTCGTGTGTGTGTTCGGGTGTGTGTTCGGGTTTGTATTCGGGTGTGTGTTCGGGTGTGTTTTCGGGTGTGTTTTCGGGAGTGTGTTCGGGTGTGTTCGGGTGTGTGTTGGAGTGTGTTCGGGTGTGTGTTCTGGTGTGTGTTCGGGTGTGTGTTCGGGTGTGTTCGGGTGTGTGTTCGGGTTTGTATTCGGGTGTGTGTTCGGGTGTGTGTTCGGGTGTGTATTCCGGTGTGTGTTCGGGTGTGTGTTCGGGTGTGTGTTCGGGTGTTTTCGGGTGTGTTCGTGTGTGTGTTCGGGTGTGTTCGTGTGTGTGTTCGGGTGTGTGTACGGGTGTGTTCGGGTGTGTGTTCGGGTGTGTTCGTGTGTGTGTTCGGGTGTGTGTACGGGTGTGTTCGGGTGTGTTCGTGTGTGTGTTCGGGTGTGTGTTCGTGTGTTTTCGTGTGTGTGCTCGGGTGTGTGTTCGGGTGTGTGTTCGGGTGCGTGTTCGGGTGTATTCGTGTGTGTGTTCGGGTGTGTGTTCGGGAGTGTGTTCGGGTGTGTACTCTGGTGTGCGTTCGGGTGTGTATTCGGGTGTGTGTTCGGTTGTGTGTTCGGGTGTGTGTTCGGGTGTGTGTTCGGGTGTGTGTTCGGGTGTGTTCTGGTGTGTCCGGGTGTGTGCTCGGATGTGTGTTCGGGTGTGTGTTCGGGTGTGTTCGTGTGTGTGTGTGTGTGTGTGTGTGTGTGTGTGTGTGTGTGTGTTCGGGTGTGTGTTCGTGTGTGTGCTCGGGTGTGTGTTCGGGTGTGTATTCGGGTGTGTTCGGGTGTGTGTTCGGGTAGTTGTTCGGGTGTGTTCGGGTGTGTGTTCGGGTGTGTATTCGGGTGTGTGTTCGGGTGTGTATTCGGGCGCGTGTTCGGGTGTGTGTTCGGGTGTGTTCGGGTGTGTTTTCGGGTGTGTGTTCGGGTGTGTGTTCGGGTGTGTGTTCGGATGTGTATTCGGGTGAGTATTTGGGTGTGTGTTCGGGTGTGTATTCGGGTGTGTGGTCGGGTGTGTTCGGGTGTGTGTTCGGGTTTGTGTTCGGGTGTGTGCTCGGGTGTGTGTTCGGGTTTGAATTCGGGTGTGTGTTCGGGTGTGTGTTCGGGTGTGTATTCGGGTGTGTGTTCGGGTGTGTGTTCGGGTGTGTTCGGGTGTGTTCGAGTGTGTGTTCGGGTGTGTGTTCGGGGGTGTGTTCGGGTGTGTGTTCGGGTGTGTGTTCGGGTGTGTTCGGGTGTGTGTTCGGGTGTGTGTTCGGGTGTGTATTCGGGTTTGTGATCGGGTGTGTGTTCGGGTGTGTTCGGGTGTGTTCGAGTGTGTGTTCGGGTGTGTGTTCGGGTGTGTGTTCGGGGGTGTGTTCGGGTGCGTGTTCGGGTATGTGTTCGGGTGTGTGTTCGGCTATGTGTTCAGGTGTGTGTTCGGGTGTGTGTTCGGGTGTGTGTTCGGGTTTGTGTTCGGGTGTGTATTCGGGTGTGTGTTCGGGTGTGTATTCGGGTGTGTGTTCGGGAGTGTTTTCTGGTGTGTGTTCGGGTGTGTTCGGGTGTGTGTTCGGGTGTGTGTTCGGGTGTGTGTTCGGGTTTGTGTTCTGGTGTGTTCGGGGGTGTGTTCGGGTGTGTGTTCGTGTTTGCATTCGGGTGTGTGTTCGGCTGTGTGTTCGGGTGTGTTCGGGTGTGTGTTCGGGTGTGTGTTCGGGTTTGCATTCGGGTGTGTGTTCGGGTGTGTGTTCGGGTGTGTATTCGGGGGTGTGTTCGGGTGTTTATTCGGGTGTGTGTTCGGGTGTGTTCGGGTGTGTTCGGGTGTGTTCGGGTTCGTGTTCGGGTGGGTGTTCGTGTGTGTGCTCGGGTGTGTGTTCGGGTGTGTGTTCGGGTGTGTGTTCGGGTGTGTTCGGGTGTGTGTTCGGGTAGTTGTTCGGGTGTGTTCGGGTGTGTGTTCGGGTTTGTATTCGGGTGTGTGTTCGGGTGTGTGTTCGGGTGTGTGTTCGGATGTGTGTTCGGGTTTGTGTTCGGGTGTGTGTTCGGGTGTGTGTTCGGATGTGTTCGAGTGTGTTCGGGTGTGTGTTCGGGTGTGTGTTCGGGTGTGTTCGTGTGTGTGTTCGGGTGTGTGTTCGGGTGTGTGTTCGGGTGTGTGTTCGGGTGTGTGTTCGGGTGTGCGTTCGGGTGTGTTCTTGTGTGTGTATTCGGGTGTGAGTTCGGGTGTGTGTTCGTGTGTGTGCTCGGGTGTGTGTGTTCGGGTGTGTGTTCGGGTGTGTTCGGGTGTGTGTTCGGGTGTGTGTTCGGGTGTGTATTCGGGTGTGTGTTCGGGTGTGTTCGGGTGTGTGTTCGGGTGTGTGTTCGTGTGTGTGTTCGGGTGTGTGTTTGGGTTTGTATTCGGGTGTGTGTTCGGGTGTGTTTTCGGGTGTGTATTCGGGAGTGTGTTCGGGTGTGTTCGGGTGTGTGTTGGAGTGTGTTCGGGTGTGTGTTCTGTTGTGTGTTCGGGTGTGTGTTCGGGTTTGTATTCGGGTGTGTGTTCGGGTGTGTGTTCGGGTGTGTATTCCGGTGTGTGTTCGGGTGTGTGTTCGGGTGTGTGTTCGGGTGTTTTCGGGTGTGTTCGTGTGTGTGTGTTCGGGTGTGTTCGTGTGTGTGTTCGGGTGTGTGTACGGGTGTGTTCGGGTGTGTTCGTGTGTGTATTCGGGTGTGTGTTCGTGTGTTTTCGTGTGTGCGTTCGGGTGTGTGCTCGTGTGTGTGTTCGGGTGTGTGTTCGGGTGCGTGTTCGGGTGTATTCGTGTGTGTGTTTGGGTGTGTGTTCGGATGTGTGTTCGGGTGTGTGTTCGGGTGTGTGTTCGGGTGTGTGTTCGGGTGTGTTCTTGTGTGTGTGTTCGGGTGTGTGTTCGGGTGTGTATTCGGGTGTGTGTTCGGGTGTGTTCGGGTGTGTGTTCGGGTGTGTGTTCGTGTGTGTGTTCGGGTGTGTGTTCGGGTTTGTATTCGGGTGTGTGTTCGGGTGTGTTTTCGGGTGTGTTTTCGGGAGTGTGTTCGGGTGTGTTCGGGTGTGTGTTGGAGTGTGTTCGGGTGTGTGTTCTGGTGTGTGTTCGGGTGTGTGTTCGGGTGTGTTCGGGTGTGTGTTCGGGTTTGTATTCGGGTGTGTGTTCGGGTGTGTGTTCGGGTGTGTATTCCGGTGTGTGTTCGGGTGTGTGTTCGGGTGTGTGTTCGGGTGTTTTCGGGTGTGTTCGTGTGTGTGTTCGGGTGTGTTCGTGTGTGTGTTCGGGTGTGTGTACGGGTGTGTTCGGGTGTGTGTTCGGGTGTGTTCGTGTGTGTGTTCGGGTGTGTGTACGGGTGTGTTCGGGTGTGTTCGTGTGTGTGTTCGGGTGTGTGTTCGTGTGTTTTCGTGTGTGTGCTCGGGTGTGTGTTCGGGTGTGTGTTCGGGTGCGTGTTCGGGTGTATTCGTGTGTGTGTTCGGGTGTGTGTTCGGGAGTGTGTTCGGGTGTGTACTCTGGTGTGCGTTCGGGTGTGTATTCGGGTGTGTGTTCGGGTGTGTGTTCGGGTGTGTGTTCGAGTGTGTATTCGGGTGTGTATTCGGGTGTGTGTTCGGGTGTGTGTTCGGGTGTGTGTTCGGGTGTGTCTTCGGGTGTGTGTTCGGATGTGTGTTCGGGTGTGTGTTCGGGTGTGTGTTCGGGTGTGTGTTCGGGTGTGTGTTCGGGTGTGTGTTCGGGTGTGTGTTCTTGTTTGTATTTGGGTGTGTGTTCGGGTGTGTATTCGGGTGTGTGTTCGGGTGTGTGTTCGGTTGTGTGTTCGGATGTGTTCGGGTGTGTGTTCGGATGTGCGTTCGGGAGTGTATTTGGGTGTGTGTTCGGGTGTGTGTTCGGGTGTGTGTTCTGGTGTGTATTCGGGTGTGTGTTCGGGTGTGTGTTCGGGTGTGTTTTCGGGTGTGTGTTCGGGTGTGTGTTCTTGTTTGTATTTGGGTGTGTGTTCGGGTGTGTATTCTGGTGTGTGTTCGGGTGTGTGTTCGGATGTGTTCGGGTGTGTGTTCGGATGTGTGTTCGGATGTGTGTTCGGGAGTGTATTTGGGTGTGTGTTCGCGTGTGTGTTCGGGTGTGTGTTCGGGTGTGTATTCCGGTGTCTGTTCGGGTGTGTGTTCGGGTGTTTATTCGGGTGTGTGTTCGGGTGTGTATTCGTGTGTGTGCTCGGGTGCGTGTTTGGGTGTGTGTTCGGGTGTGTTCGGGTGTGTGTTCGATTGTGTGTTCAGGTGTGTGTTCGGGTATGTGTTCGGGTGTGTGTTCGAGTGTGTTCTGGTGTGTCCGGGTGTGTGCTCGGATGTGTGTTCGGGTGTGTGCTCAGGTGTGTGTTCGGGTGTGTTCGGGTGTGTGTTCGGGTGTGTTCGTGTGTGTGTGTGTGTGTGTGTGTGTGTGTGTGTGTGTGTGTGTGTGTGTGTGTGTGTGTGTGTGTGTGTGTGTGTGTGTGTGTGTGTGTGTGTGTGTGTGTGTGTGTGTGTGTTCGGGTGTGTGTTCGTGTGTGTGCTCGGGTGTGTGTAGGGGTGTGTATTCGGGTGTGTGTGTTCTTGTTTGTATTTGGGTGTGTGTTCGGGTGTGTATTTTGGTGTGTGTTAGGGTGTGTGTTCGGGTGTGGATTCGGATGTGTTCGGGTGTGTTTTCGGATGTGTGTTCGGGAGTGTATTTGGGTGTGTGTTCGCGTGTGTGTTCGGGTGTGTGTTCGGGTGTGTATTCCGGTGTCTGTTCGGGTGTGTGTTCGGGTGTGTATTCGGGTGTGTGTTCGGGTGGGTGTTCGGGTGTGTATTCGTGTGTGTGCTCGGGTGCGTGTTTGGGTGTGTGTTCGGGTGTGTTCGGGTGTGTGTTCGGTTATGTGTCCGGGTGTGTGTTCGGGTGTGTGTTCGGGTGTGTGTTCGGGTGTGTTCTGGTGTGTCCGGGTGTGTGCTCGGATGTGTGTTCGGGTGTGTTCGGGTGTGTGTTCGGGTGTGTTCGTGTGTGTGTGTGTGTGTGTGTGTGTGTGTGTGTGTGTGTGTGTGTGTGTGTGTGTGTGTGTGTGTGTGTGTGTGTGTGTGTGTGTGTGTGTGTGTGTGTGTGTGTGTGTGTGTGTGTGTGTGTGTGTGTGTGTGTGTTCGGGTGTGTGTTCGTGTGTGTGCTCGGGTGTGTGTAGGGGTGTGTATTCGGGTGTGTGTGTTCTTGTTTGTATTTGGGTGTGTGTTCGGGTGTGTATTTTGGTGTGTGTTCGGGTGTGTGTTCGGGTGTGTGTTCGGATGTGTTCGGGTGTGTTTTCGGATGTGTGTTCGGGAGTGTATTTGGGTGTGTGTTCGCGTGTGTGTTCGGGTGTGTGTTCGGGTGTGTATTCCGGTGTCTGTTCGGGTGTGTGTTCGGGTGTGTATTCGGGTGTGTGTTCGGGTGTGTGTTCGGGTGTGTATTCGTGTGTGTGCTCGGGTGCGTGTTTGGGTGTGTGTTCGGGTGTGTTCGGGTGTGTGTTCGGTTGTGTGTTCGGGTGTGTGTTCGGGTGTGTGTTCGGGTGTGTGTTCGGGTGTGTTCTGGTGTGTCCGGGTGTGTGCTCGGATGTGTGTTCGGGTGTGTGTTCGGGTGTGTTCGTGTGTGTGTGTGTGTGTGTGTGTGTGTGTGTTCGGGTGTGTGTTCGTGTGTGTGCTCGGGTGTGTGTTCGGGTGTGTATTCGGGTGTGTTCGGGTGTGTGTTCGGGTAGTTGTTCGGGTGTGTTCGGGTGTGTGTTCGGGTGTGTATTCGGGTGTGTGTTCGGGTGTGTATTCGGGCGCGTGTTCGGGTGTGTGTTCGGGTGTGTTCGGGTGTGTTTTCGGGTGTGTGTTCGGGTGTGTGTTCGGGTGTGTGTTCGGATGTGTATTCGGGTGTGTATTCGGGTGTGTGTTCGGGTGTGTATTCGGGTGTGTGGTCGGGTGTGTTCGGGTGTGTGTTCGGATTTGTGTTCGGGTGTGTGCTCGGGTGTGTGTTCGGGTTTGAATTCGGGTGTGTGTTCGGGTGTGTATTCGGGTGTGTGTTCGGGTGTGTGTTCGGGTGTGTCCGGGTGTGTTCGAGTGTGTGTTCGGGTGTGTGTTCGGGTGTGTGTTCGGGGGTGTGTTCGGGTGTGTGTTCGGGTGTGTGTTCGGGTGTGTTCGGGTGTGTGTTCGGGTGTGTGTTCGGGTGTGTATTCGGGTTTGTGATCGGGTGTGTGTGCGGGTGTGTTCGGGTGTGTTCGAGTGTGTGTTCGGGTGTGTGTTCGGGTGTGTGTTCGGGGGTGTGTTCGGGTGCGTGTTCGGGTATGTGTTCGGGTGTGTGTTCGGCTATGTGTTCAGGTGTGTGTTCGGGTGTGTGTTCGGGTGTGTGTTCGGGTTTGTGTTCGGGTGTGTATTCGGGTGTGTGTTCGGGTGTGTATTCGGGTGTGTGTTCGGGAGTGTTTTCTGGTGTGTGTTCGGGTGTGTTCGGGTGTGTGTTCGGGTGTGTGTTCGGGTGTGTGTTCGGGTTTGTGTTCTGGTGTGTTCGGGGGTGTGTTCGGGTGTGTGTTCGTGTTTGCATTCGGGTGTGTGTTCGGCTGTGTGTTCGGGTGTGTTCGGGTGTGTGTTCGGGTGTGTGTTCGGGTTTGCATTCGGGTGTGTGTTCGGGTGTGTGTTCGGGTGTGTATTCGGGGGTGTGTTCGGGTGTTTATTCGGGTGTGTGTTCGGGTGTGTGTTCGGGTGTGTTCGGGTGTGTTCGGGTTCGTGTTCGGGTGTGTGTTCGTGTGTGTGCTCGGGTGTGTGTTCGGGTGTGTGTTCGGGTGTGTTCGGGTGTGTGTTCGGGTAGTTGTTCGGGTGTGTTCGGGTGTGTGTTCGGGTTTGTATTCGGGTGTGTGTTCGGGTGTGTGTTCGGGTGTGTGTTCGGATGTGTGTTCGGGTTTGTGTTCGGGTGTGTGTTCGGGTGTGTGTTCGGATGTGTTCGAGTGTGTTCGGGTGTGTGTTCGGGTGTGTGTTCGGGTGTGTTCGTGTGTGTGTTCGGGTGTGTGTTCGGGTGTGTGTTCGGGTGTGTTCGGGTGTGTGTTGGAGTGTGTTCGGGTGTGTGTTCTGTTGTGTGTTCGGGTGTGTGTTCGGGTGTGTTCGGGTGTGTGTTCGGGTTTGTATTCGGGTGTGTGTTCGGGTGTGTGTTCGGGTGTGTATTCCGGTGTGTGTTCGGGTGTTTTCGGGTGTGTTCGTGTGTGTGTGTTCGGGTGTGTTCGTGTGTGTGTTCGGGTGTGTGTACGGGTGTGTTCGGGTGTGTTCGTGTGTGTTTTCGTGTGTGCGTTCGGGTGTGTGCTCGTGTGTGTGTTCGGGTGCGTGTTCGGGTGTATTCGTGTGTGTGTTCGGGTGTGTGTTCGGATGTGTGTTCGGGTGTGTGTTCGGGTGTGTGTTCGGGTGTGTGTTCGGGTGTGTTCTTGTGTGTGTGTTCGGGTGTGTGTTCGTGTGTGTGCTCGGGTGTGTGTGTTCGGGTGTGTGTTCGGGTGTGTTCGGGTGTGTGTTCGGGTGTGTGTTCGGGTGTGTATTCGGGTGTGTGTTCGGGTGTGTTCGGGTGTGTGTTCGGGTGTGTGTTCGTGTGTGTGTTCGGGTGTGTGTTCGGGTTTGTATTCGGGTGTGTGTTCGGGTGTGTTTTCGGGTGTGTTTTCGGGAGTGTGTTCGGGTGTGTTCGGGTGTGTGTTGGAGTGTGTTCGGGTGTGTGTTCTGGTGTGTGTTCGGGTGTGTGTTCGGGTGTGTTCGGGTGTGTGTTCGGGTTTGTATTCGGGTGTGTGTTCGGGTGTGTGTTCGGGTGTGTATTCCGGTGTGTGTTCGGGTGTGTGTTCGGGTGTGTGTTCGGGTGTTTTCGGGTGTGTTCGTGTGTGTGTTCGGGTGTGTTCGTGTGTGTGTTCGGGTGTGTGTACGGGTGTGTTCGGGTGTGTGTTCGGGTGTGTTCGTGTGTGTGTTCGGGTGTGTGTACGGGTGTGTTCGGGTGTGTTCGTGTGTGTGTTCGGGTGTGTGTTCGTGTGTTTTCGTGTGTGTGCTCGGGTGTGTGTTCGGGTGTGTGTTCGGGTGCGTGTTCGGGTGTATTCGTGTGTGTGTTCGGGTGTGTGTTCGGGAGTGTGTTCGGGTGTGTACTCTGGTGTGCGTTCGGGTGTGTATTCGGGTGTGTGTTCGGTTGTGTGTTCGGGTGTGTGTTCGGGTGTGTGTTCGGGTGTGTGTTCGGGTGTGTTCTGGTGTGTCCGGGTGTGTGCTCGGATGTGTGTTCGGGTGTGTGTTCGGGTGTGTTCGTGTGTGTGTGTGTGTGTGTGTGTGTGTGTGTGTGTTCGGGTGTGTGTTCGTGTGTGTGCTCGGGTGTGTGTTCGGGTGTGTATTCGGGTGTGTTCGGGTGTGTGTTCGGGTAGTTGTTCGGGTGTGTTCGGGTGTGTGTTCGGGTGTGTATTCGGGTGTGTGTTCGGGTGTGTATTCGGGCGCGTGTTCGGGTGTGTGTTCGGGTGTGTTCGGGTGTGTTTTCGGGTGTGTGTTCGGGTGTGTGTTCGGGTGTGTGTTCGGATGTGTATTCGGGTGTGTATTTGGGTGTGTGTTCGGGTGTGTATTCGGGTGTGTGGTCGGGTGTGTTCGGGTGTGTGTTCGGGTTTGTGTTCGGGTGTGTGCTCGGGTGTGTGTTCGGGTTTGAATTCGGGTGTATGTTCGGGTGTGTCTTCGGGTGTGTATTCGGGTGTGTGTTCGGGTGTGTGTTCGGGTGTGTTCGGGTGTGTTCGAGTGTGTGTTCGGGTGTGTGTTCGGGGGTGTGTTCGGGTGTGTGTTCGGGTGTGTGTTCGGGTGTGTTCGGGTGTGTGTTCGGGTGTGTGTTCGGGTGTGTATTCGGGTTTGTGATCGGGTGTGTGTTCGGGTGTGTTCGGGTGTGTTCGAGTGTGTGTTCGGGTGTGTGTTCGGGTGTGTGTTCGGGGGTGTGTTCGGGTGCGTGTTCGGGTATGTGTTCGGGTGTGTGTTCGGCTATGTGTTCAGGTGTGTGTTCGGGTGTGTGTTCGGGTGTGTGTTCGGGTTTGTGTTCGGGTGTGTATTCGGGTGTGTGTTCGGGTGTGTATTCGGGTGTGTGTTCGGGAGTGTTTTCTGGTGTGTGTTCGGGTGTGTTCGGGTGTGTGTTCGGGTGTGTGTTCGGGTGTGTGTTCGGGTTTGTGTTCTGGTGTGTTCGGGGGTGTGTTCGGGTGTGTGTTCGTGTTTGCATTCGGGTGTGTGTTCGGCTGTGTGTTCGGGTGTGTTCGGGTGTGTGTTCGGGTGTGTGTTCGGGTTTGCATTCGGGTGTGTGTTCGGGTGTGTGTTCGGGTGTGTATTCGGGGGTGTGTTCGGGTGTTTATTCGGGTGTGTGTTCGGGTGTGTTCGGGTGTGTTCGGGTTCGTGTTCGGGTGGGTGTTCGTGTGTGTGCTCGGGTGTGTGTTCGGGTGTGTGTTCGGGTGTGTGTTCGGGTGTGTTCGGGTGTGTGTTCGGGTAGTTGTTCGGGTGTGTTCGGGTGTGTGTTCGGGTTTGTATTCGGGTGTGTGTTCGGGTGTGTGTTCGGGTGTGTGTTCGGATGTGTGTTCGGGTTTGTGTTCGGGTGTGTGTTCGGGTGTGTGTTCGGATGTGTTCGAGTGTGTTCGGGTGTGTGTTCGGGTGTGTGTTCGGGTGTGTTCGTGTGTGTGTTCGGGTGTGTGTTCGGGTGTGTGTTCGGGTGTGTGTTCGGGTGTGTGTTCGGGTGTGCGTTCGGGTGTGTTCTTGTGTGTGTATTCGGGTGTGAGTTCGGGTGTGTGTTCGTGTGTGTGCTCGGGTGTGTGTGTTCGGGTGTGTGTTCGGGTGTGTTCGGGTGTGTGTTCGGGTGTGTGTTCGGGTGTGTATTCGGGTGTGTGTTCGGGTGTGTTCGGGTGTGTGTTCGGGTGTGTGTTCGTGTGTGTGTTCGGGTGTGTGTTTGGGTTTGTATTCGGGTGTGTGTTCGGGTGTGTTTTCGGGTGTGTATTCGGGAGTGTGTTCGGGTGTGTTCGGGTGTGTGTTGGAGTGTGTTCGGGTGTGTGTTCTGTTGTGTGTTCGGGTGTGTTCGGGTGTGTGTTCGGGTTTGTATTCGGGTGTGTGTTCGGGTGTGTGTTCGGGTGTGTATTCCGGTGTGTGTTCGGGTGTGTGTTCGGGTGTGTGTTCGGGTGTTTTCGGGTGTGTTCGTGTGTGTGTGTTCGGGTGTGTTCGTGTGTGTGTTCGGGTGTGTGTACGGGTGTGTTCGGGTGTGTTCGTGTGTGTATTCGGGTGTGTGTTCGTGTGTTTTCGTGTGTGCGTTCGGGTGTGTGCTCGTGTGTGTGTTCGGGTGTGTGTTCGGGTGCGTGTTCGGGTGTATTCGTGTGTGTGTTTGGGTGTGTGTTCGGATGTGTGTTCGGGTGTGTGTTCGGGTGTGTGTTCGGGTGTGTGTTCGGGTGTGTTCTTGTGTGTGTGTTCGGGTGTGTGTTCGTGTGTGTGCTCGGGTGTGTGTGTTCGGGTGTGTGTTCGGGTGTGTTCGGGTGTGTGTTCGGGTGTGTGTTCGGGTGTGTATTCGGGTGTGTGTTCGGGTGTGTTCGGGTGTGTGTTCGGGTGTGTGTTCGTGTGTGTGTTCGGGTGTGTGTTCGGGTTTGTATTCGGGTGTGTGTTCGGGTGTGTTTTCGGGTGTGTTTTCGGGAGTGTGTTCGGGTGTGTTCGGGTGTGTGTTGGAGTGTGTTCGGGTGTGTGTTCTGGTGTGTGTTCGGGTGTGTGTTCGGGTGTGTTCGGGTGTGTGTTCGGGTTTGTATTCGGGTGTGTGTTCGGGTGTGTGTTCGGGTGTGTATTCCGGTGTGTGTTCGGGTGTGTGTTCGGGTGTGTGTTCGGGTGTTTTCGGGTGTGTTCGTGTGTGTGTTCGGGTGTGTTCGTGTGTGTGTTCGGGTGTGTGTACGGGTGTGTTCGGGTGTGTGTTCGGGTGTGTTCGTGTGTGTGTTCGGGTGTGTGTACGGGTGTGTTCGGGTGTGTTCGTGTGTGTGTTCGGGTGTGTGTTCGTGTGTTTTCGTGTGTGTGCTCGGGTGTGTGTTCGGGTGTGTGTTCGGGTGCGTGTTCGGGTGTATTCGTGTGTGTGTTCGGGTGTGTGTTCGGGAGTGTGTTCGGGTGTGTACTCTGGTGTGCGTTCGGGTGTGTATTCGGGTGTGTGTTCGGGTGTGTGTTCGGGTGTGTGTTCGAGTGTGTATTCGGGTGTGTATTCGGGTGTGTGTTCGGGTGTGTGTTCGGGTGTGTGTTCGGGTGTGTCTTCGGGTGTGTGTTCGGATGTGTGTTCGGGTGTGTGTTCGGGTGTGTGTTCGGGTGTGTGTTCGGGTGTGTGTTCGGGTGTGTGTTCGGGTGTGTGTTCTTGTTTGTATTTGGGTGTGTGTTCGGGTGTGTATTCGGGTGTGTGTTCGGGTGTGTGTTCGGTTGTGTGTTCGGATGTGTTCGGGTGTGTGTTCGGATGTGCGTTCGGGAGTGTATTTGGGTGTGTGTTCGGGTGTGTGTTCGGGTGTGTGTTCTGGTGTGTATTCGGGTGTGTGTTCGGGTGTGTGTTCGGGTGTGTTTTCGGGTGTGTGTTCGGGTGTGTGTTCTTGTTTGTATTTGGGTGTGTGTTCGGGTGTGTATTCTGGTGTGTGTTCGGGTGTGTGTTCGGATGTGTTCGGGTGTGTGTTCGGATGTGTGTTCGGAAGTGTGTTCGGGAGTGTATTTGGGTGTGTGTTCGCGTGTGTGTTCGGGTGTGTGTTCGGGTGTGTATTCCGGTGTCTGTTCGGGTGTGTGTTCGGGTGTTTATTCGGGTGTGTGTTCGGGTGTGTATTCGTGTGTGTGCTCGGGTGCGTGTTTGGGTGTGTGTTCGGGTGTGTTCGGGTGTGTGTTCGGTTGTGTGTTCAGGTGTGTGTTCGGGTATGTGTTCGGGTGTGTGTTCGAGTGTGTTCTGGTGTGTCCGGGTGTGTGCTCGGATGTGTGTTCGGGTGTGTGCTCAGGTGTGTGTTCGGGTGTGTTCGGGTGTGTGTTCGGGTGTGTTCGTGTGTGTGTGTGTGTGTGTGTGTGTGTGTGTGTGTGTGTGTGTGTGTGTGTGTGTGTGTGTGTGTGTGTGTGTGTGTGTGTGTGTGTGTGTGTGTGTGTGTGTGTGTGTGTGTGTGTGTGTGTCGGGTGTGTGTTCGTGTGTGTGCTCGGGTGTGTGTAGGGGTGTGTATTCGGGTGTGTGTGTTCTTGTTTGTATTTGGGTGTGTGTTCGGGTGTGTATTTTGGTGTGTGTTCGGGTGTGTGTTCGGGTGTGGGTTCGGATGTGTTCGGGTGTGTTTTCGGATGTGTGTTCGGGAGTGTATTTGGGTGTGTGTTCGCGTGTGTGTTCGGGTGTGTGTTCGAGTGTGTATTCGGGTGTGTGTTCGGGTGGGTGTTCGGGTGTGTATTCGTGTGTGTGCTCGGGTGCGTGTTTGGGTGTGTGTTCGGGTGTGTTCGGGTGTGTGTTCGGTTATGTGTCCGGGTGTGTGTTCGGGTGTGTGTTCGGGTGTGTGTTCGGGTGTGTTCTGGTGTGTCCGGGTGTGTGCTCGGATGTGTGTTCGGGTGTGTTCGGGTGTGTGTTCGGGTGTGTTCGTGTGTGTGTGTGTGTGTGTGTGTGTGTGTGTGTGTGTGTGTGTGTGTGTGTGTGTGTGTGTGTGTGTGTGTGTGTGTGTGTGTGTGTGTGTGTGTGTGTGTGTGTGTGTGTGTGTGTGTGTGTGTGTGTGTGTGTGTTCGGGTGTGTGTTCGTGTGTGTGCTCGGGTGTGTGTTCGGGTGTGTATTCGGGTGTGTTCGGGTGTGTGTTCGGGTAGTTGTTCGGGTGTGTTCGGGTGTGTGTTCGGGTGTGTATTCGGGTGTGTGTTCGGGTGTGTATTCGGGCGCGTGTTCGGGTGTGTGTTCGGGTGTGTTCGGGTGTGTTTTCGGGTGTGTGTTCGGGTGTGTGTTCGGGTGTGTGTTCGGATGTGTATTCGGGTGTGTATTCGGGTGTGTGTTCGGGTTTGTGTTCGGGTGTGTGCTCGGGTGTGTGTTCGGGTTTGAATTCGGGTGTGTTTTCGGGTGTGTGTTCGGGTGTGTATTCGGGTTTGTGATCGGGTGTGTATTCGGGTGTGTGTTCGGGTGTGTGTTCGGGTGTGTTCGGGTGTGTTCGAGTGTGTGTTCGGGTGTGTGTTCGGGTGTGTGTTCGGGGGTGTGTTCGGGAGTGTGTTCGGGTGTGTGTTCGGGTGTGTTCGGGTGTGTGTTCGGGTGTGTGTTCGGGTGTGTGTTCGGGTTTGTGTTCGGGTGTGTATTCGGGTGTGTGTTCGGGTGTGTATTCGGGTGTGTGTTCGGGAGTGTTTTCTGGTGTGTGTTCGGGTGTGTTCGGGTGTGTGTTCGGGTGTGTGTTCGGGTTTGTGTTCTGGTGTGTTCGGGGTGTGTTCGGGTGTGTGTTCGTGTTTGCATTCGGGTGTGTGTTCGGCTGTGTGTTCGGGTGTGTTCGGGTGTGTTCGGGTGTGTGTTCGGGTGTGTGTTCGGGTTTGCATTCGGGTGTGTGTTCGGGTTGTGTGTTCGGGTGTGTATTCGGGGGTGTGTTCGAGTGTTTATTCGGGTGTGTGTTCGGGTGTGTTCGGGTGTGTGTTCGGGTGTGTTCGGGTGTGTTCGGGTTCGTGTTCGGGTGTGTGTTCGTGTGTGTGCTCGGGTGTGTGTTCGGGTGTGTGTTCGGGTGTGTTCGGGTGTGTTCGGGTGTGTGTTCGGGTAGTTGTTCGGGTGTGTTCGGGTGTGTGTTCGGGTTTGTATTCGGGTGTGTGTTCGGGTGTGTGTTCGGGTGTGTGTTCGGATGTGTGTTCGGGTGTGTGTTCGGGTGTGTGTTCGGGTGTGTGTTCGGGTGTGTTCGAGTGTGTGTTCGGGTGTGTGTTCGGGTGAGTGTTCGGGTGTGTGTTCGGGTGTGTTGTTGTGTGTGTGTTCGGGTGTGTGTTCGGATGTGTGTTCGTGTGTGTGCTCGGGTGTGTGTGTTCGGGTGTGTGTTCGGGTGTGTATTCGGGTGTGTGTTCGGGTGTGTTCGGGTGTGTGTTCGGGTGTGTGTTCGTGTGTGTGTTCGGGTGTGTGTTCGGGTTTGTATTCGGGTGTGTGTTCGGGTGTGTTTTCGGGTGTGTATTCGGGAGTGTGTTCGGGTGTGTTCGGGTGTGTGTTGGAGTGTGTTCGGGTGTGTGTTCTGTTGTGTGTTCGGGTGTGTGTTCGGGTGTGTTCGGGTTTGTATTCGGGTGTGTGTTCGGGTGTGTGTTCGGGTGTGTATTCCGGTGTGTGTTCGGGTGTGTGTTCGGGTGTGTGTTCGGGTGTTTTCGGGTGTGTTCGTGTGTGTGTTCGGGTGTGTTCGTGTGTGTGTTCGGGTGTGTGTACGGGTGTGTTCGGGTGTGTTCGTGTGTGTATTCGGGTGTGTGTTCGTGTGTTTTCGTGTGTGCGTTCGGGTGTGTGCTCGGGTGTGTGTTCGGGTGTGTGTTCGGGTGCGTGTTCGGGTGTATTCGTGTGTGTGTTCGGGTGTGTGTTCGGATGTGTGTTCGGGTGTGTGTTCGGGTGTGTGTTCGGGTGTGTGTTCGGGTGTGTTCTTGTGTGTGTGTTCGGGTGTGTGTTCGTGTGTGTGCTCGGGTGTGTGTGTTCGGGTGTGTGTTCGGGTGTGTTCGGGTGTGTGTTCGGGTGTGTGTTCGGGTGTGTATTCGGATGTGTGTTCGGGTGTGTTCGGGTGTGTGTTCGGGTGTGTGTTCGTGTGTGTGTTCGGGTGTGTGTTCGGGTTTGTATTCGGGTGTGTGTTCGGGTGTGTTTTCGGGTGTGTATTCGGGAGTGTGTTCGGGTGTGTTCGGGTGTGTGTTGGAGTGTGTTCGGGTGTGTGTTCTGGTGTGTGTTCGGGTGTGTGTTCGGGTGTGTTCGGGTGTGTGTTCGGGTTTGTATTCGGGTGTGTGTTCGGGTGTGTGTTCGGGTGTGTATTCCGGTGTGTGTTCGGGTGTGTGTTCGGGTGTGTGTTCGGGTGTTTTCGGGTGTGTTCGTGTGTGTGTTCGGGTGTGTTCGTGTGTGTGTTCGGGTGTGTGTACGGGTGTGTTCGGGTGTGTTCGTGTGTGTGTGTTCGGGTGTGTGTTCGTGTGTTTTCGTGTGTGTGTTCGGGTGTGTGCTCGGGTGTGTGTTCGGGTGTGTGTTCGGGTGCGTGTTCGGGTGTATTCGTGTGTGTGTTCGGGTGTGTGTTCGGGAGTGTGTTCGGGTGTGTATTCTGGTGTGCTTTCGGGTGTGCGTTCGGGTGTGTGTTCGGGTGTGTTCGGGTGTGTGTTCGGGTTTGTATTCGGGTGTGTATTCGGGTGTATTCGGGTGTGTTCGAGTGTGTTCGTGTTTGTGTTCGGATGTGTGTTCGGGTGTGTGTTCGGGAGTGTGTTCGCGTGTGTATTCTGGTGTGCGTTCGGGTGTGGGTTCGGGTGTGTGTTCGGGTGTGTTCGGGTGTGTATTCGGGTTTGTATTCGGGTGTGTGTTCGGGTGTGTGTTCGGGTGTGTATTCCGGTGTGTGTTCGGGTGTGTATTCGGGTGTCTGTTCGGGTGTGTGTTCGGGGGTGTTCGGGTGTGTGTTCGGGTGTGTGTTCGGGTGTGTTCGGGTGTGTATTCGGGTTTGTATTCGGGGGTGTGTGGGGGTGTGTGTTCGGGTGTGTTGTTGTGTGTGTGTTCGGGTGTGTGTTCGGGTGTGTGTTCGTGTGTGTGCTCGGGTGTGTGTGTTCGGGTGTGTGTTCGGGTGTGTTCGGGTGTGTGTTCGGGTGTGTGTTCGGGTGTGTATTCGGGTGTGTGTTCGGGTGTGTTCGGGTGTGTGTTCGGGTGTGTGTTCGTGTGTGTGTTCGGGTGTGTGTTCGGGTTTGTATTCGGGTGTGTGTTCGGGTGTGTTTTCGGGTGTGTATTCGGGAGTGTGTTCGGGTGTGTTCGGGTGTGTGTTGGAGTGTGTTCGGGTGTGTGTTCTGTTGTGTGTTCGGGTGTGTGTTCGGGTGTGTTCGGGTTTGTATTCGGGTGTGTGTTCGGGTGTGTGTTCGGGTGTGTATTCCGGTGTGTGTTCGGGTGTGTGTTCGGGTGTGTGTTCGGGTGTTTTCGGGTGTGTTCGTGAGTGTGTTCGGGTGTGTTCGTGTGTGTGTTCGGGTGTGTGTACGGGTGTGTTCGGGTGTGTTCGTGTGTGTATTCGGGTGTGTGTTCGTGTGTTTTCGTGTGTGCGTTCGGGTGTGTGCTCGGGTGTGTGTTCGGGTGTGTGTTCGGGTGCGTGTTCGGGTGTATACGTGTGTGTGTTCGGGTGTGTGTTCGGATGTGTGTTCGGGTGTGTGTTCGGGTGTGTGTTCGGGTGTGTGTTCGGGTGTGTGTTCGGGTGTGTTCTTGTGTGTGTGTTCGGGTGTGTGTTCGTGTGTGTGCTCGGGTGTGTGTGTTCGGGTGTGTGTTCGGGTGTGTTCGGGTGTGTGTTCGGGTGTGTGTTCGGGTGTGTATTCGGATGTGTGTTCGGGTGTGTTCGGGTGTGTGTTCGGGTGTGTGTTCGTGTGTGTGTTCGGGTGTGTGTTCGGGTTTGTATTCGGGTGTGTGTTCGGGTGTGTTTTCGGGTGTGTATTCGGGAGTGTGTTCGGGTGTGTTCGGGTGTGTGTTGGAGTGTGTTCGGGTGTGTGTTCTGGTGTGTGTTCGGGTGTGTGTTCGGGTGTGTTCGGGTGTGTGTTCGGGTTTGTATTCGGGTGTGTGTTCGGGTGTGTGTTCAGTAGATGTCCTATGCCGCTTCAGCGATAAAATTTGTAACATAACCTCACTTTTTTCGCCGGCCGGCATAACCCCATCTTTTCGCCGGCCGGGCCCCCCCCCCCCTAACCTAAGCACCCATCTTTTCGCCGGCCGGGTCCCTAACCTAAGCCGGGTGGGGGGAGTAGCCCCCGCTGGTAGAGGTAGGGCTCCGCCCCCCGGGGGCCCCTTTGACATGCAAGAGTGGGGGCGATGGGAGGGATGTAAGGCCCCTTTGACACTTGACATGGAACAGTGAGTGACATGGAACACCAGAAATGTCATTCGGCATGGAAGTAGTGGGAGTTGGCGCCACAATTTGAAATATCGTGTGACGCCACCTATCGTGGAGCGGCGTAACGTTATGCCATCTATAGTACAGCGGACTGTCATACAGCGGCGTACCGTTATAGGTAGCTGCCTATAGGAATGACGCCACCTATCATACAGCGGCGTACTATGTAGATGCCCATAGGATTAGCTTATGTATTAAACGAAATACGAAGGTATCATTTAATTTTGAAAGCATTTATTAGTGGTTCACATTATCATAACCCGCGACATTGTTTTTATTATTCTTTTAATTGTCCTTTACAATCGTTACAGTCACTAACACTCCGTTCGACATATACAGATCGATTACATTTTGTACATCGTAGGTCATATTCTACCGGTACTTTTTCACCTATAATATGTTTCTTAATGCGGGTAACATAATCGAATGGATGGAGGCGAATCCCACATTCTTCGCATAGAAGAACTAATACATCTCCATAATCCGTTCTCGTATAAAAAGGGGACATCTTAGGTTTCTTACCAAAAAGATTGAAATAACTTCTATCAAAGATTTGAGTGTAATATATCTTGAAACACTTTACGACGGCTTCATCTGCAAAAACATTTTCTTATTATTACTATTTTGTACCTGTTGAACCAAATCCACCTTCGCCACGTTCGGTTACAGATAGGTTCTGAACCTGAACCAGTTGAGGGTAGAAAATTTTTTCACATATCAGCTGTGCTATGCGATCCCCCGCTTTTACCTCGAAGTCTTTAGTGGAGTGGTTGAAGAGTAGAACTTTCAATACACCCCTGTAGTCTTCATCAATTACTCCAGCTCCCACGTCTATATAGTTGTTTACAGCCAACCCAGATCTGGGGGCTACCCTACCATAGCTTCCAACGGGCATTTGAACTTTGAGGCCCGTGTCGACTAGTGCCTTATCTCTTGCGGGAACGATAATATTGAAAGCACTGCGGAGGTCGAACCCAGCTGCCCTGGTAGAGCCTTTTGTCAAAGCAAACGCCTCGGGGGCTACCATGGTATATTTAAGGACAGGACCCTCAAAAGAAGCCATCTCTAAAATAATAATAATAACAATAACGACTGTGTTTTTATAACGCGTACGTATCTAAGTACAGACGAGTTCATTACAAAAATAGTAAACGTTAAACAAATGAAACGTAGAAGAAAAATAACCAAAAAATCATGTGGAAAAGTAATTCTTACCTTCTGCTTTACTGGAAGTATCTGGTAACTAGTATATAGTCGTCGGGACTGTATAATATTAGCCCATGAATTTCGCTATTTATAGAAATATCAAGGATTTTAACTTGCGATTACATTGTAACCTTTCCTTGCGAGTAATAGCGCAAACGAATCCGTTCACTTAATATCTAGGACACTTTCGGAATGCACTTTTTTTAAAAATTGCAAACTTTCCCTGCACTAATGCGTCCGAAGCCGCTCGTGTATATAAAGCCGGACGGTATTTCAAATGTTATGCATTCATCGAGGTGTGCTGGCGGCTGATTGAACTAGGTAAGTAAAAAATTGTTTTTTAATTCCTGTTTCTCATATAACTAACATGATGTCAAGTTTTTACCTCTCTGCCCCTTCCTAATTTCTATTCCCTAATTTTTCCCTATATCCCAAGATGTACTGTATAAATTATTTTGTTAGAATATCCTACATTTGCATCTGTCCAAGTAGTTAACGTATTTTGCTTTGCATCCCCCATTTGTAACCACTAGTATATCACAGTGTTAAATATTCCAGAGGTTCATAAAAAACTGGTCTTCCCCTTAATACACCCTCAAATTCCTTATTCATTTAATCTTATAGGTAAAGTTTACAGTTAGGTTTTAAGACATGGGGCTTATGCCCACAGGGATGGAAATTTTAAGGCTTGAAGATATTTTAAGGGGGTGCATTTAGGGGGTGAATTTAGGGGGTGAATTTAGGGGATGAATTTAGGGGATGAATTTAGGGGATGAATTTAGGGGATGATTTTAGGGGATGATTTTAGGGGATGATTTTAGGGGATGATTTTAGGGGATGATTTTAGGGGATGATTTTAGGGGATGATTTTAGGGGATGATTTTAGGGGATGATTTTAGGGGATGAATTTAGAAAACCCAATTCGTGTCCTTATTTGTTCCTCTGTGGCTTTTAAACTATATTCCTGGTGTTTTAAGGCTTCCGCTATAACTTTGTGACTACTGGCCATTGTTAAAGTTCCCCTACAAATAAGACGTGTTTTTTATTAACAAGTAGTTAACTCTATTAATGGTTTTAGAAAACCCAATCCTTGTGCTTCACTGAGTATTCAACGTGTACAACCACTAATTTAGTACTCTCGCATAACAGCTGTTGCTAAAATCGAGGAAACGGACGAATTTGTGCTACAGGCAAATACCAGAGGGGGTCGTAATCTCATCAATTGAATTAACAGTGAGTATACATGTCGATTTTTTTAAAAGTAGAAGGATTTATTGGCTTGTTTACAGATGGATTTAAAGAAATTAAATGAAATTGCAGAAGGTGACTTGAAACCAGTCAAAAAGCTGCAAGAGTTTCCTGTCAACGTTCCGCAAAAAATACTGTCTGCCAAACTGGTTAATACGAAATTTGGTACGAGTATTTTGCTGGAACTGGCCGAATCGCAAGTGTTTCTTCCAAAAAGAGTGACAGAGGAATTTACACCACACGTGGCGGAATTTAAGAAGGGGATCTACGCAGTTAGCTTCAAAGGCCTGAACGATATCGGGAAAGGGAACCCTCTGACACAATTTTCCATTACAACAATTTAGAGGTGAGTGTGTTTGTGTTGAGCATAGAGAGAGAAAGATGAACGCAAATATTGCTATAAAGAAATGTACAGAGTTTATTGAAAAATTAAAAAATTATAAGGATGGCCATTGGAATATTTGGATTAAACCAATTAATCGACACGTTAAGTTATGTAACGTTGTATTACGTGATGGGAAAAATGTTCTAACTATTGGTGAAATTCGAAAAGTTCAGACTTGCATTGGGCATTTGAAAACATTTAGAAAAGCATTTTTACGCAAGATTCATGGAGGAGCTGGATTTGATTCAAAATTAAAACACAGGGTTAAATGGGAGGATGTCAAGTCATGTTTCAAGAGTAGAATTAGGACAAGTGTCATAATTAATTTATCTCACAAGTGCTTGATTCAATTTTTGAACGACGCTGGAACATTATTTCAGAATAAAATTAAGCCGATTTTAAAAAAATTCAAAATAACTAAGGTCAATGCAAATTTTTGTGGGGAATTCATTAAACAGTCTACGGATGGTGACATTTTGGAATTCAAATATTTTAATACGAAAAATGAAATTATTGATGAGACAACGGACCTGCAAAGCTGGTTTTTTAATAATGTTCATGATAAGATTTGCAACAAGATGACTGAATTTCAAGAAAGACTATCCGGTTGGGCTTTGCACAAAATTAATTTTTTGGAAATTAACATTAATAAATATGAAATGGGTAACGGGTCGTCTTTTATCAAGCTGCCGATTGAAATTGAAAACAAACACGCAGTTATTAATATTCGTAATTCTGATAACGCATGTTTCTACTGGTCCATTATCAGTGCCCTGTTTCCTGTAAATAACAACAGAAATTTAACTTCTTCATACCCCTACTATAAAGCAGTTTTGATTACGGAAAATTTAGAGGAACCGATGCCTTTGCAGCAAATTTCAAAATTCGAAGGTGCTAATGGTATATCCGTAAATGTGTATGGTTTGGAAATGCGCCAAAAGAAGTGTTACACAGTAATTCCGGTCAGGTTAACTAAAAAGAAATTAGATCAACATGTGAATTTACTTTTGATTCAAGATAAATATTACTTAAAAGACAGGGAGGGGGATGTACACGAAGATGAAGACGAAGCAGAAATTAAATACCATTATTGTCTTATTAAAAATTTATCTAGATTAATTTCGTCGCAGCTAAATAAGAACCGTCATACGAAATTCATTTGTGATAGGTGTCTAAATTATTTTCACAATCAAGAAAAGTTTGAGAAGCACTCAAAACTGTGTGCAAAAATAAACGATTGTAAAATATCTTTTCCCAAGTACGAGTACGTTGCATTTAAGAATTACATTTACAAACAGACAGTACCGTTTATAATTTATGCTGATTTTGAAAGCCTTTTGGAAGAAATCGATAACGATGCGTCTGCTTCAGCTACTCGAAAATATCAAAAACATACAGTCTATTCTGCAGGTTACTATTTAAATTGTTGCTATGATGACTCTCTCTCCCTTTATAGAAGCTATCGTGGTACAGATTGCATGGAGTGGTTCACTAGGGAGTTGAAAACGTCAGCTAAATTTATCGAGTCTAAAATGAAGGATATTAAACCGATAAACATTAGGTCAAGCGAAAAATTATTAAAAACTGAATGTCACATTTGCGAGAAACCATTTAGGCCTGAGGATAAAATCGTTTTAGACCATAATCATTTCACTGGGGAAGCACGTGGCTTTGCGCATGCGCAATGTAATTTGTCATTTAAAAAGCTCTTTGTGGTGCCTGTTGTGTTCCATAATTTGACGGGGTATGATAGCCATTTTTTAATTAAAGATTTAGTCAAATGCGGGCGAATGAGCGTACTTCCAAATAATAAAGAGCGATACATTTCCTTTACACAATACGATCAAGACACGCGAATTAAATTTCGATTTATTGATTCTTTGAGATTTTTGGGAACATCCCTCGATGAGTTGGTTTCCATTATGGATAAGAAAAACCTTGTAATTGTGAAACGTGAATTTGAGTGTGACTACGACGACGAAAAATTTAAGTTATTGACGAGAAAAGGTGTCTTTTGTTACGATTACATTTCGCACATTGATAAGTTAGAGGAAACGGAATTGCCACCCATTGAACAGTTTTACAATAAATTGAATGATGAGGGCATTAGTGCCGAGAAGTACGCTCACGCTCAAGAGGTTTGGAAAATATTTGAAATTAAAAATTTGGGTGAATATTCGGACATATACTTGAAAACCGATATCCTACTGTTGGCAGACGTGTTTGAACAGTTTAGAAAAAGTTGTATTGCAACCCATCACTTAGATCCCGCTTGGTATTATACGATGCCTGGATACACGTGGGACTGTATGCTAAAATTTACAAAATGCTCTCTGGAGTTGTTACGTGATGTAGATCAAGTAATGTTTATAGAACGAGCGATTAGAGGTGGGATATCGGTTTGTTGTAATCGCTCTTCCATAGCAAACAATAAGTATATGTCCCCACAATATGATCCCAGTATCCCGTCCAAATATATTCTTTATTTAGACGTTAATAACCTGTATGGGAAGGCCATGATGGAGCCTCTGCCATACGGTGGCTTCGAGTGGGTCAATGACTTTGACAATTTTGATGTAACATCCATTCCAGATGATAATCCCGTAGGATATATTTTAGAGGTGGACTTGCAATATCCCAGAGAACTACATGACACCCACAAAGACTTTCCATTTGCAGCCGAACACCGCGCACCTCCAAATTCTAAATTTTCCAAATTAATGGCCACTTTGCACGATAAGAAGGAGTACATTTTACATTATCGAAATTTAAAGCAGGCTTTGGCCAACGGTTTAATCCTCATTAAAATTCATAAAATTTTAAAATTCAAACAAAGCGCATGGCTTAAACCTTACATCGACTTGAATAGTAACCTTAGGGCTGCAGCGACCACATCGTTTCTAAAAAATCTCTATAAACTCTTTAATAACGCTGTATTTGGGAAAACTATGGAGAATATTCGTAAACACCGTGTACTGAAAATTGCCACTTCCTGGGGAGGGCGACACGGGGCTAAAAATTTTATTGCTTCCCCCCTCTTTCATAGCAGACTTATTTTGGATGAAAACTTATCTATAATCGAATTGAAAAAGGGGGAATTGATCTTTAATAAACCATTGTATGTGGGTATGTCAATTTTGGACATTTCCAAATTGTACATGTATGATTTCCATTACCAATACATGTTACCGAAAATGGGGGAAAAGTGCAAACTACTCTATACAGACACGGATAGCTTTATCTATGAATTAGAATGTGAAGATGTCTATGAAGAAGTTATTAAAGCAGATTTATCTAAATTTGATACTTCGGATTATGAAAAAGATAACCCATACAATATACCTTTAGTGAATAAGAAGCTGCCTGGGGTGATGAAGGACGAGGCGCAGGGGGAGATTATAACCCATTTTATCGGTCTCAGATCAAAAATGTACACCTTCAAATTTTTGGGGGGAAGGGTGACCAAAAAATCCAAAGGGGTAAAATATAACGTAGTGAGAAATAAACTTACTTTTAACGATTATGAAAAGTGCCTCAAAAATTTTAAGGAGGTTATGATTACCCAACGCGGCATTCGGTCCTTTGCTCACCAGGTATTTAGCGTCGAACAAACAAAAATTGGACTAAGTCCTTATGATGACAAACGGTATTTGCTGCCAAATAGTTATGACACTCTTCCTTGGGGTCATTACAAAATTATCAACTAAATTTTTTCTCTCTTTTACGCGCGCTCAAACACACACACACACAGTATTTTAGATTTTATATATAAATGTGAATACAAATAAAAAAACATTATCAAATAAAATTTGCTTTATTTACATTCTCGAAATCTACAAGTATTTTTTTAAAGTTATACCACATGAGTTCCCTTAAACATAAACTTTCAGTGGAAGAAGTAATGTCACAAAATGCATTAACAATATCTTTAACATTCAACAAAACACTCTTGGTGCTGTCCAACAGCTCTGACATTATACTTAAAAAGTTCCTATAATACGTTGGAAAGTCTATTTTCGATAAATCCTCAACTTTTTTAACAACGCACTCGCCGGTTAAAGCGCACAATTCACGTACATTATTTTCAGTTAAAAATATTGTAGTTAATCCTTTAGTTATTGTAATCATCTTTGGTGATGAGGTTGGAACAACCAAGGTCTGAGATTTGGAAGAGGAGAAGGATGAGGATGTATCCATGATGACGATGTTACCGCAGCTTATTAAACGAAGATGTGAACTCTCTGGACTTCTAAAGTATCCGTCTAAGATCCAATCGAATTTACTAACAAGTTCCTTCCATTCGAGGAATGTGAATGACATGTGGGTCACTTGATTGATGAAGATTTTAATGGTAGGTTCAAAATTTTCAGAAATACGAAGGCCGACATTTAAAATGAAACCACTTTTAGCGCACGGAAAGGTCGTATTAAGTAGCAGAAGAGATGATTCGTCTTCTAATTGCTGTGGTTCTTCATTATCATACCATCGTAGAAATTCGTCCAAGACACCTACTTCGGTTTCCATATTTACTTGGGGCGGCGGCGGCGGCGGCGGCGGCGGCGATATTGGTGAGTCTGGTAACGCTGGCTCAACCCTCAATTTCTTGTTTGGTAATGGCGACGACACGGTTTCTTGATACATTTTTAACACACGCTGAGCAGCAGTAATATTATCGGATTTTGTAGCACGACGCTTCATTTTTACATTAAAACTAAAGTTGAAATAGTTTTAATATTCCATTATATACATATTGCTGTGAACGGCGAAAAGACCCTCTGAATCATCAGATTTGTGCGCGTTTCCCATAAGAAACAATGTTATTATAATCGATTCGAGGTATCAATCCAATACTTTTATTAATTCACGACGAAAAAGGCCCCCTTGAGTAATCAAATTTGTGCGTGTTTTCCATAAGAAACAATGTTATTATAGTCGATTTGAGGCATCTATCCAACTATTATGGGAATTATCAAATCCGAGCCATTTAACATACACCTTTTTCCCCTTCTTACGTAAAACTTTTTCTACGAGATAAATGTCGGGAATTTTTGTTTTCTGCAATTCCTGTTCATAAAATGCCCCACTAATGGGTTGACCATGCAAATCTTCCAATAGATATGTAATGGGGTCGGTAATTTTTACCCTAGTAATTTTAAATAGTTCTGTTGTCCAGTTCGGAGTGTAACCTTTCTCAAATATATGTTTAGACTTGCTAATTCGTACAACGTCACCGACCTTATATTTCCTTCGACCTGTCGCTATTTTCACGCGACTATATACCGTATTCAACAACTCCTTCTCATTGTTTTTCGTAACGTCACCAGGTTTAACCTTAGTGACACTATGCTTTCGTCCATTATATTCTTGCACAATAGTTGGTAAAATATCCAACCAGTTGTAGGTACCGTTCAAACTGAAATATTTAAAAAGCTTCTCTTTTATAGTTCGAATGGATCGTTCTGCTATTGCTGCCTTCGTCTGACTGAATGTACTATAATGGTTAATTCCGTGTTCTTTCATAAGTCGTTGAAATTGGGAATTGTAAAATTCTTTACCTCGATCTGTTTGCAAGTTTCTCGGATGTCGTCCCCCACCACTCTCTTTAAGAATTTCCGCAAAGGCTTGTGCTACAACATCACCCGATTTCGATTTTAGCGGCTTAACCCAAATGAATTTCGAGAAACAGTCGACGACGAGAAGAAAATATTTGTGTTTTTTATTGTAGTTTGCGTAGAGATCCATTTGCCCCAGGTCGGCTTGCCACAATTCATCCAATCCTTTGATTACAGTTTTTCGCCTGGGGAATTTTTTTCTTATGGGTCTGTGTAACTCGTCCACGAGTTGAATTTTTTCCTTAGTGTGCTTCACCAACATATCGTTCACTTGTGTTTTTCGGATAGCGCCTTTATACTTGACGAAACTTTTAATTTACCCTCGTCTTCACTCTCCTGTCGATTTCGTTCGTAATGAAATCTTTGAGGACACCAACAGCAGTTGCAGTATGCTCATCCACATATTTCCTCGTTGCCAACGGCACTCCTCCGGCCATCAATTTTTTTATTTCTTCCAAATATTTCTTTATTTCTTCCTCGACATACTCCTTATTAGCAACATCTTGACCATTTGTCGGTTTTCGCACGTTACAAATTTTTCGATTTCCAAAATCAAAATCTCCATCTGCAGTTCGAGGTATAGAAAAAGATGGTTTGATGTAATTCATCCTTATCACCCTCTCTGAATGCCGTCCAAATTTATCTAGACTCATTTTACTAGCACTGCAACCAATTTAAAACTAAATGTGAAAGACACATTTTTTTGTTAATATATAACTTTAGCTTCTCGAAGTTCTTCGATAATTGAGGAAATCTCGTTGTCGTGTGACGTATTACCGGCCACTTTCGAAGACATCAACAACCTTAATCTGTTTACAAGTTCATTTACATCATCCCAGTATACGTATTCGATAGGATCAGTATTGTATATTTTTACTCCATCCCCACCACCGCCACCACTATGTCCAGGTGTTGAATCGGAGAAATCGAGCGTCCTTCTGCTGCTCAACAAGGGCTTAACGATGTGTCTGTATTTAACACTACCACTAGCCGCCAAACGACCAAAGTTGCTGAAACCCTTTCGGAATACATTCGATAAATTTAAAATACGTTTATAATTTTCGAGGTCGTCTGTCGAATACTTATCCGGATTTTTGTGAAAAATGAGCCTGTAGAGACCATCAGTAGCGGGGAAATGCTCACCATCCACTATAATATCCCCATTATTCATATCAAAATCTATGATAGCTTTTCCGAGGTACCATTTAGATGAGGCTGCGTGATACATTGGACCTCGGGCATCATCTATTTGCGGTGTGTGATGAAAATATTCTAAAATGTATCTTTGACTAATCTCCGGATACTGGGACATATATTCTTTCATCACGACGTTATCGCTCGCCTCATTAATTTCACGTCGAATATCCTCAATGGACATTTCATTATAATCTTTGGTATTATCATCACCATCTTCATCGTAATCTTCTTCTTCCTCATTATAGGTTTCTGTGATATCGTGAAGAGGTAGAAATTGTGTCTCTTCAAATTTCGGTGTACGTGGAGGTGAAACTTTCTCTGTTTTTAGTAGCGCTTGTTTTTCTTCTTCTTCACGTTTTTCCTGCTTTACCTGCTGCTGCTGTTGTACTAGTACATTTAAGGGTTCCGTCAAGGGGTTCAAAAGTTTATTTAACGTACTGTCCTCCTCCGATCGACCCAACTTTAAAGCCTGATATTTTCTTCTTACAGACTTTGCCAAGTTTTGTATTCGTTTTTTACGTGCAGATTCCACGTTACTTAATACTTTCATGATGGACTACTAACACTCGGACTACTATTCTTGAACTTTTATATACGCATCGAATCCTAAGCGATAACGGCCATTGTTCAAGTCACAATCTTTTACGATTACTAAAGCCCCAAATTTATCATTATTCCAACATTTAAAACATAACCGCTTGAACTCATCGTATGACATGTCCGGAGAGACGTGTTCATCGAATACATGCTTTAAATTAACATCGTCCTGTTTAAATAACACTATAACATTACAATTATCGCGAATGAGTTGTTTCGGTATTTTGCTATAAGTCTGACATAGGTAGGCGACGTCTATACCTTTATGACGACCTATAGAGAAATACGTACGGATTTTGTCTTGCTTCTCACACGCCACATCGTCGAATATGAATATTGAATTATTTCTCGCTTCTTCGGGGTCTATTATCGTTTCATTGTCTTTGAATGGGAAATACCGTACGCCTTTCACTTTCTCCAAAACCTCCTCCAATAGTTGATATTTCGGTTGATACAACGATTTTGAATATAGGTAGACATTTTCAAAACGCAGTCCATTTGCATTAAATAGTAGCGTTAGAATAGCATTAGTTTTTCCACAACCACTCGGCCCACAAAATATACCTCGGAAGCAATTCGGTAGTAATTTACTGTGTTTAGTCGGATCGGGACTTGTGTTTTCGACGAAATCCAAATTTTCTATTGGTAACTCAACATCTTGCCTAACGATATGCATTTTAAGTACTAACCCTTTGCTCACTTTAGGTCCATATATAAATATTACGTGACCACCATTTACCTATTCTCATGCTAACGTTCACGCGAAGAAGAGGTGGAGGATTGCTAAATAGTTTGATAAACAAGTTACCGATCGAGTTGCATATTCCAGGTTTCCAGTTTTGTGGTCCAGGAACGGAGGTACATAAACGGATTGCTCGTGGTGAGAGGGGTGTTAATCCGTTGGATAACGCGTGCATGAAACACGACTTGGCATATTCGCAAAATTCATCTTTAGCCGATAGACATAAAGCCGATTGGGAGTTGGAGAATCGCGCGTGGGAAAGAGTAAAAGCAAAGGACGCTTCATTCGGGGAAAAAACAGCCGCTTGGTTAGTGACGACAGGAATGAAGGCAAAAAGGAAACTAGGAATGGGGGTGAGCCAACAACGACGACGGCGTCAACGATCTGGAATTTCATTCCGAAACGCGCTGGTAAATCCGGTGGCTGCAGCATTGAAGAAACTTCCACTGCCATTAACCGATCAAGATGTGAGAAGAACTTCTCTGCTGGGATTACGAGCCGCTCGGGAGGCGCTCAAAAGGATCGGAGGAAAGCGTAACGTTAGAGTCCCTCGTATAATACCTCTACCTAAATCTGGTGGGTTCCTACCCCTATTGATTCCGATATTGTCGGCACTGGGTGCGGTCGGTGGACTGGCAAGCGGCGCTTCCTCGGTGGCGAAAACGGTTATAGAAGCCAGGAATGCCAAGAAAAAACTCGAAGAAGAGAATCGTCACAACAAAGCTATGGAGGAGATTGGAAAGAAAGGCTCCGGTCTATACCTAAGAAAAACACCTCGAGGAGGATTCGGACTCTACTTGAAGAATAAAAAAAACTGCCAATAAAGCTACCCAATAGATCACTCTACGATTATGAAATAGTGAAATTCGCGAAAAAATTGGAGATACCATATTTTAGGGGGGTATTCATGCGTGACACCCTCCCGAAGACCCCTAAACGTAACGAGAGTGCCATCGTTAATTTGGATATCAACGAGCACGAGGGTACACATTGGGTAGCTTATATGAAACGTGATAATTGTGTAAAATATTTCGACAGTTTTGGAAATTTAAAACCACCAACGGAACTAGCACAATATTTTGGAAAAAATGTAAAAATTCTTTATAACGAAAAACGTTCCCAGAAGTTTAATTCTAGCAATTGTGGGAAATTGTGTATCGAATTTCTATATAAAACTAAATGAAACAACAATAGCAAAGTTAGTCATGTCTGTTATTTTCACACTAAAAAGTCGTACGTCGACGCTCTCCATCGACTTGGTGAACCCCATTCGACTAGATCCCGAATACCAGTATGGTTTAGCATTAATCGGATTCCATTCGTACCATACAATTCCGAACGTTGAGGAGAATACGGAATTTCATTATAGGGTGGGGGGTACATCTCAATCTATCACTATACCTTCGGGTTCATACGAGATAACAGATCTTAGTGATTTTCTCAAAAATAAGTTTATATCGAAGAATGAGATAAGAAAGGGTGGTGATGAGGACGTGTTCTTCTTGAAACCGAATAACAATACATTAAAGTGTGAGATATTCCACAGAGATTACGACATAGACTTTACTAAGAAAAATTCTCTAGCACGTCTCTTGGGATTCTCTCCCCGTGTTCTGGAGGCTGGGAAAATACATACGTCCGATCTGCCTGTGGAAATTGTTAAAGTGAGAACTATTCACGTGGATAGTAACATTACAGGTGGTGCGTACTACAATCATAGTCCCTCTCACACCTTGTACGAATTTCCGATCAGTGTCGATCCGGGCTTTGCCATAGACGAACTACCCAGGAACTTAGTGTACCTGCCTGTGATTCGAAGCGAAATCACCAACATTACCCTAAATATTCTAGATCAGAATTTTGAACCGGTAAATTTTCGTGGTGAGGAAATTATCGTGCGACTAGAGCTTAAGAGATGGTCTTGATAATCGACCATACCAGTATAAAAGATACTTGGATTGGGCGTAAGGCATTAGTAAGTAAGCGACCTCTTAGGGGAAAGTTATCTTCGTCAAACGCCAGTTTTCTTCGATCCATTGGATATGTTGTCAAACCGTATTTTCGACCTCTACCGGAAACCGCTCCAAGACGAAACAATTATACACGATGAATTTCGAACGTATTTACCCTACATTAAGTCGTTCGAAAACAATGACATAGTCGAAATTACCATTAACAGAAATGATGTTTGGTTACTGATGTACGATGCCGCTCTTACGATAAAAGGGACTTTTAAGCAAACAAGTGCTACGGGATCTGCCAGGCTATCCAGTAATATGGGAGCGTTTCTATTCGATTCTGCGACATATGAATTAAACGGTATCGAAATGGAGCACGTTAAGGACCCTGGAATCGTAAGTCTTGTACGGGGCTACTTATGTTATAATGAAGAGGACTCCAAACATCTTTTGCCGGCGAGTTGGACTTACCTTAAATCACCAGACATTTTCGATAAGGATGGACGTTTTTATCTAAGGATTCCGCTTTCGCATTTTTTCGGTGTCTTTAATGATTACAGAAGAGCAATAAGTGGAAAGCAAACGATTCGATTGGTAAGAGCTCGCAATGATAATAATTGCGTAATTTTTAGTGGTGAAAACCCCGCGGCAGATCTTAAAATAGAAAGTATCGAACTAAAAGTGAGACATGTTCTTCCCGCCGATATGCTCAAGGTTGAACTTTTACAATCCATACGTAACGATTTGCCCATCCTCATGGCATTCAGAAAGTGGGAGTTACACGAACTACCTACTCTTACCGAAGGCTCCATGAAAGAAATTTGGAATGTTAAAACTACGAACGCCGTAGAGTGCCCCCGTTACGTTATCGTCGCCTTCCACACAGCGAGAAAAGATGTTTTAACTGCAGATGTCACAAAATTTGATAATTTGAATGTGTCGGATATAAGATTATTTTTGAATGGAGATTATCACCCGTACGAACGTCAAAGTTATAATTTCGCTAACAATGATTACGCGAACGCTTACCACTCATACACAGAATTTTACGCTAACTTTACGAATGACGAAGATGGAAAAAAGCAGCCCTTGATTGAGTTTGCAGACTTCAAAGACCACGCCCTATTCGTGATAGATTGTTCACGACGAGACGAGAGCATCAAATCTTCAACGGTGGATGTAAAATTGGAAATTGAGACTAGAGTGGGGTTCCCCCCCAATACTAAGGCGTACTGTATAATTATCCACGATTGTATTATGGAGCACCTACCACTAAGTGAGACAGTCAGGAAATTAACTTAGTCGATAAGTAACCGTCGTCGTGCAATGAAGGCTGTCACCGTAGACATTCAGGGGTTTTACCTTTCCGCACCTTGTGGTGGCGGCCCGCCTGAGTTTTTCGCAAAAGAACTCGCCATCTGTAACGGTCATCAAACCGGTCACTACTTGTTCGAGCCTGCAATAGCCTACGACTCATTATCAGATGCGGATAAGAAACAAGTGAATTTCGTAACGCGCAACATTCACGGACTTCATTACACGCCCGGTTTCGTACCGTACAAGAAAATTCCAGAAATTCTCGAACATCACCTTTTGGGAGCTGACATCGTTTACGTCCGTGGCCACCAAAAAGCAAATTTTCTCGAAGATAAGTTTTTCGAGATGAAGAAACCCTGCCCGCGAATCGTAAACGTCGAGACTTTGGACGAGTGTTGGAATCCAACCCCACCCACTTTTGGCCCCAATTCGCCTAAATGTATGGATCACTGTTTTTCTAAAAAAAATTATTCTTGCAGTTTAAGAAACTGTGTTGTACTTTACGATTGGTTCTATAATTGTATACCACTTTCTAATTAATATATTATTTTGAAATAACTTTTTCTCTCTTGCAAGAGGTCCGCTCTCATTATTTAATCTTAATGTGCTTGTAATTTAATACCATTTTGCTAGTAACCATGGGTTCGTTAGCATCGACTTATGTTTTGTTAAGCTCTCTTGTTAACGGTGTATTTTACATTAACCATCCGTCGGGTGCTAGTGATGTGTTTATTTGTTTCGATCGAAATAATGAGAGTTGGCCTGACGCTTGGAAGAGAATGGAAGTATGTGTCATTTCTCATTTACCTTCCCTTAAAATAAGCGTACCGAAAAACGCTACCCAATACAAACTAAGAATTATTTATGAAAACCATACGCATGGTGACAGTGAGTGGAAAAATTTTACACATCCCCCCACCATAACCCCAATCGTTACCAATATCTACGGCAGTTCATTAGTTCGCGGGTTAGTTTGGTACATTGCTATCACCCTGTCAATACTCTTCATCGTAAGCGTAGTACAGCACCTAAGAAATGGCGCTTCATAAACTTTCCAATTGGTTTAAATGTGACGATAAGGAGGACGACGACCGTTTACCAGTACTCTTTATTGAATCCATGGAAAGGTTACGTGAGGAAATTGACATTATTGCTGAGCAGGCACGTTGCATTAAATGTTTTTTCCGCATGCTCCACGATCTCGATATACCTAAAGATTGGAACATCCCACTTCCCGAAAAACCATGTACTATAAACGAACACCGCCCAAAACCTGAGAGGCAGCATCGAGAGAGTCTATTAAAATTTCCCGATTTAATGTATGAAATTAAACGTAGGTTAAGATGTGAAAAATGCTACATGCAACTATTAATTATTTTAGGATTACCGAGAGAGTGGTCCTGTGTACCTCTCCCATCCTGCGATGGGCATGAATTTGTGGGTTATGATACTGTTAATTAATTAAACGTTTAAAATTGTATAAATTTAATGCCTTTGTGTAATCACTAACGTTCTGAACAGGATTAATACCCTCTTAAAATGTGTTTTATTAATTCATTACCCTTCCATTTTTCCCCATGGGTTAGGGTTCTAAGTTCGAATCCTATTTTTGCTCCCGCTGTACGATAGGTGGCGCGGGAATAAAGTTACGCCGCTCCACGATAGGTGGCGTCACACGATATTTCAAATTTTGGCGCCAACCCCCACTACTTCCATGCCGAATGACATTTCTGGTGTTCCATGTCACTCACTGTTCCATGTCAAGTGTCAAAGGGGCCTTACATCCCTCCCATCACCCCCACTCTTGCATGTCAAAGGGGCCCCCGGGGGGCGGAGCCCTACCTCTACCAGCGGGGGCTACTCCCCCCACCCGGCTTAGGTTAGGGACCCGGCCGGCGAAAAAAGTGAGGTTATGTTACAAATTTTATCGCTGAAGCGGCATAGGACATCTACTGTGTTCGGGTGTGTATTCCGGTGTGTGTTCGGGTGTGTGTTCGGGTGTGTGTTCGGGTGTTTTCGGGTGTGTTCGTGTGTGTGTTCGGGTGTGTTCGTGTGTGTGTTCGGGTGTGTGTACGGGTGTGTTCGGGTGTGTTCGTGTGTGTGTGTTCGGGTGTGTGTTCGTGTGTTTTCGTGTGTGTGTTCGGGTGTGTGCTCGGGTGTGTGTTCGGGTGTGTGTTCGGGTGCGTGTTCGGGTGTATTCGTGTGTGTGTTCGGGTGTGTGTTCGGGAGTGTGTTCGGGTGTGTATTCTGGTGTGCTTTCGGGTGTGCGTTCGGGTGTGTGTTCGGGTGTGTTCGGGTGTGTGTTCGGGTTTGTATTCGGGTGTGTGTTCGGGTGTGTGTTCGGGTGTGTATTCCGGTGTGAGTTCGGGTGTGTATTCGGGTGTATTCGGGTGTGTTCGAGTGTGTTCGTGTTTGTGTTCGGATGTGTGTTCGGGTGTGTGTTCGGGAGTGTGTTCGCGTGTGTATTCTGGTGTGCGTTCGGGTGTGGGTTCGGGTGTGTGTTCGGGTGTGTTCGGGTGTGTATTCGGGTTTGTATTCGGGTGTGTGTTCGGGTGTGTGTTCGGGTGTGTATTCCGGTGTGTGTTCGGGTGTGTATTCGGGTGTCTGTTCGGGTGTGTGTTCGGGGGTGTTCGGGTGTGTGTTCGGGTGTGTGTTCGGGTGTGTTCGGGTGTGTATTCGGGTTTGTATTCGGGGGTGTGTGGGGGTGTGTGTTCGGGTGTGTATTCAGGTGTGTGTTCGGGTGTGTTCGGGTGTGTGTTCGGGTGTGTTTGTGTGTGTGTTCGGGTGTGTGTTCGGGTCTGTTTTCGGGTGTGTGATCGGGTGTTTTCGGGTGTGTGTTCGGGTGTGTGTTCTGGTGCGTTCGATTGCGTGTTCGAATTTGTATTCGGGTGTGTGTTCGTTTGTGTGTTCGGGTGTGTGTTCGGGTTTGTGTTCAGGTGTGTGTTCGGGTGTGTGTTCGGGTGTGTGTTCGGGTGTGTGTTCGGGTGTGTGTTCGGGTGTGTTCGGGTGTGTGTTCCGGTTTGTATTTGGGTGTGTGTTCCGGTGTTTGTTCGGGTGTGTGTTCGGGTGTGTATTCGGGTGTGTATTCGGGTGTGTGTTCGGGTGTGTGTTCGGGTGTATGTTCGGGTGTGTTTTCGGGTGTGTTCGGGTGTGTGTTCGGGTGTGTGCTCGGGTGTGTGTTCAGGTGTGTGTTCGGGTGTGTGTTCGGGTGTGTGTTCGGGAGTGTATTCGTGTTGTATTCGGGTGTGTGTTCGGGTGTGTGTTCGGGTGTGTATTCGGGTGTGTGTTCGGGTGTATATTCGGGTGTGTGTTCAGGTGTGTATTCGGGTGTGTGTTCGGGTGTGTATTCGGGTTGTATTCGGGTGTGTGTTCGGGTGTGTATTCGGGTGTGTGTTCGGGTGTGTATTCGGGTTGCATTCGGGTGTGTGTTCGGGTGTGTATTCGGGTGTGTTTTCAGGTTTGTATTCGGGTGTGTATTCGGGTTGTATTCGGGTGTGTGTTCGGGTGTGTATTCGGGTTGCATTCGGGTGTGTGTTCGGGTGTGTATTCGGGTGTGTGTTCGGGTGTGTATTCGGGTGTGTGTTCGGGTGTGTATTCGGGTTGCATTCGGGTGTGTGTTCGGGTGTGTTTTCGGGTTTGTATTCGGGTGTGTATTCGGGTGTGTATTCGGGTTGTATTCGGGTGTGTATTCGGGTGTGTGTTCGGGTGTGTATTCGGGTTGTATTCGGGTGTGTGTTAGGGTGTGTGTTCGGGTGTGTGTTCGGTTGTGTGTTCGGGTGAGTATTCGGGTGTGTTCGGGAGTGTATTCCGGTTGTATTCGGGTGTGTGTTCGGTTGTGTGTTCGGATGAGTATTCGGGTGTGTTTTCGGATTTGTATTCGGGTTGTATTCGGGTGTGTGTTCGGGTGTGTGTTCGGGTGTGTATTCGGGTGTGTGTTCGGGTGTATATTCGGGTGTGTGTTCGGGTGTGTATTCGGGTGTGTGTTCGGGTGTGTATTCGGGTTGTATTCGGGTGTGTGTTCGGGTGTGTATTCGGGTTGTAGTTGGGTGTGTTTTCGGGTGTGTATTCGGGTGTGTGTTCGGGTGTGTATTCGTGTTGCATTCGGGTGTGTGTTCGGGTGTGTATTGGGGTGTGTATTCGGGTTGTATTCGGGTGTGTGTTCGGGTGTGTGTTCGGGTGTGTGTTCGGTTGTGTGTTCGGGTGTGTATTCGGGTTGTATTCGGGTGTGTGTTCGGGTGTGTATTCGGGTTGTATTCGGGTGTGTGTTAGGGTTGTATTCGGGTGTGTGTTCGGTTGTGTATTCGGGTTGCATTCGGGTGTGTGTTCGGGTGTGTATTCGGGTGTGTTTTCGGGTTTGTATTCGGGTGTGTATTCGGGTGTGTATTCGGGTTGTACTCGGGTGTGTGTTCGGGTGTGTATTCGGGTTGTATTCGGGTGTGTGTTCGGGTGTGTGTTCGGGTGTGTATTCGGGTGTGTGTTCGGGTGTATATTCGGGTGTGTGTTCGGGTGTGTATTCGGGTTGTATTCGGGTGTGTGTTCGGGTGTGTGTTCTGGTGTGTATTAGGGTGTGTGTTCGGGTGTATATTCGGGTGTGTGTTCGGGTGTGTATTCGGGTGTGTGTTCCGGTGTTTGTTCGGGTGTGTGTTCGGGTGTGTATTCGGGTGTGTGTACGGGTGTGTGTTCGGGTGTGTGTTCGGGTGTGTATTCGGGTGTGTTCGGGTGTGTGTTCGGGTGTGTGCTCGGGTGTGTGTTCGGGTGTGTTCGGGTGTGTGTTCGGGTGTGTGTTCGGGTGTGTGTTCGGGAGTGTATTCGTGTTGTATTCGGGTGTGTGTTCGGGTGTGTGTTCGGGTGTGTATTCGGGTGTGTGTTCGGGTGTATATTCGGGTGTGTGTTCAGGTGTGTATTCGGGTGTGTGTTCGGGTGTGTATTCGGGTTGTATTCGGGTGTGTGTTCGGGTGTGTATTCGGGTGTGTGTTCGGGTGTGTATTCGGGTTGCATTCGGGTGTGTGTTCGGGTGTGTATTCGGGTGTGTTTTCAGGTTTGTATTCGGGTGTGTATTCGGGTTGTATTTGGGTGTGTGTTCGGGTGTGTATTCGGGTTGTATTCGGGTGTGTGTTCGGGTGTGTATTCGGGTGTGTTTTCGGGTTTGTATTCGGGTGTGTATTCGGGTGTGTATTCGGGTTGTATTCGGGTGTGTGTTCGGGTGTGCGTTCGGGTGTGTATTCGGGTGTGTGTTCGGGTGTGTATTCGGGTGTGAATTCGGGTTGTATTCGTGTGTGTGTTCGGGTGTGTATTCGGGTGTGTGTTCGGGTGTGTATTCGGGTTGCATTCGGGTGTGTGTTCGAGTGTGTTTTCGGGTTTGTATTCGGGTGTGTATTCGGGTGTGTATTCGGGTTGTATTCGGGTGTGTATTCGGGTGTGTGTTCGGGTGTGTATTCGGGTTGTATTCGGGTGTGTGTTAGGGTGTGTGTTCGGGTGTGTGTTCGGTTGTGTGTTCGGGTGAGTATTCGGGTGTGTTCGGGTGTGTATTCCGGTTGTATTCGGGTGTGTGTTCGGTTGTGTGTTCGGATGAGTATTCGGGTGTGTTTTCGGATTTGTATTCGGGTTGTATTCGGGTGTGTGTTCGGGTGTGTGTTCGGGTGTGTATTCGGGTGTGTGTTCGGGTGTATATTCGGGTGTGTGTTCGGGTGTGTATTCGGGTGTGTGTTCGGGTGTGTATTCGGGTTGTATTCGGGTGTGTGTTCGGGTGTGTATTCGGGTTGTAGTTGGGTGTGTTTTCGGGTGTGTATTCGGGTGTGTGTTCGGGTGTGTATTCGTGTTGCATTCGGGTGTGTGTTCGGGTGTGTATTGGGGTGTGTATTCGGGTTGTATTCGGGTGTGTGTTCGGGTGTGTGTTCGGGTGTGTGTTCGGTTGTGTGTTCGGGTGTGTATTCGGGTTGTATTCGGGTGTGTGTTCGGGTGTGTATTCGGGTTGTATTCGGGTGTGTGTTAGGGTGTGTGTTCGGGTGTGTGTTCGATTGTGTGTTCGGGTGAGTATTCGGGTGTGTTCGGGTGTGTATTCGGGTGTGTGTTCGGGTGAGTATTCGGGTTGTAGTCGGCTGTGTGTTCGGGTGTGTATTCGGGTGTGTGTTCGGGTGTGTATTCGGGTTGTATTCGGGTGTGTGTTCGGGTGTGTATTCGGGTTGCATTCGGGTGTGTGTTCGGGTGTGTATTCGGGTGTGTTTTCGGGTTTGTATTCGGGTGTGTATTCGGGTGTGTATTCGGGTTGTACTCGGGTGTGCGTTCGGGTGTGTATTCGGGTGTGTGTTCGGGTGTGTGTTCGGGTGTGTATTCGGGTTGTATTCGGGTGTATGTTCGGGTGTGTATTCGGGTGTGTGTTCGGGTGTGTATTCGGGTTGTAGTCGGGTGTGTGTTCGGGTGTGTTTGGGTGTGTATTCGGGTGTGTGTTCGGGTGTGTATTCGGGTTGTATTCGGGTGTGTGTTCGGGTGTGTGTTCGGGTGTGTGTTCGGGTGTGTATTCGGGTGTGTGTTCGGGTTGTATTCGGGTGTGTGTTCGGGTGTGCGTTCGGGTGTGTATTCGGGTGTGTGTTCGGGTGTGTATTCGGGTGTGAATTCGGGTTGTATTCGGGTGTGTGTTCGGGTGTGTATTCGGGTGTGTGTTCGGGTGTGTTTTCGGGTTTGTATTCGGGTGTGTATTCGGGTGTGTATTCGGGTTGTATTCGGGTGTGTATTCGGGTGTGTGTTCGGGTGTGTATTCGGGTTATATTCGGGTGTGTGTTCGGGTGTGTGTTCGGGTGTGTATTTGGGTTGTATTCGGGTGTGTGTTCGGGTGTGTATTCGGGTTGTATTCGGGTGTGTGTTCGGGTGTGTGTTCGGTTGTGTGTTCGGGTGAGAATTCGGGTGTGTTCGGGTGTGTATTCGGGTTGTATTCGGGTGTGTGTTCGGGTGTGTGTTCGGTTGTGTGTTCGGGTGAGTATTCGGGTGTGTTTTCGGGTTTGTATTCGGGTTGTATTCGGGTGTGTGTTCGGGTGTGTGTTCGGGTGTGTATTCGGGTGTGGGTTCGGGTGTATATTCGGGTGTGTGTTCGGGTGTGTATTCGGGTGTGTGTTCGGGTGTGTATTCGGGTTGTATTCGGGTGTGTGTTCGGGCGTGTATTCGGGTGTGTGTTCGGGTGTGTGTTCGGGTGTGTGTTCGGTTGTGTGTTCGGGTGAGTATTCGGGTGTGTATTCGGGTGTGTATTCGGGTTGTATTCGGGTGTGTGTTCGGGTGTGTATTCGGGTGTGTGTTCGGGTGTGTATTCGGGTTGTATTCGGGTGTGTATTCGGGTGTGTATTCGGGTTGTATTCGGGTGTGTATTCGGGTGTGTGTTCGGGTGTGTATTCTGGTTGTATTCGGGTGTGTGTTAGGGTGTGTGTTCGGGTGTGTGTTCGGTTGTGTGTTCGGGTGAGTATTCGGGTGTGTTCGGGTGTGTATTCCGGTTGTATTCGGGTGTGTGTTCGGTTGTGTGTTCGGATGAGTATTCGGGTGTGTTTTCGGATTTGTATTCGGGTTGTATTCGGGTGTGTGTTCGGGTGTGTGTTCGGGTGTGTATTCGGGTGTGTGTTCGGGTGTATATTCGGGTGTGTGTTCGGGTGTGTATTCGGGTGTGTGTTCGGGTGTGTATTCGGGTTGTATTCGGGTGTGTGTTCGGGTGTGTATTCGGGTTGTAGTTGGGTGTGTTTTCGGGTGTGTATTCGGGTGTGTGTTCGGGTGTGTATTCGTGTTGCATTCGGGTGTGTGTTCGGGTGTGTATTGGGGTGTGTATTCTGGTTGTATTCGGGTGTGTGTTCGGGTGTGTGTTCGGGTGTGTGTTCGGTTGTGTGTTCGGGTGTGTATTCGGGTTGTATTCGGGTGTGTGTTCGGGTGTGTATTCGGGTTGTATTCGGGTGTGTGTTAGGGTGTGTGTTCGGGTGTGTGTTCGATTGTGTGTTCGGGTGAGTATTCGGGTGTGTTCGGGTGTGTATTCGGGTGTGTGTTCGGGTGAGTATTCGGGTTGTAGTCGGCTGTGTGTTCGGGTGTGTATTCGGGTGTGTGTTCGGGTGTGTATTCGGGTTGTATTCGGGTGTGTGTTCGGGTGTGTATTCGGGTTGCATTCGGGTGTGTGTTCGGGTGTGTATTCGGGTGTGTTTTCGGGTTTGTATTCGGGTGTGTATTCGGGTGTGTATTCGGGTTGTACTCGGGTGTGCGTTCGGGTGTGTATTCGGGTGTGTGTTCGGGTGTGTGTTCGGGTGTGTATTCGGGTTGTATTCGGGTGTATGTTCGGGTGTGTATTCGGGTGTGTGTTCGGGTGTGTATTCGGGTTGTAGTCGGGTGTGTGTTCGGGTGTGTATTCGGGTTGTATTCGGGTGTGTGTTCGGGTGTGTGTTCGGGTGTGTGTTCGGGTGTGTATTCGGGTGTGTGTTCGGGTTGTATTCGGGTGTGTGTTCGGGTGTGCGTTCGGGTGTGTATTCGGGTGTGTGTTCGGGTGTGTATTCGGGTGTGAATTCGGGTTGTATTCGGGTGTGTGTTCGGGTGTGTATTCGGGTGTGTGTTCGGGTGTGTTTTCGGGTTTGTATTCGGGTGTGTATTCGGGTGTGTATTCGGGTTGTATTCGGGTGTGTATTCGGGTGTGTGTTCGGGTGTGTATTCGGGTTATATTCGGGTGTGTGTTCGGGTGTGTGTTCGGGTGTGTATTTGGGTTGTATTCGGGTGTGTGTTCGGGTGTGTATTCGGGTTGTATTCGGGTGTGTGTTCGGGTGTGTGTTCGGTTGTGTGTTCGGGTGAGTATTCGGGTGTGTTCGGGTGTGTATTCGGGTTGTATTCGGGTGTGTGTTCGGGTGTGTGTTCGGTTGTGTGTTCGGGTGAGTATTCGGGTGTGTTTTCGGGTTTGTATTCGGGTTGTATTCGGGTGTGTGTTCGGGTGTGTGTTCGGGTGTGTATTCGGGTGTGGGTTCGGGTGTATATTCGGGTGTGTGTTCGGGTGTGTATTCGGGTGTGTGTTCGGGTGTGTATTCGGGTTGTATTCGGGTGTGTGTTCGGGCGTGTATTCGGGTGTGTGTTCGGGTGTGTGTTCGGGTGTGTGTTCGGTTGTGTGTTCGGGTGAGTATTCGGGTGTGTATTCGGGTGTGTATTCGGGTTGTATTCGGGTGTGTGTTCGGGTGTGTGTTCGGGTGTGTATTCGGGTGTGTGTTCGGGTGTATATTCGGGTGTGTGTTCGGGTGTGTATTCGGGTGTGTGTTCGGGTGTGTATTCGGGTTGTATTCGGGTGTGTGTTCGGGTGTGTATTCGGGTGTGTGTTCGGGTGTGTGTTCGGGTGTGTGTTCGGGTGTGTGTTCGGGTGTGTATTCGGGTTGTATTCGGGTGTGTGTTCGGGTGTGTATTCGGGTTGTATTCGGGTGTGTATTCGGGTTGCATTCGGGTGTGTATTCGGGTGTGTGTTCGGGTGTGTATTCGGGTTGCATTCGGGTGTGTGTTCGGGTGTGTTTTCGGGTTTGTATTCGGGTGTGTATTCGGGTGTGTATTCGGGTTGTATTCGGGTGTGTATTCGGGTGTGTGTTCGGGTGTGTATTCGGGTTGTATTCGGGTGTGTGTTCGGGTGTGTGTTCGGGTGTGTGTTCGGGTGTGTATTTGGGTTGTATTCGGGTGTGTGTTCGGGTGTGTATTCGGGTTGTATTCGGGTGTGTGTTCGGGTGTGTGTTCGGGTGTGTATTCGGGTTGTATTCGGGTGTGTGTTCGGGTGTGTGTTCGGATGTGTGTTCGGGTGTGTATTCGGGTGTGTGTTCGGGTGTGTGTTCGGGTGTGTATTCGGGTTGTATTCGGGTGTGTGTTCTGGTGTGTGTTCGGGTGTGTGTTCGAGTGTGTGTTCGGGTGTGTATTCGGGTGTGTGTTCGGGTGTGTATTCGGGTTGTATTCGGGTGTGTGTTCGGGTGTGTGTTCGGGTGTGTGTTCGGGTGTGTATTCGGGTGTGTGTTCGGGTGTGTGTTCGGGTGTGTATTCGGGTTGTATTCGGGTGTGTGTTCGGGTGTGTATTCGGGTTGTATTCGGGTGTGTGTTCGGGTGTGTGTTCGGGTGTGTGTTCGGGTGTGTGTTCTGTTGTGTGTTCGGGTGAGTATTCGGGTGTGTTTTCTTGTTTGTATTCGGGTGTGTATTCGGGTGTGTATTCGGGTGTGTATTCGGGTTGTATTCGGGTGTGTGTTCGGGTGTGTGTTCGGGTGTGTATTCGGGTGTGTGTTCGGGTGTATATTCGGGTGTGTGTTCGGGGGTGTATTCGGGTGTGTGTTCGGGTATGTATTCGGGTTGTATTCGGGTGTGTGTTCGGGTGTGTGTTCGGATGTGTATTCGGGTTGTAGTCGAGTGTGTGTTCGGGTGCGTTCGGGTGTGTATTCGGGTGTGTGTTCGGGTGTGTATTCGGGTTGTATTCGGGTGTGTGTTCGGGTGTGTTCGGGTGTGTATTCGGGTGTGTGTTTGGGTGTGTATTCGGGTTGTATTCGGGTGTGTGTTCGGGTGTGTATTCGGGTTGCATTCGGGTGTGTTCGGGTGTGTATTCGGGTGTGTTTTCGTATTTGCATTCGGGTGTGTATTCGGGAGTGTATTCGGGTTGTATTCGGGTGTGTGTTCGGGTGTGTATTCGGGTTGTAGTTGGGTGTGTGTTCGGGTGTGTTCGGGTGTGTATTCGGGTGTGTGTTCGGGTGTGTATTCGGGATGTATTCGGGTGTGTGTTCGGGTGTGTATTCGGGTTGTATTCGGGTGTGTGTTCGGGTGTGTGTTCGGATGTGTGTTCGGGTGTGTATTCGGGTGTGTTCGGGTGTGTGTTCGGGTGTGTATTCGGGTTGTATTCGGGTGTGTGTTCGGGTGTGTGTTCGGGTGTGTGTTCGGGTGTGTGTTCGGGTGTGTATTCGGGTTGTATTCGGGTGTGTGTTCGGGTGTGTGTTCGGGTGTGTATTCGGGTGTGTGTTCGGGTGTATATTCGGGTGTGTGTTCGGGTGTGTATTCGGGTGCGTGTTCGGGTGTGTATTCGGGTTGTATTCGGGTGTGTGTTCGGGTGTGTATTCGAGTGTGTGTTCGGGTGTGTATTCGGGTTGCATTCGGGTGTGTGTTCGGGTGTGTATTCGGGTGTGTTTTCAGATTTGTATTCGGGTGTGTATACGGGTTGTATTCGGGTGTGTGTTCGGGTGTGTGTTCGGGTGTGTATTCGGGTGTGTGTTCGGGTGTATATTCGGGTGTGTGTTCGGGTTTGTATTCGGGTGTGTGTTCGGGTGTGTATTCGGGTGTGTGTTCGGGTGTGTATTCGGGTTGCATTCGGGTGTGTGTTCGGGTGTGTATTCGGGTGTGTTTTCGGGTTTGTATTCGGGTGTGTATTCGGGTGTGTATTCGGGTTGTATTCGGGTGTGTGTTCGGGTGTGCGTTCGGGTGTGTATTCGGGTGTGTGTTCGGGTGTGTGTTCGGGTGTGTGTTCGGGTGTGTATTCGGGTATGTGTTCGGGTGTATATTCGGGTGTGTGTTCGGGTGTGTATTCGGGTGTGTGTTCGGGTGTGTATTCGGGTTGTATTCGGGTGTGTGTTCGGGTGTGTATTCGGGTGTGTGTTCGGGTGTGTGTTCGGGTGTGTGTTCGGGTGTGTATTCGGGTTGTATTCGGGTGTGTGTTCGGGTGTGTATTCGGGTTTCATTCGGGTGTGTATTCGGGTTGCATTCGGGTGTGTGTTCGGGTGTGTATTCGGGTGTGTTTTCGGATTTGTATTCGGGTGTGTATTCGGTAGTGTATTCGGGTTGTATTCGCGTGTGTATTCGGGTGTGTGTTCGGGTGTGTATTCGGGTTGCATTCGGGTGTGTGTTCGGGTGTGTTTTCGGGTTTGTATTCGGGTGTGTATTCGGGTGTGTATTCGGGTTGCATTCGGGTGTGTGTTCGGGTGTGTATTCGGGTGTGTTTTCGGGTTTGTATTCGGGTGTGTATTCGGGTGTGTATTCGGGTTGTACTCGGGTGTGTGTTCGGGTGTGTATTCGGGTTGTATTCGGGTGTGTGTTCGGGTGTGTGTTCGGGTGTGTATTCGGGTGTGTGTTCGGGTGTATATTCGGGTGTGTGTTCGGGTGTGTATTCGGGTTGTATTCGGGTGTGTGTTCGGGTGTGTATTCGGGTGTGTGTTCGGGTGTGTTTTCGGGTTTGTATTCGGGTGTGTATTCGGGTGTGTATTCGGGTTGTATTCGGGTGTGTGTTCGGGTGTGTGTTCTGGTGTGTATTAGGGTGTGTGTTCGGGTGTATATTCGGGTGTGTGTTCGGGTGTGTATTCGGGTGTGTGTTCCGGTGTTTGTTCGGGTGTGTGTTCGGGTGTGTATTCGGGTGTGTGTTCGGGTGTGTGTTCGGGTGTGTGTTCGGGTGTGTATTCGGGTGTGTTCGGGTGTGTGTTCGGGTGTGTGCTCGGGTGTGTGTTCGGGTGTGTTCGGGTGTGTGTTCGGGTGTGTGTTCGGGTGTGTGTTCGGGAGTGTATTCGTGTTGTATTCGGGTGTGTGTTCGGGTGTGTGTTCGGGTGTGTATTCGGGTGTGTGTTCGGGTGTATATTCGGGTGTGTGTTCAGGTGTGTATTCGGGTGTGTGTTCGGGTGTGTATTCGGGTTGTATTCGGGTGTGTGTTCGGGTGTGTATTCGGGTGTGTGTTCGGGTGTGTATTCGGGTTGCATTCGGGTGTGTGTTCGGGTGTGTATTCGGGTGTGTTTTCAGGTTTGTATTCGGGTGTGTATTCGGGTTGTATTTGGGTGTGGGTTCGGGTGTGTATTCGGGTTGCATTCGGGTGTGTGTTCGGGTGTGTATTCGGGTGTGTTTTCGGGTTTGTATTCGGGTGTGTATTCGGGTGTGTATTCGGGTTGTATTCGGGTGTGTGTTCGGGTGTGCGTTCGGGTGTGTATTCGGGTGTGTGTTCGGGTGTGTATTCGGGTGTGAATTCGGGTTGTATTCGGGTGTGTGTTCGGGTGTGTATTCGGGTGTGTGTTCGGGTGTGTATTCGGGTTGCATTCGGGTGTGTGTTCGGGTGTGTTTTCGGGTTTGTATTCGGGTGTGTATTCGGGTGTGTATTCGGGTTGTATTCGGGTGTGTATTCGGGTGTGTGTTCGGGTGTGTATTCGGGTTGTATTCGGGTGTGTGTTAGGGTGTGTGTTCGGGTGTGTGTTCGGTTGTGTGTTCGGGTGAGTATTCGGGTGTGTTCGGGTGTGTATTCCGGTTGTATTCGGGTGTGTGTTCGGTTGTGTGTTCGGATGAGTATTCGGGTGTGTTTTCGGATTTGTATTCGGGTTGTATTCGGGTGTGTGTTCGGGTGTGTGTTCGGGTGTGTATTCGGGTGTGTGTTCGGGTGTATATTCGGGTGTGTGTTCGGGTGTGTATTCGGGTGTGTGTTCGGGTGTGTATTCGGGTTGTATTCGGGTGTGTGTTCGGGTGTGTATTCGGGTTGTATTCGGGTGTGTGTTCGGGTGTGTGTTCGGGTGTGTGTTCGGTTGTGTGTTCGGGTGTGTATTCGTGTTGTATTCGGGTGTGTGTTCGGGTGTGTATTCGGGTTGTATTCGGGTGTGTGTTAGGGTGTGTGTTCGGGTGTGTGTTCGATTGTGTGTTCGGGTGAGTATTCGGGTGTGTTCGGGTGTGTATTCGGGTGTGTGTTCGGGTGAGTATTCGGGTTGTAGTCGGGTGTGTGTTCGGGTGTGTATTCGGGTGTGTGTTCGGGTGTGTATTCGGGTTGTATTCGGGTGTGTGTTCGGGTGTGTATTCGGGTTGCATTCGGGTGTGTGTTCGGGTGTGTATTCGGGTGTGTTTTCGGGTTTGTATTCGGGTGTGTATTCGGGTGTGTATTCGGGTTGTACTCGGGTGTGTGTTCGGGTGTGTATTCGGGTTGTATTCGGGTGTGTGTTCGGGTGTGTGTTCGGGTGTGTATTCGGGTGTGTGTTCGGGTGTATATTCGGGTGTGTGTTCGGGTGTGTATTCGGGTTGTATTCGGGTGTGTGTTCAGGTGTGTATTCGGGTGTGTGTTCGGGTGTGTTTTCGGGTTTGTATTCGGGTGTGTATTCGGGTGTGTATTCGGGTTGCATTCGGGTGTGTGTTCGGGTGTGTGTTCTGGTGTGTATTAGGGTGTGTGTTCGGGTGTATATTCGGGTGTGTGTTCGGGTGTGTATTCGGGTGTGTGATCGGGTGTGTATTCGGGTGTGTGTTCGGGTGTGTATTCGGGTTGCATTTGGGTGTGTGTTCGGGTGTGTATTCGGGTGTGTTTTCGGGTTTGTATTCGGGTGTGTATTCGGGTGTGTATTCGGGTTGTATTCGGGTGTGTGTTCGGGTGTGCGTTCGGGTGTGTATTCGGGTGTGTGTTCGGGTGTGTGTTCGGGTGTGTATTCGGGTTGTATTCGGGTGTATGTTCGGGTGTGTATTCGGGTGTGTGTTCGGGTGTGTATTCGGGTTGTAGTCGGGTGTGTGTTCGGGTGTGTTTGGGTGTGTATTCGGGTGTGTGTTCGGGTGTGTGTTCGGGTGTGTATTCGGGTGTGTGTTCGGGTTGTATTCGGGTGTGTGTTCGGGTGTGCGTTCGGGTGTGTATTCGGGTGTGTGTTCGGGTGTGTATTCGGGTGTGAATTCGGGTTGTATTCGGGTGTGTGTTCGGGTGTGTATTCGGGTGTGTGTTCGGGTGTGTTTTCGGGTTTGTATTCGGGTGTGTATTCGGGTGTGTATTCGGGTTGTATTCGGGTGTGTATTCGGGTGTGTGTTCGGGTGTGTATTCGGGTTATATTCGGGTGTGTGTTCGGGTGTGTGTTCGGGTGTGTATTTGGGTTGTATTCGGGTGTGTGTTCGGGTGTGTATTCGGGTTGTATTCGGGTGTGTGTTCGGGTGTGTGTTCGGTTGTGTGTTCGGGTGAGTATTCGGGTGTGTTCGGGTGTGTATTCGGGTTGTATTCGGGTGTGTGTTCGGGTGTGTGTTCGGTTGTGTGTTCGGGTGAGTATTCGGGTGTGTTTTCGGGTTTGTATTCGGGTTGTATTCGGGTGTGTGTTCGGGTGTGTGTTCGGGTGTGTATTCGGGTGTGGGTTCGGGTGTATATTCGGGTGTGTGTTCGGGTGTGTATTCGGGTGTGTGTTCGGGTGTGTATTCGGGTTGTATTCGGGTGTGTGTTCGGCCGTGTATTCGGGTGTGTGTTCGGGTGTGTGTTCGGGTGTGTGTTCGGTTGTGTGTTCGGGTGAGTATTCGGGTGTGTATTCGGGTGTGTATTCGGGTTGTATTCGGGTGTGTGTTCGGGTGTGTGTTCGGGTGTGTATTCGGGTGTGTGTTCGGGTGTATATTCGGGTGTGTGTTCGGGTGTGTATTCGGGTGTGTGTTCGGGTGTGTATTCGGGTTGTATTCGGGTGTGTGTTCGGGTGTGTATTCGGGTGTGTGTTCGGGTGTGTGTTCGGGTGTGTGTTCGGGTGTGTGTTCGGGTGTGTATTCGGGTTGTATTCGGGTGTGTGTTCGGGTGTGTATTCGGGTTGTATTCGGGTGTGTATTCGGGTTGCATTCGGGTGTGTGTTCGGGTGTGTATTCGGGTGTGTTTTCGGATTTGTATTCGGGTGTGTATTCGGTAGTGTATTCGGGTTGTATTCGGGTGTGTATTCGGGTGTGTGTTCGGGTGTGTATTCGGGTTGCATTCGGGTGTGTGTTCGGGTGTGTTTTCGGGTTTGTATTCGGGTGTGTATTCGGGTGTGTATTCGGGTTGTATTCGGGTGTGTATTCGGGTGTGTGTTCGGGTGTGTATTCGGGTTGTATTCGGGTGTGTGTTCGGGTGTGTGTTCGGGTGTGTGTTCGGGTGTGTATTCGGGTGTGGGTTCGGGTGTATATTCGGGTGTGTGTTCGGGTGTGTATTCGGGTGTGTGTTCGGGTGTGTATTCGGGTTGTATTCGGGTGTGTGTTCGGGCGTGTATTCGGGTGTGTGTTCGGGTGTGTGTTCGGGTGTGTGTTCGGTTGTGTGTTCGGGTGAGTATTCGGGTGTGTATTCGGGTGTGTATTCGGGTTGTATTCGGGTGTGTGTTCGGGTGTGTGTTCGGGTGTGTATTCGGGTGTGTGTTCGGGTGTATATTCGGGTGTGTGTTCGGGTGTGTATTCGGGTGTGTGTTCGGGTGTGTATTCGGGTTGTATTCGGGTGTGTGTTCGGGTGTGTATTCGGGTGTGTGTTCGGGTGTGTGTTCGGGTGTGTGTTCGGGTGTGTGTTCGGGTGTGTGTTCGGGTGTGTATTCGGGTTGTATTCGGGTGTGTGTTCGGGTGTGTATTCGGGTTGTATTCGGGTGTGTATTCGGGTTGCATTCGGGTGTGTGTTCGGGTGTGTATTCGGGTGTGTTTTCGGATTTGTATTCGGGTGTGTATTCGGTAGTGTATTCGGGTTGTATTCGGGTGTGTATTCGGGTGTGTGTTCGGGTGTGTATTCGGGTTGCATTCGGGTGTGTGTTCGGGTGTGTTTTCGGGTTTGTATTCGGGTGTGTATTCGGGTGTGTATTCGGGTTGTATTCGGGTGTGTATTCGGGTGTGTGTTCGGGTGTGTATTCGGGTTGTATTCGGGTGTGTGTTCGGGTGTGTGTTCGGGTGTGTGTTCGGGTGTGTATTTGGGTTGTATTCGGGTGTGTGTTCGGGTGTGTATTCGGGTTGTATTCGGGTGTGTGTTCGGGTGTGTGTTCGGGTGTGTATTCGGGTTGTATTCGGGTGTGTGTTCGGGTGTGTGTTCGGATGTGTGTTCGGGTGTGTATTCGGGTGTGTGTTCGGGTGTGTGTTCGGGTGTGTATTCGGGTTGTATTCGGGTGTGTGTTCTGGTGTGTGTTCGGGTGTGTGTTCGAGTGTGTGTTCGGGTGTGTATTCGGGTGTGTGTTCGGGTGTGTATTCGGGTTGTATTCGGGTGTGTGTTCGGGTGTGTGTTCGGGTGTGTGTTCGGGTGTGTGTTCGGGTGTGTATTCGGGTGTGTGTTCGGGTGTGTGTTCGGGTGTGTATTCGGGTTGTATTCGGGTGTGTGTTCGGGTGTGTATTCGGGTTGTATTCGGGTGTGTGTTCGGGTGTGTGTTCGGGTGTGTGTTCGGGTGTGTGTTCTGTTGTGTGTTCGGGTGAGTATTCGGGTGTGTTTTCTTGTTTGTATTCGGGTGTGTATTCGGGTGTGTATTCGGGTGTGTATTCGGGTTGTATTCGGGTGTGTGTTCGGGTGTGTGTTCGGGTGTGTATTCGGGTGTGTGTTCGGGTGTATATTCGGGTGTGTGTTCGGGGGTGTATTCAGGTGTGTGTTCGGGTGTGTATTCGGGTTGTATTCGGGTGTGTGTTCGGGTGTGTATTCGGGTGTGTGTTCGGGTGTGTGTTCGGGTGTGTATTCGGGTTGTATTCGGGTGTGTGTTCGGGTATGTATTCGGGTTGTATTCGGGTGTGTGTTCGGGTGCGTTCGGGTGTGTATTCGGGTGTGTGTTCGGGTGTGTATTCGGGTTGTATTCGGGTGTGTGTTCGGGTGTGTTCGGGTGTGTATTCGGGTGTGTGTTTGGGTGTGTATTCGGGTTGTATTCGGGTGTGTGTTCGGGTGTGTATCCGGGTTGCATTCGGGTGTGTTCGGGTGTGTATTCGGGTGTGTTTTCGTATTTGTATTCGGGTGTGTATTCGGGAGTGTATTCGGGTTGTATTCGGGTGTGTGTTCGGGTGTGTATTCGGGTTGTAGTTGGGTGTGTGTTCGGGTGTGTTCGGGTGTGTATTCGGGTGTGTGTTCGGGTGTGTATTCGGGATGTATTCGGGTGTGTGTTCGGGTGTGTATTCGGGTTGTATTCGGGTGTGTGTTCGGGTGTGTGTTCGGATGTGTGTTCGGGTGTGTATTCGGGTGTGTTCGGGTGTGTGTTCGGGTGTGTATTCGGGTTGTATTCGGGTGTGTGTTCGGGTGTGCGTTCGGGTGTGTGTTCGGGTGTGTGTTCGGGTGTGTATTCGGGTTGTATTCGGGTGTGTGTTCGGGTGTGTGTTCGGGTGTGTATTCGGGTGTGTGTTCGGGTGTATATTCGGGTGTGTGTTCGGGTGTGTATTCGGGTGTGTGTTCGGGTGTGTATTCGGGTTGTATTCGGGTGTGTGTTCGGGTGTGTATTCGAGTGTGTGTTCGGGTGTGTATTCGGGTTGCATTCGGGTGTGTGTTCGGGTGTGTATTCGGGTGTGTTTTCAGATTTGTATTCGGGTGTGTATACGGGTTGTATTCGGGTGTGTGTTCGGGTGTGTGTTCGGGTGTGTATTCGGGTGTGTGTTCGGGTGTATATTCGGGTGTGTGTTCGGGTGTGTATTCGGGTGTGTGTTCGGGTGTGTATTCGGGTGTGTGTTCGGGTGTGTATTCGGGTTGCATTCGGGTGTGTGTTCGGGTGTGTATTCGGGTGTGTTTTCGGGTTTGTATTCGGGTGTGTATTCGGGTGTGTATTCGGGTTGTATTCGGGTGTGTGTTCGGGTGTGCGTTCGGGTGTGTATTCGGGTGTGTGTTCGGGTGTGTGTTCGGGTGTGTGTTCAGGTGTGTATTCGGGTATGTGTTCGGGTGTATATTCGGGTGTGTGTTCGGGTGTGTATTCGGGTGTGTGTTCGGGTGTGTATTCGGGTTGTATTCGGGTGTGTGTTCGGGTGTGTATTCGGGTGTGTGTTCGGGTGTGTGTTCGGGTGTGTGTTCGGGTGTGTATTCGGGTTGTATTCGGGTGTGTGTTCGGGTGTGTATTCGGGTTTCATTCGGGTGTGTATTCGGGTTGCATTCGGGTGTGTGTTCGGGTGTGTATTCGGGTGTGTTTTCGGATTTGTATTCGGGTGTGTATTCGGTAGTGTATTCGGGTTGTATTCGCGTGTGTATTCGGGTGTGTGTTCGGGTGTGTATTCGGGTTGCATTCGGGTGTGTGTTCGGGTGTGTTTTCGGGTTTGTATTCGGGTGTGTATTCGGGTGTGTATTCGGGTTGTATTCGGGTGTGTATTCGGGTGTGTTCGGGTGTGTATTCGGGTTGTATTCGGGTGTGTGTTCGGGTGTGTGTTCGGGTGTGTGTTCGGGTGTGTATTCGGGTTGTAGTCGGGTGTGTGTTCGGGTGTGTTTGGGTGTGTATTCGGGTGTGTGTTCGGGTGTGTATTCGGGTTGTATTCGGGTGTGTGTTCGGGTGTGTGTTCGGGTGTGTATTCGGGTGTGTGTTCGGGTTGTATTCGGGTGTGTGTTCGGGTGTGCGTTCGGGTGTGTATTCGGGTGTGTGTTCGGGTGTGTATTCGGGTGTGAATTCGGGTTGTATTCGGGTGTGTGTTCGGGTGTGTATTCGGGTGTGTGTTCGGGTGTGTTTTCGGGTTTGTATTCGGGTGTGTATTCGGGTGTGTATTCGGGTTGTATTCGGGTGTGTATTCGGGTGTGTGTTCGGGTGTGTATTCGGGTTATATTCGGGTGTGTGTTCGGGTGTGTGTTCGGGTGTGTATTTGGGTTGTATTCGGGTGTGTGTTCGGGTGTGTATTCGGGTTGTATTCGGGTGTGTGTTCGGGTGTGTGTTCGGTTGTGTGTTCGGGTGAGTATTCGGGTGTGTTCGGGTGTGTATTCGGGTTGTATTCGGGTGTGTGTTCGGGTGTGTGTTCGGTTGTGTGTTCGGGTGAGTATTCGGGTGTGTTTTCGGGTTTGTATTCGGGTTGTATTCGGGTGTGTGTTCGGGTGTGTGTTCGGGTGTGTATTCGGGTGTGGGTTCGGGTGTATATTCGGGTGTGTGTTCGGGTGTGTATTCGGGTGTGTGTTCGGGTGTGTATTCGGGTTGTATTCGGGTGTGTGTTCGGGCGTGTATTCGGGTGTGTGTTCGGGTGTGTGTTCGGGTGTGTGTTCGGTTGTGTGTTCGGGTGAGTATTCGGTTGTGTATTCGGGTGTGTATTCGGGTTGTATTCGGGTGTGTGTTCGGGTGTGTGTTCGGGTGTGTATTCGGGTGTGTGTTCGGGTGTATATTCGGGTGTGTGTTCGGGTGTGTATTCGGGTGTGTGTTCGGGTGTGTATTCGGGTTGTATTCGGGTGTGTGTTCGGGTGTGTATTCGGGTGTGTGTTCGGGTGTGTGTTCGGGTGTGTGTTCGGGTGTGTGTTCGGGTGTGTATTCGGGTTGTATTCGGGTGTGTGTTCGGGTGTGTATTCGGGTTGTATTCGGGTGTGTATTCGGGTTGCATTCGGGTGTGTGTTCGGGTGTGTATTCGGGTGTGTTTTCGGATTTGTATTCGCGTGTGTATTCGGTAGTGTATTCGGGTTGTATTCGGGTGTGTATTCGGGTGTGTGTTCGGGTGTGTATTCGGGTTGCATTCGGGTGTGTGTTCGGGTGTGTTTTCGGGTTTGTATTCGGGTGTGTATTCGGGTGTGTATTCGGGTTGTATTCGGGTGTGTATTCGGGTGTGTGTTCGGGTGTGTATTCGGGTTGTATTCGGGTGTGTGTTCGGGTGTGTGTTCGGGTGTGTATTTGGGTTGTATTCGGGTGTGTGTTCGGGTGTGTATTCGGGTTGTATTCGGGTGTGTGTTCGGGTGTGTGTTCGGGTGTGTATTCGGGTTGTATTCGGGTGTGTGTTCGGGTGTGTGTTCGGATGTGTGTTCGGGTGTGTATTCGGGTGTGTGTTCGGGTGTGTGTTCGGGTGTGTATTCGGGTTGTATTCGGGTGTGTGTTCGGGTGTGTGTTCGGGTGTGTGTTCGAGTGTGTGTTCGGGTGTGTATTCGGGTGTGTGTTCGGGTGTGTATTCGGGTTGTATTCGGGTGTGTGTTCGGGTGTGTGTTCGGGTGTGTGTTCGGGTGTGTATTCGGGTGTGTGTTCGGGTGTGTGTTCGGGTGTGTATTCGGGTTGTATTCGGGTGTGTGTTCGGGTGTGTATTCGGGTTGTATTCGGGTGTGTGTTCGGGTGTGTGTTCGGGTGTGTGTTCGGGTGTGTGTTCTGTTGTGTGTTCGGGTGAGTATTCGGGTGTGTTTTCTTGTTTGTATTCGGGTGTGTATTCGGGTGTGTATTCGGGTGTGTATTCGGGTGTGTATTCGGGTTGTTTTCGGGTGTGTGTTCGGGTGTGTGTTCGGGTGTGTATTCGGGTGTGTGTTCGGGTGTATATTCGGGTGTGTGTTCGGGTGTGTATTCGGGTGTGTGTTCGGGTGTGTGTTCGGGTGTGTATTCGGGTTGTATTCGGGTGTGTGTTCGGGTATGTATTCGGGTTGTATTCGGGTGTGTGTTCGGGTGTGTGTTCGGATGTGTATTCGGGTTGTAGTCGAGTGTGTGTTCGGGTGCGTTCGGGTGTGTATTCGGGTGTGTGTTCGGGTGTGTATTCGGGTTGTATTCGGGTGTGTGTTCGGGTGTGTTCGGGTGTGTATTCGGGTGTGTGTTTGGGTGTGTATTCGGGTTGTATTCGGGTGTGTGTTCGGGTGTGTATTCGGGTTGCATTCGGGTGTGTTCGGGTGTGTATTCGGGTGTGTTTTCGTATTTGTATTCGGGTGTGTATTCGGGAGTGTATTCGGGTTGTATTCGGGTGTGTGTTCGGGTGTGTATTCGGGTTGTAGTTGGGTGTGTGTTCGGGTGTGTTCGGGTGTGTATTCGGGTGTGTGTTCGGGTGTGTATTCGGGATGTATTCGGGTGTGTGTTCGGGTGTGTATTCGGGTTGTATTCGGGTGTGTTCGGGTGTGTGTTCGGATGTGTGTTCGGGTGTGTATTCGGGTGTGTTCGGGTGTGTGTTCGGGTGTGTATTCGGGTTGTATTCGGGTGTGTGTTCGGGTGTGTGTTCGGGTGTGTGTTCGGGTGTGTGTTCGGGTGTGTATTCGGGTTGTATTCGGGTGTGTGTTCGGGTGTGTGTTCGGGTGTGTATTCGGGTGTGTGTTCGGGTGTATATTCGGGTGTGTGTTCGGGTGTGTATTCGGGTGTGTGTTCGGGTGTGTATTCGGGTTGTATTCGGGTGTGTGATCGGGTGTGTATTCGAGTGTGTGTTCGGGTGTGTATTCGGGTTGCATTCGGGTGTGTGTTCGGGTGTGTATTCGGGTGTGTTTTCAGATTTGTATTCGGGTGTGTATTCGGGTGTGTATACGGGTTGTATTCGGGTGTGTGTTCGGGTGTGTGTTCGGGTGTGTATTCGGGTTGTATTCGGGTGTGTGTTCGGGTGTGTGTTCGGGTGTGCGTTCGGGTGTGTATTCGGGTGTGTGTTCGGGTGTGTATTCGGGTGTGAATTCGGGTTGTATTCGGGTGTGTGTTCGGGTGTGTATTCGGGTGTGTGTTCGGGTGTGTTTTCGGGTTTGTATTCGGGTGTGTATTCGGGTGTGTATTCGGGTTGTATTCGGGTGTGTATTCGGGTTATATTCGGGTGTGTGTTCGGGTGTGTGTTCGGGTGTGTATTTGGGTTGTATTCGGGTGTGTGTTCGGGTGTGTATTCGGGTTGTATTCGGGTGTGTGTTCGGGTGTGTGTTCGGTTGTGTGTTCGGGTGAGTATTCGGGTGTGTTCGGGTGTGTATTCGGGTTGTATTCGGGTGTGTGTTCGGGTGTGTGTTCGGTTGTGTGTTCGGGTGAGTATTCGGGTGTGTTTTCGGGTTTGTATTCGGGTTGTATTCGGGTGTGTGTTCGGGTGTGTGTTCGGGTGTGTATTCGGGTGTGGGTTCGGGTGTATATTCGGGTGTGTGTTCGGGTGTGTATTCGGGTGTGTGTTCGGGTGTGTATTCGGGTTGTATTCGGGTGTGTGTTCGGGCGTGTATTCGGGTGTGTGTTCGGGTGTGTGTTCGGGTGTGTGTTCGGTTGTGTGTTCGGGTGAGTATTCGGGTGTGTATTCGGGTGTGTATTCGGGTTGTATTCGGGTGTGTGTTCGGGTGTGTGTTCGGGTGTGTATTCGGGTGTGTGTTCGGGTGTATATTCGGGTGTGTGTTCGGGTGTGTATTCGGGTGTGTGTTCGGGTGTGTATTCGGGTTGTATTCGGGTGTGTGTTCGGGTGTGTATTCGGGTGTGTGTTCGGGTGTGTGTTCGGGTGTGTGTTCGGGTGTGTATTCGGGTTGTATTCGGGTGTGTGTTCGGGTGTGTATTCGGGTTGTATTCGGGTGTGTATTCGGGTTGCATTCGGGTGTGTGTTCGGGTGTGTATTCGGGTGTGTTTTCGGATTTGTATTCGGGTGTGTATTCGGTAGTGTATTCGGGTTGTATTCGGGTGTGTATTCGGGTGTGTGTTCGGGTGTGTATTCGGGTTGCATTCGGGTGTGTGTTCGGGTGTGTTTTCGGGTTTGTATTCGGGTGTGTATTCGGGTGTGTATTCGGGTTGTATTCGGGTGTGTATTCGGGTGTGTGTTCGGGTGTGTATTCGGGTTGTATTCGGGTGTGTGTTCGGGTGTGTGTTCGGGTGTGTGTTCAGGTGTGTATTTGGGTTGTATTCGGGTGTGTGTTCGGGTGTGTATTCGGGTGTGTGTTCGGGTGTGTATTCGGGTTGCATTCGGGTGTGTGTTCGGGTGTGTATTCGGGTGTGTTTTCGGGTTTGTATTCGGGTGTGTATTCGGGTGTGTATTCGGGTTTTATTCGGGTGTGTGTTCGGGTGTGCGTTCGGGTGTGTATTCGGGTGTGTGTTCGGGTGTGTGTTCGGGTGTGTGTTCGGGTGTGTATTCGGGTATGTGTTCGGGTGTATATTCGGGTGTGTGTTCGGGTGTGTATTCGGGTGTGTGTTCGGGTGTGTATTCGGGTTGTATTCGGGTGTGTGTTCGGGTGTGTATTCGGGTGTGTGTTCGGGTGTGTGTTCGGGTGTGTGTTCGGGTGTGTATTTGGGTTGTATTCGGGTGTGTGTTCGGGTGTGTATTCGGGTTTTATTCGGGTGTGTATTCGGGTTGCATTCGGGTGTGTGTTCGGGTGTGTATTCGGGTGTGTTTTCGGATTTGTATTCGGGTGTGTATTCGGTAGTGTATTCGGGTTTTATTCGCGTGTGTATTCGGGTGTGTGTTCGGGTGTGTATTCGGGTTGCATTCGGGTGTGTGTTCGGGTGTGTTTTCGGGTTTGTATTCGGGTGTGTATTCGGGTGTGTATTCGGGTTGTATTCGGGTGTGTATTCGGGTGTGTGTTCGGGTGTGTATTCGGGTTGTATTCGGGTGTGTGTTCGGGTGAGTGTTCGGGTGTGTGTTCGGGTGTGTATTTGGGTTGTATTCGGGTGTGTGTTCGGTTGTGTGTTCGGGTGAGTATTCGGGTGTGTTCGGGTGTGTATTCGGGTTGTATTCGGGTGTGTGTTCGGGTGTGTGTTCGGGTGTGTGTTCGGTTGTGTGTTCGGGTGAGTATTCGGGTGTGTTTTCGGGTTTGTATTCGGGTTGTATTCGGGTGTGTGTTTGGGTGTGTGTTCGGGTGTGTATTCGGGTGTGTGTTCGGGTGTATATTCGGGTGTGTGTTCGGGTGTGTATTCGGGTGTGTGTTCGGGTGTGTATTCGGGTTGTATTCGGGTGTGTGTTCGGGCGTGTATTCGGGTGTGTGTTCGGGTGTGTGTTCGGGTGTGTGTTCGGGTGTGTGTTCGGGTGTGTATTCGGGTTGTATTCGGGTGTGTGTTCGGGTGTGTATTCGGGTGTGTGTTCGGGTGTGTTTTCGGGTTTGTATTCGGGTGTGTATTCGGGTGTGTATTCGGGTTGTATTCGGGTGTGTGTTCGGGTGTGTGTTCTGGTGTGTATTAGGGTGTGTGTTCGGGTGTATATTCGGGTGTGTGTTCGGGTGTGTATTCGGGTGTGTGATCGGGTGTGTATTCGGGTGTGTGTTCGGGTGTGTATTCGGGTTGCATTTGGGTGTGTGTTCGGGTGTGTATTCGGGTGTGTTTTCGGGTTTGTATTCGGGTGTGTTTTCGGGTGTGTATTCGGGTTGTATTCGGGTGTGTGTTCGGGTGTGCGTTCGGGTGTGTATTCGGGTGTGTGTTCGGGTGTGTGTTCGGGTGTGTATTCGGGTTGTATTCGGGTGTATGTTCGGGTGTGTATTCGGGTGTGTGTTCGGGTGTGTATTCGGGTTGTAGTCGGGTGTGTGTTCGGGTGTGTTTGGGTGTGTATTCGGGTGTGTGTTCGGGTGTGTATTCGGGTTGTATTCGGGTGTGTGTTCGGGTGTGTGTTCGGGTGTGTGTTCGGGTGTGTATTCGGGTGTGTGTTCGGGTTGTATTCGGGTGTGTGTTCGGGTGTGCGTTCGGGTGTGTATTCGGGTGTGTGTTCGGGTGTGTATTCGGGTGTGAATTCGGGTTGTATTCGGGTGTGTGTTCGGGTGTGTATTCGGGTGTGTGTTCGGGTGTGTTTTCGGGTTTGTATTCGGGTGTGTATTCGGGTGTGTATTCGGGTTGTATTCGGGTGTGTATTCGGGTGTGTGTTCGGGTGTGTATTCGGGTTATATTCGGGTGTGTGTTCGGGTGTGTGTTCGGGTGTGTATTTGGGTTGTATTCGGGTGTGTGTTCGGGTGTGTATTCGGGTTGTATTCGGGTGTGTGTTCGGGTGTGTGTTCGGTTGTGTGTTCGGGTGAGTATTCGGGTGTGTTCGGGTGTGTATTCGGGTTGTATTCGGGTGTGTGTTCGGGTGTGTGTTCGGTTGTGTGTTCGGGTGAGTATTCGGGTGTGTTTTCGGGTTTGTATTCGGGTTGTATTCGGGTGTGTGTTCGGGTGTGTGTTCGGGTGTGTATTCGGGTGTGGGTTCGGGTGTATATTCGGGTGTGTGTTCGGGTGTGTATTCGGGTGTGTGTTCGGGTGTGTATTCGGGTTGTATTCGGGTGTGTGTTTGGGCGTGTATTCGGGTGTGTGTTCGGGTGTGTGTTCGGGTGTGTGTTCGGTTGTGTGTTCGGGTGAGTATTCGGGTGTGTATTCGGGTGTGTATTCGGGTTGTATTCGGGTGTGTGTTCGGGTGTGTGTTCGGGTGTGTATTCGGGTGTGTGTTCGGGTGTATATTCGGGTGTGTGTTCGGGTGTGTATTCGGGTGTGTGTTCGGGTGTGTATTCGGGTTGTATTCGGGTGTGTGTTCGGGTGTGTATTCGGGTGTGTGTTCGGGTGTGTGTTCGGGTGTGTGTTCGGGTGTGTGTTCGGGTGTGTGTTCGGGTGTGTATTCGGGTTGTATTCGGGTGTGTGTTCGGGTGTGTATTCGGGTTGTATTCGGGTGTGTATTCGGGTTGCATTCGGGTGTGTGTTCGGGTGTGTATTCGGGTGTGTTTTCGGATTTGTATTCGGGTGTGTATTCGGTAGTGTATTCGGGTTGTATTCGGGTGTGTATTCGGGTGTGTGTTCGGGTGTGTATTCGGGTTGCATTCGGGTGTGTGTTCGGGTGTGTTTTCGGGTTTGTATTCGGGTGTGTATTCGGGTGTGTATTCGGGTTGTATTCGGGTGTGTATTCGGGTGTGTGTTCGGGTGTGTATTCGGGTTGTATTCGGGTGTGTGTTCGGGTGTGTGTTCGGGTGTGTATTTGGGTTGTATTCGGGTGTGTGTTCGGGTGTGTATTCGGGTTGTATTCGGGTGTGTGTTCGGGTGTGTGTTCGGGTGTGTATTCGGGTTGTATTCGGGTGTGTGTTCGGGTGTGTGTTCGGATGTGTGTTCGGGTGTGTATTCGGGTGTGTGTTCGGGTGTGTGTTCGGGTGTGTATTCGGGTTGTATTCGGGTGTGTGTTCGGGTGTGTGTTCGGGTGTGTGTTCGAGTGTGTGTTCGGGTGTGTATTCGGGTGTGTGTTCGGGTGTGTATTCGGGTTGTATTCGGGTGTGTGTTCGGGTGTGTGTTCGGGTGTGTGTTCGGGTGTGTATTCGGGTGTGTGTTCGGGTGTGTGTTCGGGTGTGTATTCGGGTTGTATTCGGGTGTGTGTTCGGGTGTGTATTCGGGTTGTATTCGGGTGTGTGTTCGGGTGTGTGTTCGGGTGTGTGTTCGGGTGTGTGTTCTGTTGTGTGTTCGGGTGAGTATTCGGGTGTGTTTTCTTGTTTGTATTCGGGTGTGTATTCGGGTGTGTATTCGGGTGTGTATTCGGGTTGTATTCGGGTGTGTGTTCGGGTGTGTGTTCGGGTGTGTATTCGGGTGTGTGTTCGGGTGTATATTCGGGTGTGTGTTCGGGTGTGTATTCAGGTGTGTGTTCGGGTGTGTATTCGGGTTGTATTCGGGTGTGTGTTCGGGTGTGTATTCGGGTGTGTGTTCGGGTGTGTGTTCGGGTGTGTATTCGGGTTGTATTCGGGTGTGTGTTCGGGTATGTATTCGGGTTGTATTCGGGTGTGTGTTCGGGTGTGTGTTCGGATGTGTATTCGGGTTGTAGTCGAGTGTGTGTTCGGGTGCGTTCGGGTGTGTATTCGGGTGTGTGTTCGGGTGTGTATTCGGGTTGTATTCGGGTGTGTGTTCGGGTGTGTTCGGGTGTGTATTCGGGTGTGTGTTTGGGTGTGTATTCGGGTTGTATTCGGGTGTGTGTTCGGGTGTGTATTCGGGTTGCATTCGGGTGTGTTCGGGTGTGTATTCGGGTGTGTTTTCGTATTTGTATTCGGGTGTGTATTCGGGAGTGTATTCGGGTTGTATTCGGGTGTGTGTTCGGGTGTGTATTCGGGTTGTAGTTGGGTGTGTGTTCGGGTGTGTTCGGGTGTGTATTCGGGTGTGTGTTCGGGTGTGTATTCGGGATGTATTCGGGTGTGTGTTCGGGTGTGTATTCGGGTTGTATTCGGGTGTGTGTTCGGGTGTGTGTTCGGATGTGTGTTCGGGTGTGTATTCGGGTGTGTTCGGGTGTGTTCGGGTGTGTATTCGGGTTGTATTCGGGTGTGTGTTCGGGTGTGTGTTCGGGTGTGTGTTCGGGTGTGTGTTCGGGTGTGTATTCGGGTTGTATTCGGGTGTGTGTTCGGGTGTGTGTTCGGGTGTGTATTCGGGTGTGTGTTCGGGTGTATATTCGGGTGTGTGTTCGGGTGTGTATTCGGGTGTGTGTTCGGGTGTGTTTTCAGATTTGTATTCGGGTGTGTATTCGGGTGTGTATACGGGTTGTATTCGGGTGTGTGTTCGGGTGTGTGTTCGGGTGTGTATTCGGGTGTGTGTTCGGGTGTATATTCGGGTGTGTGTTCGGGTGTGTATTCGGGTGTGTGTTCGGGTGTGTATTCGGGTGTGTGTTCGGGTGTGTATTCGGGTTGCATTCGGGTGTGTGTTCGGGTGTGTATTCGGGTGTGTTTTCGGGTTTGTATTCGGGTGTGTATTCGGGTGTGTATTCGGGTTGTATTCGGGTGTGTGTTCGGGTGTGCGTTCGGGTGTGTATTCGGGTGTGTGTTCGGGTGTGTGTTCGGGTGTGTGTTCGGGTGTGTATTCGGGTATGTGTTCGGGTGTATATTCGGGTGTGTGTTCGGGTGTGTATTCGGGTGTGTGTTCGGGTGTGTATTCGGGTTGTATTCGGGTGTGTGTTCGGGTGTGTATTCGGGTGTGTGTTCGGGTGTGTGTTCGGGTGTGTGTTCGGGTGTGTATTCGGGTTGTATTCGGGTGTGTGTTCGGGTGTGTATTCGGGTTTTATTCGGGTGTGTATTCGGGTTGCATTCGGGTGTGTGTTCGGGTGTGTATTCGGGTGTGTTTTCGGATTTGTATTCGGGTGTGTATTCGGTAGTGTATTCGGGTTGTATTCGCGTGTGTATTCGGGTGTGTGTTCGGGTGTGTATTCGGGTTGCATTCGGGTGTGTGTTCGGGTGTGTTTTCGGGTTTGTATTCGGGTGTGTATTCGGGTGTGTATTCGGGTTGTATTCGGGTGTGTATTCGGGTGTGTGTTCGGGTGTGTATTCGGGTTGTATTCGGGTGTGTGTTCGGGTGTGTATTCGGGTGTGTGTTCGGGTGTGTTTTCGGGTTTGTATTCGGGTGTGTGTTCGGGTGTGTGTTCGGGTGTGTATTTGGGTTGTATTCGGGTGTGTGTTCGGGTGTGTATTCGGGTTGTATTCGGGTGTGTGTTCGGGTGTGTGTTCGGTTGTGTGTTCGGGTGAGTATTCGGGTGTGTTCGGGTGTGTATTCGGGTTGTATTCGGGTGTGTGTTCGGGTGTGTGTTCGGTTGTGTGTTCGGGTGAGTATTCGGGTGTGTTTTCGGGTTTGTATTCGGGTTGTATTCGGGTGTGTGTTCGGGTGTGTGTTCGGGTGTGTATTCGGGTGTGGGTTCGGGTGTATATTCGGGTGTGTGTTCGGGTGTGTATTCGGGTGTGTGTTCGGGTGTGTATTCGGGTTGTATTCGGGTGTGTGTTCGGGCGTGTATTCGGGTGTGTGTTCGGGTGTGTGTTCGGGTGTGTGTTCGGTTGTGTGTTCGGGTGAGTATTCGGGTGTGTATTCGGGTGTGTATTCGGGTTGTATTCGGGTGTGTGTTCGGGTGTGTGTTCGGGTGTGTATTCGGGTGTGTGTTCGGGTGTATATTCGGGTGTGTGTTCGGGTGTGTATTCGGGTGTGTGTTCGGGTGTGTATTCGGGTTGTATTCGGGTGTGTGTTCGGGTGTGTATTCGGGTGTGTGTTCGGGTGTGTGTTCGGGTGTGTGTTCGGGTGTGTGTTCGGGTGTGTATTCGGGTTGTATTCGGGTGTGTGTTCGGGTGTGTATTCGGGTGTGTGTTCGGGTGTGTATTCGGGTTGTATTCGGGTGTGTGTTCGGGTGTGTGTTCGGGTGTGTGTTCGGGTGTGTATTTGGGTTGTATTCGGGTGTGTGTTCGGGTGTGTATTCGGGTTGTATTCGGGTGTGTATTCGGGTGTGTGTTCGGGTGTGTATTCGGGTTGTATTCGGGTGTGTGTTCGGGTGTGTGTTCGGGTGTGTGTTCGGGTGTGTATTTGGGTTGTATTCGGGTGTGTGTTCGGGTGTGTATTCGGGTTGTATTCGGGTGTGTGTTCGGGTGTGTGTTCGGGTGTGTATTCGGGTTGTATTCGGGTGTGTGTTCGGGTGTGTGTTCGGATGTGTGTTCGGGTGTGTATTCGGGTGTGTGTTCGGGTGTGTGTTCGGGTGTGTATTCGGGTTGTATTCGGGTGTGTGTTCGGGTGTGTGTTCGGGTGTGTGTTCGAGTGTGTGTTCGGGTGTGTATTCGGGTGTGTGTTCGGGTGTGTATTCGGGTTGTATTCGGGTGTGTGTTCGGGTGTGTGTTCGGGTGTGTGTTCGGGTGTGTATTCGGGTGTGTGTTCGGGTGTGTGTTCGGGTGTGTATTCGGGTTGTATTCGGGTGTGTGTTCGGGTGTGTATTCGGGTTGTATTCGGGTGTGTGTTCGGGTGTGTGTTCGGGTGTGTGTTCGGGTGTGTGTTCTGTTGTGTGTTCGGGTGAGTATTCGGGTGTGTTTTCTTGTTTGTATTCGGGTGTGTATTCGGGTGTGTATTCGGGTGTGTATTCGGGTTGTATTCGGGTGTGTGTTCGGGTGTGTGTTCGGGTGTGTATTCGGGTGTGTGTTCGGGTGTATATTCGGGTGTGTGTTCGGGTGTGTATTCAGGTGTGTGTTCGGGTGTGTATTCGGGTTGTATTCGGGTGTGTGTTCGGGTGTGTATTCGGGTGTGTGTTCGGGTGTGTGTTCGGGTGTGTATTCGGGTTGTATTCGGGTGTGTGTTCGGGTATGTATTCGGGTTGTATTCGGGTGTGTGTTCGGGTGTGTGTTCGGATGTGTATTCGGGTTGTAGTCGAGTGTGTGTTCGGGTGCGTTCGGGTGTGTATTCGGGTGTGTGTTCGGGTGTGTATTCGGGTTGTATTCGGGTGTGTGTTCGGGTGTGTTCGGGTGTGTATTCGGGTGTGTGTTTGGGTGTGTATTCGGGTTGTATTCGGGTGTGTGTTCGGGTGTGTATTCGGGTTGCATTCGGGTGTGTTCGGGTGTGTGTTCGGGTGTGTATTCGGGTTATATTCGGGTGTGTGTTCGGGTGTGTGTTCGGGTGTGTATTTGGGTTGTATTCGGGTGTGTGTTCGGGTGTGTATTCGGGTTGTATTCGGGTGTGTGTTCGGGTGTGTGTTCGGTTGTGTGTTCGGGTGAGTATTCGGGTGTGTTCGGGTGTGTATTCGGGTTGTATTCGGGTGTGTGTTCGGGTGTGTGTTCGGTTGTGTGTTCGGGTGAGTATTCGGGTGTGTTTTCGGGTTTGTATTCGGGTTGTATTCGGGTGTGTGTTCGGGTGTGTGTTCGGGTGTGTATTCGGGTGTGGGTTCGGGTGTATATTCGGGTGTGTGTTCGGGTGTGTATTCGGGTGTGTGTTCGGGTGTGTATTCGGGTTGTATTCGGGTGTGTGTTCGGGCGTGTATTCGGGTGTGTGTTCGGGTGTGTGTTCGGGTGTGTGTTCGGTTGTGTGTTCGGGTGAGTATTCGGGTGTGTATTCGGGTGTGTATTCGGGTTGTATTCGGGTGTGTGTTCGGGTGTGTGTTCGGGTGTGTATTCGGGTGTGTGTTCGGGTGTATATTCGGGTGTGTGTTCGGGTGTGTATTCGGGTGTGTGTTCGGGTGTGTATTCGGGTTGTATTCGGGTGTGTGTTCGGGTGTGTATTCGGGTGTGTGTTCGGGTGTGTGTTCGGGTGTGTGTTCGGGTGTGTGTTCGGGTGTGTATTCGGGTTGTATTCGGGTGTGTGTTCGGGTGTGTATTCGGGTGTGTGTTCGGGTGTGTATTCGGGTTGTATTCGGGTGTGTGTTCGGGTGTGTGTTCGGGTGTGTGTTCGGGTGTGTATTTGGGTTGTATTCGGGTGTGTGTTCGGGTGTGTATTCGGGTTGTATTCGGGTGTGTATTCGGGTGTGTGTTCGGGTGTGTATTCGGGTTGTATTCGGGTGTGTGTTCGGGTGTGTGTTCGGGTGTGTGTTCGGGTGTGTATTTGGGTTGTATTCGGGTGTGTGTTCGGGTGTGTATTCGGGTTGTATTCGGGTGTGTGTTCGGGTGTGTGTTCGGGTGTGTATTCGGGTTGTATTCGGGTGTGTGTTCGGGTGTGTGTTCGGATGTGTGTTCGGGTGTGTATTCGGGTGTGTGTTCGGGTGTGTGTTCGGGTGTGTATTCGGGTTGTATTCGGGTGTGTGTTCGGGTGTGTGTTCGGGTGTGTGTTCGAGTGTGTGTTCGGGTGTGTATTCGGGTGTGTGTTCGGGTGTGTATTCGGGTTGTATTCGGGTGTGTGTTCGGGTGTGTGTTCGGGTGTGTGTTCGGGTGTGTATTCGGGTGTGTGTTCGGGTGTGTGTTCGGGTGTGTATTCGGGTTGTATTCGGGTGTGTGTTCGGGTGTGTATTCGGGTTGTATTCGGGTGTGTGTTCGGGTGTGTGTTCGGGTGTGTGTTCGGGTGTGTGTTCTGTTGTGTGTTCGGGTGAGTATTCGGGTGTGTTTTCTTGTTTGTATTCGGGTGTGTATTCGGGTGTGTATTCGGGTGTGTATTCGGGTTGTATTCGGGTGTGTGTTCGGGTGTGTGTTCGGGTGTGTATTCGGGTGTGTGTTCGGGTGTATATTCGGGTGTGTGTTCGGGTGTGTATTCAGGTGTGTGTTCGGGTGTGTATTCGGGTTGTATTCGGGTGTGTGTTCGGGTGTGTATTCGGGTGTGTGTTCGGGTGTGTGTTCGGGTGTGTATTCGGGTTGTATTCGGGTGTGTGTTCGGGTATGTATTCGGGTTGTATTCGGGTGTGTGTTCGGGTGTGTGTTCGGATGTGTATTCGGGTTGTAGTCGAGTGTGTGTTCGGGTGCGTTCGGGTGTGTATTCGGGTGTGTGTTCGGGTGTGTATTCGGGTTGTATTCGGGTGTGTGTTCGGGTGTGTTCGGGTGTGTATTCGGGTGTGTGTTTGGGTGTGTATTCGGGTTGTATTCGGGTGTGTGTTCGGGTGTGTATTCGGGTTGCATTCGGGTGTGTTCGGGTGTGTATTCGGGTGTGTTTTCGTATTTGTATTCGGGTGTGTATTCGGGAGTGTATTCGGGTTGTATTCGGGTGTGTGTTCGGGTGTGTATTCGGGTTGTAGTTGGGTGTGTGTTCGGGTGTGTTCGGGTGTGTATTCGGGTGTGTGTTCGGGTGTGTATTCGGGATGTATTCGGGTGTGTGTTCGGGTGTGTATTCGGGTTGTATTCGGGTGTGTGTTCGGGTGTGTGTTCGGATGTGTGTTCGGGTGTGTATTCGGGTGTGTTCGGGTGTGTGTTCGGGTTGTATTCGGGTGTGTGTTCGGGTGTGTGTTCGGGTGTGTGTTCGGGTGTGTGTTCGGGTGTGTATTCGGGTTGTATTCGGGTGTGTGTTCGGGTGTGTGTTCGGGTGTGTATTCGGGTGTGTGTTCGGGTGTATATTCGGGTGTGTGTTCGGGTGTGTATTCGGGTGTGTATACGGGTTGTATTCGGGTGTGTGTTCGGGTGTGTGTTCGGGTGTGTATTCGGGTGTGTGTTCGGGTGTATATTCGGGTGTGTGTTCGGGTGTGTATTCGGGTGTGTGTTCGGGTGTGTATTCGGGTTGCATTCGGGTGTGTGTTCGGGTGTGTATTCGGGTGTGTTTTCGGGTTTGTATTCGGGTGTGTATTCGGGTGTGTATTCGGGTTGTATTCGGGTGTGTGTTCGGGTGTGCGTTCGGGTGTGTATTCGGGTGTGTGTTCGGGTGTGTGTTCGGGTGTGTGTTCGGGTGTGTGTTCGGGTGTATATTCGGGTGTGTGTTCGGGTGTATATTCGGGTGTGTGTTCGGGTGTGTATTCGGGTGTGTGTTCGGGTGTGTATTCGGGTGTGTGTTCGGGTGTGTATTCGGGTTGCATTCGGGTGTGTGTTCGGGTGTGTATTCGGGTGTGTTTTCGGGTTTGTATTCGGGTGTGTATTCGGGTGTGTATTCGGGTTGTATTCGGGTGTGTGTTCGGGTGTGCGTTCGGGTGTGTATTCGGGTGTGTGTTCGGGTGTGTGTTCGGGTGTGTGTTCGGGTGTGTATTCGGGTATGTGTTCGGGTGTATATTCGGGTGTGTGTTCGGGTGTGTATTCGGGTGTGTGTTCGGGTGTGTATTCGGGTTGTATTCGGGTGTGTGTTCGGGTGTGTATTCGGGTGTGTGTTCGGGTGTGTGTTCGGGTGTGTGTTCGGGTGTGTATTCGGGTTGTATTCGGGTGTGTGTTCGGGTGTGTATTCGGGTTTTATTCGGGTGTGTATTCGGGTTGCATTCGGGTGTGTGTTCGGGTGTGTATTCGGGTGTGTTTTCGGATTTGTATTCGGGTGTGTATTCGGTAGTGTATTCGGGTTGTATTCGCGTGTGTATTCGGGTGTGTGTTCGGGTGTGTATTCGGGTTGCATTCGGGTGTGTGTTCGGGTGTGTTTTCGGGTTTGTATTCGGGTGTGTATTCGGGTGTGTATTCGGGTTGTATTCGGGTGTGTATTCGGGTGTGTGTTCGGGTGTGTATTCGGGTTGTATTCGGGTGTGTGTTCGGGTGTGTGTTCGGGTGTGTGTTCGGGTGTGTATTCGGGTTGCATTCGGGTGTGTGTTCGGGTGTGTATTCGGGTGTGTTTTCGGGTGTGTATTCGGGTGTGTGTTCGGGTGTGTATTCGGGTTGTATTCGGGTGTGTGTTCGGGTGTGTATTCGGGTGTGTGTTCGGGTGTGTGTTCGGGTGTGTGTTCGGGTGTGTATTCGGGTTGTATTCGGGTGTGTGTTCGGGTGTGTATTCGGGTTTTATTCGGGTGTGTATTCGGGTTGCATTCGGGTGTGTGTTCGGGTGTGTATTCGGGTGTGTTTTCGGATTTGTATTCGGGTGTGTATTCGGTAGTGTATTCGGGTTGTATTCGCGTGTGTATTCGGGTGTGTGTTCGGGTGTGTATTCGGGTTGCATTCGGGTGTGTGTTCGGGTGTGTTTTCGGGTTTGTATTCGGGTGTGTATTCGGGTGTGTATTCGGGTTGTATTCGGGTGTGTATTCGGGTGTGTGTTCGGGTGTGTATTCGGGTTGTATTCGGGTGTGTGTTCGGGTGTGTGTTCGGGTGTGTGTTCGGGTGTGTATTCGGGTTGTAGTCGGGTGTGTGTTCGGGTGTGTTTGGGTGTGTATTCGGGTGTGTGTTCGGGTGTGTATTCGGGTTGTATTCGGGTGTGTGTTCGGGTGTGTGTTCGGGTGTGTGTTCGGGTGTGTATTCGGGTGTGTGTTCGGGTTGTATTCGGGTGTGTGTTCGGGTGTGCGTTCGGGTGTGTATTCGGGTGTGTGTTCGGGTGTGTATTCGGGTGTGAATTCGGGTTGTATTCGGGTGTGTGTTCGGGTGTGTATTCGGGTGTGTGTTCGGGTGTGTTTTCGGGTTTGTATTCGGGTGTGTATTCGGGTGTGTATTCTGGTTGTATTCGGGTGTGTATTCGGGTGTGTGTTCGGGTGTGTATTCGGGTTATATTCGGGTGTGTGTTCGGGGGTGTGTTCGGGTGTGTATTTGGGTTGTATTCGGGTGTGTGTTCGGGTGTGTATTCGGGTTGTATTCGGGTGTGTGTTCGGGTGTGTGTTCGGTTGTGTGTTCGGGTGAGTATTCGGGTGTGTTCGGGAGTGTATTCGGGTTGTATTCGGGTGTGTGTTCGGGTGTGTGTTCGGTTGTGTGTTCGGGTGAGTATTCGGGTGTGTTTTCGGGTTTGTATTCGGGTTGTATTCGGGTGTGTGTTCGGGTGCGTGTTCGGGTGTGTATTCGGGTGTGGGTTCGGGTGTATATTCGGGTGTGTGTTCGGGTGTGTATTCGGGTGTGTGTTCGGGTGTGTATTCGGGTTGTATTCGGGTGTGTGTTCGGGCGTGTATTCGGGTGTGTGTTCGGGTGTGTGTTCGGGTGTGTGTTCGGTTGTGTGTTCGGGTGAGTATTCGGGTGTGTATTCGGGTGTGTATTCGGGTTGTATTCGGGTGTGTGTTCGGGTGTGTGTTCGGGTGTGTATTCGGGTGTGTGTTCGGGTGTATATTCGGGTGTGTGTTCGGGTGTGTATTCGGGTGTGTGTTCGGGTGTGTATTCGGGTTGTATTCGGGTGTGTGTTCGGGTGTGTATTCGGGTGTGTGTTCGGGTGTGTGTTCGGGTGTGTGTTCGGGTGTGTATTCGGGTTGTATTCGGGTGTGTGTTCGGGTGTGTATTCGGGTTGTATTCGGGTGTGTATTCGGGTTGCATTCGGGTGTGTGTTCGGGTGTGTATTCGGGTGTGTTTTCGGATTTGTATTCGGGTGTGTATTCGGTAGTGTATTCGGGTTGTATTCGGGTGTGTATTCGGGTGTGTGTTCGGGTGTGTATTCGGGTTGCATTCGGGTGTGTGTTCGGGTGTGTTTTCGGGTTTGTATTCGGGTGTGTATTCGGGTATGTATTCGGGTTGTATTCGGGTGTGTATTCGGGTGTGTGTTCGGGTGTGTATTCGGGTTGTATTCGGGTGTGTGTTCGGGTGTGTGTTCGGGTGTGTGTTCGGGTGTGTATTTGGGTTGTATTCGGGTGTGTGTTCGGGTGTGTATTCGGGTTGTATTCGGGTGTGTGTTCGGGTGTGTGTTCGGGTGTGTATTCGGGTTGTATTCGGGTGTGTGTTCGGGTGTGTGTTCGGATGTGTGTTCGGGTGTGTATTCGGGTGTGTGTTCGGGTGTGTGTTCGGGTGTGTATTCGGGTTGTATTCGGGTGTGTGTTCGGGTGTGTGTTCGGGTGTGTGTTCGAGTGTGTGTTCGGGTGTGTATTCGGGTGTGTGTTCGGGTGTGTATTCGGGTTGTATTCGGGTGTGTGTTCGGGTGTGTGTTCGGGTGTGTGTTCGGGTGTGTATTCGGGTGTGTGTTCGGGTGTGTGTTCGGGTGTGTATTCGGGTTGTATTCGGGTGTGTGTTCGGGTGTGTATTCGGGTTGTATTCGGGTGTGTGTTCGGGTGTGTGTTCGGGTGTGTGTTCGGGTGTGTGTTCTGTTGTGTGTTCGGGTGAGTATTCGGGTGTGTTTTCTTGTTTGTATTCGGGTGTGTATTCGGGTGTGTATTCGGGTGTGTATTCGGGTTGTATTCGGGTGTGTGTTCGGGTGTGTGTTCGGGTGTGTATTCGGGTGTGTGTTCGGGTGTATATTCGGGTGTGTGTTCGGGTGTGTATTCAGGTGTGTGTTCGGGTGTGTATTCGGGTTGTATTCGGGTGTGTGTTCGGGTGTGTATTCGGGTGTGCGTTCGGGTGTGTATTCGGGTGTGTGTTCGGGTGTGTGTTCGGGTGTGTGTTCGGGTGCGTATTCGGGTATGTGTTCGGGTGTATATTCGGGTGTGTGTTCGGGTGTGTATTCGGGTGTGTGTTCGGGTGTGTATTCGGGTTGTATTCGGGTGTGTGTTCGGGTGTGTATTCGGGTGTGTGTTCGGGTGTGTGTTCGGGTGTGTGTTCGGGTGTGTATTCGGGTTGTATTCGGGTGTGTGTTCGGGTGTGTATTCGGGTTTTATTCGGGTGTGTATTCGGGTTGCATTCGGGTGTGTGTTCGGGTGTGTATTCGGGTGTGTTTTCGGATTTGTATTCGGGTGTGTATTCGGTAGTGTATTCGGGTTGTATTCGCGTGTGTATTCGGGTGTGTGTTCGGGTGTGTATTCGGGTTGCATTCGGGTGTGTGTTCGGGTGTGTTTTCGGGTTTGTATTCGGGTGTGTATTCGGGTGTGTATTCGGGTTGTATTCGGGTCTGTATTCGGGTGTGTGTTCGGGTGTGTATTCGGGTTGTATTCGGGTGTGTGTTCGGGTGTGTGTTCGGGTGTGTGTTCGGGTGTGTATTTGGGTTGTATTCGGGTGTGTGTTCCGGTGTGTATTCGGGTTGTATTCGGGTGTGTGTTAGGGTGTGTGTTCGGGTGTGTGTTCGGTTGTGTGTTCGGGTGAGTATTCGGGTGTGATCGGGTGTGTATTCGGGTTGTATTCGGGTGTGTGTTCGGGTGTGTGTTCGGGTGTGTGTTCGGTTGTGTGTTCGGGTGAGTATTCGGGTGTGTTTTCGGGTTTGTATTCGGGTTGTATTCGGGTGTGTGTTTGGGTGTGTGTTCGGGTGTGTATTCGGGTGTGTGTTCGGGTGTATATTCGGGTGTGTGTTCGGGTGTGTATTCGGGTGTGTGTTCGGGTGTGTATTCGGGTTGTATTCGGGTGTGTGTTCGGGCGTGTATTCGGGTGTGTGTTCGGGTGTGTGTTCGGGTGTGTGTTCGGTTGTGTGTTCGGGTGAGCATTCGGGTGTGTTTTCGGGTGTGTATTCGGGTTGTATTCGGGTGTGTGTTCGGGTGTGTGTTCGGGTGTGTATTCGGGTGAGTGTTCGGGTGTATATTCGGGTGTGTGTTCGGGTGTGTATTCGGGTGTGTGTTCGGGTGTGTATTCGGGTTGTATTCGGGTGTGTGTTCGGGTGTGTATTCGGGTGTGTGTTCGGGTGTGTGTTCGGGTGTGTGTTCGGGTGTGTATTCGGGTTGTATTCGGGTGTGTGTTCGGGTGTGTATTCGGGTTGTATTCGGGTGTGTATTCGGGTTGCATTCGGGTGTGTGTTCGGGTGTGTATTCGGGTGTGTTTTCGGATTTGTATTCGGGTGTGTATTCGGTAGTGTATTCGGGTTGTATTCGGGTGTGTATTCGGGTGTGTGTTCGGGTGTGTATTCGGGTTGTATTCGGGTGTGTGTTCGGGTGTGTATTCGGGTTGTAGTTGGGTGTGTGTTCGGGTGTGTATTCGGGTGTGTGTTCGGGTGTGTATTCGGGATGTATTCGGGTGTGTGTTCGGGTGTGTGTTCGGGTGTGTATTCGGGTTGTATTCGGGTGTGTGTTCGGGTGTGTGTTCGGGTGTGTGTTCGGATGTGTGTTCGTGTGTGTATTCGGGTGTGTGTTCGGGTGTGTGTTCGGGTGTGTATTCGGGTTGTATTCGGGTGTGTGTTCGGGTGTGTGTTCGAGTGTGTGTTCGGGTGTGTATTCGGGTGTGTGTTCGGGTGTGTATTCGGGTTGTATTCGGGTGTGTGTTCGGGTGTGTGTTCGGGTGTGTGTTCGGGTGTGTATTCGGGTGTGTGTTCGGGTGTGTGTTCGGGTGTGTGTTCGGGTGTGTATTCGGGTTGTATTCGGGTGTGTGTTCGGGTGTGTATTCGGGTTGTATTCGGGTGTGTGTTCGGGTGTGTGTTCGGGTGTGTGTTCGGTTGTGTGTTCGGGTGAGTATTCGGGTATGTATTCGGGTGTGTATTCGGGTGTGTATTCGGGTTGTATTCGGGTGTGTGTTCGGGTGTGTGTTCGGGTGTGTATTCGGGTGTGTGTTCGGGTGTATATTCGGGTGTGTGTTCGGGTGTGTATTCGGGTGTGTGTTCGGGTGTGTATTCGGGTTGTATTCGGGTGTGTGTTCGGGTGTGTATTCGGGTGTGTGTTCGGGTGTGTGTTCGGGTGTGTATTCGGGTTGTATTCGGGTGTGTGTTCGGGTGTGTGTTCGGGTGTGTGATCGGGTGTGTATTCGGGTGTGTGTTCGGGTGTGTGTTCGGGTGTGTATTCGGGTTGTATTCGGGTGTGTGTTCGGGTGTGTATTCGGGTTGTATTCGGGTGTGTGTTCGGGTGTGTGTTCGGGTGTGTGTTTGGTTGTGTGTTCGGGTGAGTATTCGGGTGTGTTTTCGGGTTTGTATTCGGGTGTGTATTCGGGTGTGTATTCGGGTGTGTATTCGGGTTGTATTCGGGTGTGTGTTCGGGTGTGTGTTCGGGTGTGTATTCGGGTGTGTGTTCGGGTGTATATTCGGGTGTGTGTTCGGGTGTGTATTCGGGTGTGTGTTCGGGTGTGTATTCGGGTTGTATTCGGGTGTGTGTTCGGGTGTGTATTCGGGTGTGTGTTCGGGTGTGTGTTCGGGTGTGTATTCGGGTTGTATTCGGGTGTGTGTTCGGGTATGTATTCGGGTTGTATTCGGGTGTGTATTCGGGTGTGTGTTCGGATGTGTATTCGGGTTGTAGTCGAGTGTGTGTTCGGGTGCGTTCGGGTGTGTATTCGGATGTGTGTTCGTGTGTGTATTCGGGTTGTATTCGGGTGTGTGTTCGGGTGTGTTCGGGTGTGTATTCGGGTGTGTGTTCGGGTGTGTATTCGGGTTGTATTCGGGTGTGTGTTCGGGTGTGTATTCGGGATGCATTCGGGTGTGTTCGGGTGTGTATTCGGGTGTGTTTTCGGATTTGTATTCGGGTGTGTATTCGGGAGTGTATTCGGGTTGTATTCGGGTGTGTATTCGGGTGTGTGTTCGGGTGTGTATTCGGGTTGTATTCGGGTGTGTGTTCGGGTGTGTATTCGGGTGTGTTCGGGAGTGTGTTCGGGTGTGTATTCGTGTTGTAGTCGGCTGTGTGTTCGGGTGTGTTCGGGTGTGTATTCGGGTGTGTGTTCGGGTGTGTATTCGGGTTGTAGTTGGGTGTGTGTTCGGGTGTGTTCGGGTGTGTATTCGGGTGTGTGTTCGGGTGTGTATTCGGGATGTATTCGGGTGTGTGTTCGGGTGTGTGTTCGGGTGTGTATTCGGGTGTGTGTTCGGGTGTATATTCGGGTGTGTGTTCGGGTGTGTATTCGGGTTGTATTCGGGTGTGTGTTCGGGTGTGTGTTCTGGTGTGTATTCGGGTGTGTGTTCGGGTGTATATTCGGGTGTGTGTTCGGGTGTGTATTCGGGTGTGTGTTCGGGTGTGTATTCGGGTGTGTGTTCGGGTGTGTATTCGGGTTGCATTCGGGTGTGTGTTCGGGTGTGTATTCGGGTGTGTTTTCGGGTTTGTATTCGGGTGTGTATTCGGGTGTGTATTCGGGTTGTATTCGGGTGTGTGTTCGGGTGTGCGTTCGGGTGTGTATTCGGGTGTGTGTTCGGGTGTGTGTTCGGGTGTGTGTTCGGGTGTGTATTCGGGTGTGTGTTCGGGTGTATATTCGGGTGTGTGTTCGGGTGCGTATTCGGGTGTGTGTTCGGGTGTGTATTCGGGTTGTATTCGGGTGTGTGTTCGGGTGTGTATTCGGGTGTGTGTTCGGGTGTGTGTTCGGGTGTGTATTCGGGTTGTATTCGGGTGTGTGTTCGGGTGTGTATTCGGGTTGTATTCGGGTGTGTATTCGGGTTGCATTCGGGTGTGTGTTCGGGTGTGTATTCGGGTGTGTTTTCGGATTTGTATTCGGGTGTGTATTCGGTAGTGTATTCGGGTTGTATTCGGGTGTGTATTCGGGTGTGTGTTCGGGTGTGTATTCGGGTTGCATTCGGGTGTGTGTTCGGGTGTGTTTTCGGGTTTGTATTCGGGTGTGTATTCGGGTGTGTATTCGGGTTGTATTCGGGTGTGTGTTCGGGTGTGTGTTCGGGTGTGTGTTCGGGTGTGTATTCGGGTTGTATTCGGGTGTGTGTTCGGGTGTGTGTTCGGGTGTGTGTTCGGTTGTGTGTTCGGGTGTGTGTTCGGGTGTGTATTCGGGTTGTATTCGGGTGTGTGTTCGGGTGTGTATTCGGGTTGTATTCGGGTGTGTATTCGGGTTGCATTCGGGTGTGTGTTCGGGTGTGTATTCGGGTGTGTTTTCGGATTTGTATTCGGGTGTGTATTCGGTAGTGTATTCGGGTTGTATTCGGGTGTGTATTCGGGTGTGTGTTCGGGTGTGTATTCGGGTTGTATTCGGGTGTGTGTTCGGGTGTGTATTCGGGTTGTATTCGGGTGTGTATTCGGGTTGCATTCGGGTGTGTGTTCGGGTGTGTATTCGGGTGTGTTTTCGGATTTGTATTCGGGTGTGTATTCGGTAGTGTATTCGGGTTGTATTCGGGTGTGTATTCGGGTGTGTGTTCGGGTGTGTATTCGGGTTGTATTCGGGTGTGTGTTCGGGTGTGTATTCGGGTGTGTTCGGGAGTGTGTTCGGGTGTGTATTCGGGTTGTAGTCGGCTGTGTGTTCGGGTGTGTTCGGGTGTGTATTCGGGTGTGTGTTCGGGTGTGTATTCGGGTTGTAGTTGGGTGTGTGTTCGGGAGTGTGTTCGGGTGTGTATTCGGGTTGTAGTCGGCTGTGTGTTCGGGTGTGTTCGGGTGTGTATTCGGGTGTGTGTTCGGGTGTGTATTCGGGTTGTAGTTGGGTGTGTGTTCGGGTGTGTGTTCGGGTGTGTGTTCGGGTGTGTATTCGGGTTGTATTCGGGTGTGTGTTCGGGTGTGTGTTCGGATGTGTGTTCGTGTGTGTATTCGGGTGTGTGTTCGGGTGTGTGTTCGGGTGTGTATTCGGGTTGTATTCGGGTGTGTGTTCGGGTGTGTGTTCGGGTGTGTGTTCGGTTGTGTGTTCGGGTGTGTGTTCGGGTGTGTATTCGGGTTGTATTCGGGTGTGTGTTCGGGTGTGTATTCGGGTTGTATTCGGGTGTGTATTCGGGTTGCATTCGGGTGTGTGTTCGGGTGTGTATTCGGGTGTGTTTTCGGATTTGTATTCGGGTGTGTATTCGGTAGTGTATTCGGGTTGTATTCGGGTGTGTATTCGGGTGTGTGTTCGGGTGTGTATTCGGGTTGTATTCGGGTGTGTGTTCGGGTGTGTATTCGGGTGTGTTCGGGAGTGTGTTCGGGTGTGTATTCGTGTTGTAGTCGGCTGTGTGTTCGGGTGTGTTCGGGTGTGTATTCGGGTGTGTGTTCGGGTGTGTATTCGGGTTGTAGTTGGGTGTGTGTTCGGGTGTGTTCGGGTGTGTATTCGGGTGTGTGTTCGGGTGTGTATTCGGGATGTATTCGGGTGTGTGTTCGGGTGTGTGTTCGGGTGTGTATTCGGGTGTGTGTTCGGGTGTATATTCGGGTGTGTGTTCGGGTGTGTATTCGGGTTGTATTCGGGTGTGTGTTCGGGTGTGTGTTCTGGTGTGTATTCGGGTGTGTGTTCGGGTGTATATTCGGGTGTGTGTTCGGGTGTGTATTCGGGTGTGTGTTCGGGTGTGTATTCGGGTGTGTGTTCGGGTGTGTATTCGGGTTGCATTCGGGTGTGTGTTCGGGTGTGTATTCGGGTGTGTTTTCGGGTTTGTATTCGGGTGTGTATTCGGGTGTGTATTCGGGTTGTATTCGGGTGTGTGTTCGGGTGTGCGTTCGGGTGTGTATTCGGGTGTGTGTTCGGGTGTGTGTTCGGGTGTGTGTTCGGGTGTGTATTCGGGTGTGTGTTCGGGTGTATATTCGGGTGTGTGTTCGGGTGTGTATTCGGGTGTGTGTTCGGGTGTGTATTCGGGTTGTATTCGGGTGTGTGTTCGGGTGTGTATTCGGGTGTGTGTTCGGGTGTGTGTTCGGGTGTGTATTCGGGTTGTATTCGGGTGTGTGTTCGGGTGTGTATTCGGGTTGTATTCGGGTGTGTATTCGGGTTGCATTCGGGTGTGTGTTCGGGTGTGTATTCGGGTGTGTTTTCGGATTTGATTTCGGGTGTGTATTCGGTAGTGTATTCGGGTTGTATTCGGGTGTGTATTCGGGTGTGTGTTCGGGTGTGTATTCGGGTTGCATTCGGGTGTGTGTTCGGGTGTGTTTTCGGGTTTGTATTCGGGTGTGTATTCGGGTGTGTATTCGGGTTGTATTCGGGTGTGTGTTCGGGTGTGTGTTCGGGTGTGTGTTCGGGTGTGTATTCGGGTTGTATTCGGGTGTGTGTTCGGGTGTGTGTTCGGGTGTGTGTTCGGTTGTGTGTTCGGGTGTGTGTTCGGGTGTGTATTCGGGTTGTATTCGGGTGTGTGTTCGGGTGTGTATTCGGGTTGTATTCGGGTGTGTATTCGGGTTGCATTCGGGTGTGTGTTCGGGTGTGTATTCGGGTGTGTTTTCGGATTTGTATTCGGGTGTGTATTCGGTAGTGTATTCGGGTTGTATTCGGGTGTGTATTCGGGTGTGTGTTCGGGTGTGTATTCGGGTTGTATTCGGGTGTGTGTTCGGGTGTGTATTCGGGTTGTATTCGGGTGTGTATTCGGGTTGCATTCGGGTGTGTGTTCGGGTGTGTATTCGGGTGTGTTTTCGGATTTGTATTCGGGTGTGTATTCGGTAGTGTATTCGGGTTGTATTCGGGTGTGTATTCGGGTGTGTGTTCGGGTGTGTATTCGGGTTGTATTCGGGTGTGTGTTCGGGTGTGTATTCGGGTGTGTTCGGGAGTGTGTTCGGGTGTGTATTCGGGTTGTAGTCGGCTGTGTGTTCGGGTGTGTTCGGGTGTGTATTCGGGTGTGTGTTCGGGTGTGTATTCGGGTTGTAGTTGGGTGTGTGTTCGGGAGTGTGTTCGGGTGTGTATTCGGGTTGTAGTCGGCTGTGTGTTCGGGTGTGTTCGGGTGTGTATTCGGGTGTGTGTTCGGGTGTGTATTCGGGTTGTAGTTGGGTGTGTGTTCGGGTGTGTGTTCGGGTGTGTGTTCGGGTGTGTATTCGGGTTGTATTCGGGTGTGTGTTCGGGTGTGTGTTCGGATGTGTGTTCGTGTGTGTATTCGGGTGTGTGTTCGGGTGTGTGTTCGGGTGTGTATTCGGGTTGTATTCGGGTGTGTGTTCGGGTGTGTGTTCGGGTGTGTGTTCGGTTGTGTGTTCGGGTGTGTGTTCTGGTGTGTATTCGGGTTGTATTCGGGTGTGTGTTCGGGTGTGTATTCGGGTTGTATTCGGGTGTGTATTCGGGTTGCATTCGGGTGTGTGTTCGGGTGTGTATTCGGGTGTGTTTTCGGATTTGTATTCGGGTGTGTATTCGGTAGTGTATTCGGGTTGTATTCGGGTGTGTATTCGGGTGTGTGTTCGGGTGTGTATTCGGGTTGTATTCGGGTGTGTGTTCGGGTGTGTATTCGGGTTGTATTCGGGTGTGTATTCGGGTTGCATTCGGGTGTGTGTTCGGGTGTGTATTCGGGTGTGTTTTCGGATTTGTATTCGGGTGTGTATTCGGTAGTGTATTCGGGTTGTATTCGGGTGTGTATTCGGGTGTGTGTTCGGGTGTGTATTCGGGTTGTATTCGGGTGTGTGTTCGGGTGTGTATTCGGGTGTGTTCGGGAGTGTGTTCGGGTGTGTATTCGGGTTGTAGTCGGCTGTGTGTTCGGGTGTGTTCGGGTGTGTATTCGGGTGTGTGTTCGGGTGTGTATTCGGGTTGTAGTTGGGTGTGTGTTCGGGAGTGTGTTCGGGTGTGTATTCGGGTTGTAGTCGGCTGTGTGTTCGGGTGTGTATTCGGGTGTGTGTTCGGGTGTGTATTCGGGTTGTAGTTGGGTGTGTGTTCGGGTGTGTGTTCGGGTGTGTATTCGGGTTGTATTCGGGTGTGTGTTCGGGTGTGTGTTCGGATGTGTGTTCGTGTGTGTATTCGGGTGTGTGTTCGGGTGTGTGTTCGGGTGTGTATTCGGGTTGTATTCGGGTGTGTGTTCGGGTGTGTGTTCGAGTGTGTGTTCGGGTGTGTATTCGGGTGTGTGTTCGGGTGTGTATTCGGGTTGTATTCGGGTGTGTGTTCGGGTGTGTGTTCGGGTGTGTGTTCGGGTGTGTGTTCGGGTGTGTGTTCGGGTGTGTATTCGGGTTGTATTCGGGTGTGTGTTCGGGTGTGTGTTCGAGTGTGTGTTCGGGTGTGTATTCGGGTGTGTGTTCGGGTGTGTATTCGGGTTGTATTCGGGTGTGTGTTCGGGTGTGTGTTCGGGTGTGTGTTCGGGTGTGTATTCGGGTTGTATTCGGGTGTGTGTTCGGGTGTGTATTCGGGTGTGTGTTCGGGTGTGTGTTCGGGTGTGTATTCGGGTTGTATTCGGGTGTGTGTTCGGGTGTGTGTTCGGGTGTGTGTTCGGGTGTGCATTCGGGTGTGTGTTCGGGTGTGTGTTCGGGTGTGTGTTCGGGTGTGTATTCGGGTTGTATTCGGGTGTGTGTTCGGGTGTGTATTCGGGTTGTATTCGGGTGTGTGTTCGGGTGTGTGTTCGGGTGTGTGTTCGGTTGTGTGTTCGGGTGAGTATTCGGGTGTGTTTTCGGGTTTGTATTCGGGTGTGTATTCGGGTGTGTATTCGGGTGTGTATTCGGGTTGTATTCGGGTGTGTGTTCGGGTGTGTATTCGGGTGTGTGTTCGGGTGTATATTCGGGTGTGTGTTCGGGTGTGTATTCGGGTGTGTGTTCGGGTGTGTATTCGGGTTGTATTCGGGTGTGTGTTCGGGTGTGTATTCGGGTGTGTGTTCGGGTGTGTGTTCGGGTGTGTATTCGGGTTGTATTCGGGTGTGTGTTCGGGTATGTATTCGGGTTGTATTCGGGTGTGTATTCGGGTGTGTGTTCGGATGTGTATTCGGGTTGTAGTCGAGTGTGTGTTCGGGTGCGTTCGGGTGTGTATTCGGATGTGTGTTCGTGTGTGTATTCGGGTTGTATTCGGGTGTGTGTTCGGGTGTGTTCGGGTGTGTATTCGGGTGTGTGTTCGGGTGTGTATTCGGGTTGTATTCGGGTGTGTGTTCGGGTGTGTATTCGGGATGCATTCGGGTGTGTTCGGGTGTGTATTCGGGTGTGTTTTCGGATTTGTATTCGGGTGTGTATTCGGGAGTGTATTCGGGTTGTATTCGGGTGTGTGTTCGGGTGTGTATTCGGGTGTGTTCGGGAGTGTGTTCGGGTGTGTATTCGTGTTGTAGTCGGCTGTGTGTTCGGGTGTGTTCGGGTGTGTATTCGGGTGTGTGTTCGGGTGTGTATTCGGGTTGTAGTTGGGTGTGTGTTCGGGTGTGTATTCGGGTGTGTGTTCGGGTGTGTATTCGGGATGTATTCGGGTGTGTGTTCGGGTGTGTGTTCGGGTGTGTATTCGGGTGTGTGTTCGGGTGTATATTCGGGTGTGTGTTCGGGTGTGTATTCGGGTGTGTGTTCGGGTGTGTATTCGGGTTGTATTCGGGTGTGTGTTCGGGTGTGTGTTCTGGTGTGTATTCGGGTGTGTGTTCGGGTGTATATTCGGGTGTGTGTTCGGGTGTGTATTCGGGTGTGTGTTCGGGTGTGTATTCGGGTGTGTGTTCGGGTGTGTATTCGGGTTGCATTCGGGTGTGTGTTCGGGTGTGTATTCGGGTGTGTTTTCGGGTTTGTATTCGGGTGTGTATTCGGGTGTGTATTCGGGTTGTATTCGGGTGTGTGTTCGGGTGTGCGTTCGGGTGTGTATTCGGGTGTGTGTTCGGGTGTGTGTTCGGGTGTGTGTTCGGGTGTGTATTCGGGTGTGTGTTCGGGTGTATATTCGGGTGTGTGTTCGGGTGTGTATTCGGGTGTGTGTTCGGGTGTGTATTCGGGTTGTATTCGGGTGTGTGCTCGGGTGTGTATTCGGGTGTGTATTCGGGTTGTATTCGGGTGTGTGTTCGGGTGTGTATTCGGGTTGTATTCGGGTGTGTATTCGGGTTGCATTCGGGTGTGTGTTCGGGTGTGTATTCGGGTGTGTTTTCGGATTTGTATTCGGGTGTGTATTCGGTAGTGTATTCGGGTTGTATTCGGGTGTGTATTCGGGTGTGTGTTCGGGTGTGTATTCGGGTTGCATTCGGGTGTGTGTTCGGGTGTGTTTTCGGGTTTGTATTCGGGTGTGTATTCGGGTGTGTATTCGGGTTGTATTCGGGTGTGTGTTCGGGTGTGTGTTCGGGTGTGTATTCGGGTTGTATTCGGTTGTGTGTTCGGGTGTGTGTTCGGTTGTGTGTTCGGGTGAGTATTCGGGTGTGTTTTCGGGTTTGTATTCGGGTTGTATTCGGGTGTGTGTTCGGGTGTGTGTTCGGGTGTGTATTCGGGTGTGTGTTCGGGTGTATATTCGGGTGTGTGTTCGGGTGTGTATTCGGGTGTGTGTTCGGGTGTGTATTCGGGTTGTATTCGGGTGTGTGTTCGGGTGTGTTCGGGTGTGTATTCGGTTGTGTGTTCGGGTGTGTATTCGGGTTGTATTCGGGTGTGTATTCGGGTGTGTTCGGGAGTGTGATCGGGTGTGTATTCGGGTTGTAGTCGGCTGTGTGTTCGGGTGTGTTCGGGTGTGTATTCGGGTGTGTGTTCGGGTGTGTATTCGGGTTGTAGTTGGGTGTGTGTTCGGGTGTGTTCGGGTGTGTATTCGGGTGTGTGTTCGGGTGTGTATTCGGGATGTATTCGGGTGTGTGTTCGGGTGTGTGTTCGGGTGTGTATTCGGGTTGTATTCGGGTGTGTGTTCGGGTGTGTGTTCGGATGTGTGTTCGGGTGTGTATTCGGGTGTGTTCGGGTGTGTGTTCGGGTGTGTATTCGGGTTGTATTCGGGTGTGTGTTCGGGTGTGTGTTCGGGTGTGTGTTCGGGTGTGCATTCGGGTTGTATTCGGGTGTGTGTTCGGGTGTGTGTTCGGGTGTGTATTCGGGTGTGTGTTCGGGTGTATATTCGGGTGTGTGTTCGGGTGTGTATTCCGGTGTGTGTTCGGGTGTGTATTCGGGTTGTATTCGGGTGTGTGTTCGGGTGTGTATTCGGGTTGCATTCGGGTGTGTGTTCGGGTGTGTATTCGGGTGTGTTTTCAGATTTGTATTCGGGTGTGTATTCGGGTTGTATTCGGGTGTGTGTTCGGGTGTGTGTTCGGGTGTGTATTCGGGTGTGTGTTCGGGTGTATATTCGGGTGTGTGTTCGGGTGTGTATTCGGGTGTGTGTTCGGGTGTGTATTCGGGTGTGTGTTCGGGTGTGTATTCGGGTTGCATTCGGGTGTGTGTTCGGGTGTGTATTCGGGTGTGTTTTCGGGTTTGTATTCGGGTGTGTATTCGGGTGTGTATTCGGGTTGTATTCGGGTGTGTGTTCGGGTGTGCGTTCGGGTGTGTATTCGGGTGTGTGTTCGGGTGTGTATTCGGGTGTGTATTCGGGTTGTATTCGGGTGTGTGTTCGGGTGTGTATTCGGGTGTGTGTTCGGGTGTGTATTCGGGTTGCATTCGGGTGTGTGTTCGGGTGTGTTTTCGGGTTTGTATTCGGGTGTGTATTCGGGTGTGTATTCGGGTTTTATTTGGGTGTGTATTCGGGTGTGTGTTCGGGTGGGTATTCGGGTTGTATTCGGCTGTGTGTTTGGGTGTGTGTTCGGGTGTGTGTTCGGGTGTGTATTTGGGTTGTATTCGGGTGTGTGTTCGGGTGTGTATTCGGGTTGTATTCGGGTGTGTGTTAGGGTGTGTGTTCGGGTGTGTGTTCGGTTGTGTGTTCGGGTGAGTATTCGGGTGTGTTCGGGTGTGTATTCGGGTTGTATTCGGGTGTGTGTTCGGGTGTGTGTTCGGTTGTGTGTTCGGGTGAGTATTCGGGTGTGTTTTCGGGTTTGTATTCGGGTGTGTATTCGGGTGTGTATTCGGGTGTGTATTCGGGTTGTATTCGGGTGTGTGTTCGGGTGTGTGTTCGGGTGTGTATTCGGGTGTGTGTTCGGGTGTATATTCGGGTGTGTGTTCGGGTGTGTATTCGGGTGTGTATTCGGGTTGTATTCGGGTGTGTGTTCGGGTGTGCGTTCGGGTGTGTATTCGGGTGTGTGTTCGGGTGTGTATTCGGGTGTGTATTCGGGTTGTATTCGGGTGTGTGTTCGGGTGTGTATTCGGGTGTGTGTTCGGGTGTGTATTCGGGTTGCATTCGGGTGTGTGTTCGGGTGTGTTTTCGGGTTTGTATTCGGGTGTGTATTCGGGTGTGTATTCGGGTTTTATTCGGGTGTGTATTCGGGTTGTATTCGGGTGTGTGTTCGGGTGTGTGTTCGGGTGTGTATTTGGGTTGTATTCGGGTGTGTGTTCGGGTGTGTATTCGGGTTGTATTCGGGTGTGTGTTAGGGTGTGTGTTCGGGTGTGTGTTCGGTTGTGTGTTCGGGTGAGTATTCGGGTGTGTTCGGGTGTGTATTCGGGTTGTATTCGGGTGGGTGTTCGGGTGTGTGTTCGGGTGTGTGTTCGGGTGTGTGTTCGGTTGTGTGTTCGGGTGAGTATTCGGGTGTGTTTTCGGGTTTGTATTCGGGTGTGTATTCGGGTATGTATTCGGGTGTGTATTCGGGTTGTATTCGGGTGTGTGTTCGGGTGTGTGTTCGGGTGTGTATTCGGGTGTGTGTTCGGGTGTATATTCGGGTGTGTGTTCGGGTGTGTATTCGGGTGTGTGTTCGGGTGTGTATTCGGGTTGTATTCGGGTTGTATTCGGGTGTGTGTTCGGGTGTGTATTCGGGTGTGTGTTCGGGTCTGTGTTCGGGTATGTGTTCGGGTGTGTATTCGGGTTGTATTCGGGTGTGTATTCGGGTGTGTGTTCGGGTGTGTATTCGGGTTGTAGTCGAGTGTGTGTTCGGGTGCGTTCGGGTGTGTATTCGGGTGTGTGTTCGGGTGTGTATTCGGGTTGTATTCGGGTGTGTGTTCGGGTGTGTTCGGGTGTGTATTCGGGTGTGTGTTCGGGTGTGTATTCGGGTTTTATTCGGGTGTGTGTTCGGGTGTGTTCGGGTGTGTATTCGGGTGTGTGTTCGGGTGTGTATTCGGGTGTGTGTTCGGGTGTGTATTCGGGTTGCATTCGGGTGTGTGTTCGGGTGTGTATTCGGGTGTGTTTTCGGATTTGTATTCGGGTGTGTATTCGGTAGTGTATTCGGGTTGTATTCGGGTGTGTATTCGGGTGTGTGTTCGGGTGTGTATTCGGGTGTGTATTCGGGTTGTATTCGGGTGTGTGTTCGGGTGTGTGTTCGGGTGTGTGTTCGGGTGTGTATTCGGGTTGTATTCGGGTGTGTGTTCGGGTGTGTGTTCGGGTGTGTGTTCGGGTGTGTATTCGGTTGTGTGTTCGGGTGTGTGTTCGGGTGTGTATTCGGGTTGTATTCGAGTGTGTGTTCGGGTGTGTGTTCGGGTGTGTATTCGGGTTGCATTCGGGTGTGTGTTCGGGTGTGTGTTCGGATGTGTGTTCGGGTGTGTATTCGGGTGTGTGTTCGGGTGTGTGTTCGGGTGTGTATTCGGGTTGTATTCGGGTGTGTGTTCGGGTGTGTGTTCGGGTGTGTGTTCGGGTGTGTGTTCGGGTGTGTATTCGTGTTGTATTCGGGTGCGTGTTCGGGTGTGTGTTCGGGTGTGTATTCGGGTGTGTGTTCGGGTGTATATTCGGGTGTGTGTTCAGGTGTGTATTCGGGTGTGTGTTCGGGTGTGTATTCGGGTTGTATTCGGGTGTGTGTTCGGGTGTGTATTCGGGTGTGTATTCCTGTGTGTATTCGGGTTGCATTCGGGTGTGTGTTCGGGTGTGTATTCGGGTGTGTTTTCAGGTTTATATTCGGGTGTGTATTCGGGTGTGTATTCGGGTTGTATTCGGGTGTGTGTTCGGGTGTGTGTTCGGGTGTGTATTCGGGTGTGTGTTCGGGTGTATATTCGGGTGTGTGTTCGGGTGTGTATTCGGGTGTGTGTTCGGGTGTGTATTCGGGTTGCATTCGGGTGTGTGTTCGGGTGTGTATTCGGGTGTGTTTTCGGGTTTGTATTCGGGTGTGTATTCGGGTGTGTATTCGGGTTGTATTCGGGTGTGTGTTCGGGTGTGCGTTCGGGTGTGTATTCGGGTGTGTGTTCGGGTGTGTATTCGGGTGTGAATTCGGGTTGTATTCGGGTGTGTGTTCGGGTGTGTATTCGGGTGTGTGTTCGGGTGTGTATTCGGGTTGCATTCGGGTGTGTGTTCGGGTGTGTTTTCGGGTTTGTATTCGGGTGTGTATTCGGGTGTGTATTCGGGTTTTATTCGGGTGTGTATTCGGGTTGTATTCGGGTGTGTGTTCGGGTGTGTGTTCGGGTGTGTATTTGGGTTGTATTCGGGTGTGTGTTCGGGTGTGTATTCGGGTTGTATTCGGGTGTGTGTTAGGGTGTGTGTTCGGGTGTGTGTTCGGTTGTGTGTTCGGGTGAGTATTCGGGTGTGTTCGGGTGTGTATTCGGGTTGTATTCGGGTGGGTGTTCGGGTGTGTGTTCGGGTGTGTGTTCGGGTGTGTGTTCGGTTGTGTGTTCGGGTGAGTATTCGGGTGTGTTTTCGGGTTTGTATTCGGGTGTGTATTCGGGTATGTATTCGGGTGTGTATTCGGGTTGTATTCGGGTGTGTGTTCGGGTGTGTGTTCGGGTGTGTATTCGGGTGTGTGTTCGGGTGTATATTCGGGTGTGTGTTCGGGTGTGTATTCGGGTGTGTGTTCGGGTGTGTATTCGGGTTGTAGTCGAGTGTGTGTTCGGGTGCGTTCGGGTGTGTATTCGGGTGTGTGTTCGGGGGTGTATTCGGGTTGTATTCGGGTGTGTGTTCGGGTGTGTTCGGGTGTGTATTCGGGTGTGTGTTCGGGTGTGTGTTCGGGTGCGTTCGGGTGTGTATTCGGGTGTGTGTTCGGGTGTGTATTCGGGTTGTATTCGGGTGTGTGTTCGGGTGTGTATTCGGGTTGTATTCGGGTGTGTGTTCGGGTGTGTGTTCGGGTGTGAGTTCGGTTGTGTGTACGGGTGAGTATTCGGGTGTGTTTTCGGGTGTGTATTCGTGTTGCATTCGGGTGTGTGTTCGGGTGTGTATTCGGGAGTGTATTCGGGTTGTATTCGGGTGTGTGTTCGGGTGTGTATTCGGGTGTGTTCGGGAGTGTGTTCGGGTGTGTATTCGGGTTGTAGTCGGCTGTGTGTTCGGGTGTGTTCGGGTGTGTATTCGGGTGTGTGTTCGGGTGTGTATTCGGGTTGTAGTTGGGTGTGTGTTCGGGTGTGTAATCGGGATGTATTCGGGTGTGTGTTCGGGTGTGTATTCGGGTTGTGTTCGGGTGTGTGTTCGGGTGTGTGTTCGGATGTGTGTTCGGTTGTGTATTCGGGTGTGCGTTCGGGTGTGTGTTCGGGTGTGTATTCGGGTTGTATTCGGGTGTGTGTTCGGGTGTGTGTTCGGGTGTGTGTTCGGGTGTGTGTTCGGGTGTGTGTTCGGGTGTGTATTCGGGTTGTATTCGGGTGTGTGTTCGGGTGTGTGTTCGGGTGTGTATTCGGGTGTGTGTTCGGGTGTACATTCGGGTGTGTGTTCGGGTGTGTATTCGGGTTGTATTCGGGTGTGTGTTCGGGTGTGTATTCGGATGTGTGTTCGGGTGTGTATTCGGGTTGCATTCGGGTGTGTGTTCGGGTGTGTATTCGGGTTTGTTTTCAATTTTCTATTCGGGTGTGTATTCGGGTGTGTATTCGGGTTGTATTCGGGTGTGTGTTTGGGTGTGTGTTCGGGTGTGTGTTCGGGTGTGTATTCGGGTGTGTGTTCGTGTGTATATTCGGTTGTGTGTTCGGGTGTGTATTCGGGTGTGTGTTCGGGTGTGTATTCGGGTGTGTGTTCGGGTATGTATGCGGGTTGCATTCGGGTGTGTGTTCGGGTGTGTATTCGGGAGTGTTTTCGGGTTTGTATTCGGGTGTGTATTCGGGTTGTATTCGGGTGTGTGTTCGGGTGTGTGTTCGGGTGTGTGTTCGGGTGTGCATTCGGGTGTGTGTTCGGGTGTATATTCGGGTGTGTGTTCGGGTGTGTATTCGGGTGTGTGTTCGGGTGTGTATTCGGGTGTGTGTTCGGGTATGTATGCGGGTTGCATTCGGGTGTGTGTTCGGGTGTGTATTCGGGAGTGTTTTCGGGTTTGTATTCGGGTGTGTATTCGGGTTGTATTCGGGTGTGTATTCGGGTGTGTTTTCGGGTTTGTATTCGGGTGTGTATTCGGGTGTGTATTCGGGTGTGTATTCGGGTTGTATTCGGGTGTGTATGCGGGTGTGTGTTCGGGTGTGTATTCGGGTTGTATTCGGGTGTGTATTCGGGTGTGTATTCGGGTTGTATTCGGGTGTGTATTCGGGTGTGTGTTCGGGTGTGTATTCGGGTTGTATTCGGGTGTGTGTTCGGGTGTGTATTCGGGTTGTATTCGGGTGTGTGTTCGGGTGTGTATTCGGGTTGTATTCGGGTGTGTGTTCGGGTGTGTATTCGGGTTGTATTCGGGTGTGTGTTCGGGTGTGTGTTCGGTTGTGTGTTCAGGTGAGTATTCGGGTGTGTTCGGGTGTGTATTCGGGTGTGTGTTCGGGTGTGTTCGGGTGTGTATTCGGGTGTGTGTTCGGGTGTGTATTCGGGTTGTATTCGGGTGTGTGTTCGGGTGTGTGTTCGGGTGTATATTCGGGTTGTATTCGGGTGTGTGTTAGGGTGTGTGTTCGGGAGTGTGTTCGGGTGTGTATTCGGGTGTGTGTTCGGGTGTGTGTTCGGGTGTGTATTCGGGTTGTATTCGGGTGTGTCTTCGGGTGTGTTTGGGTGTGTGTTCGGGTGTGTGTTCGGGTGTGTATTCGGGTTGTATTCGGTTGTGGGTTCAGGTGAGTATTCGGGTGTGTTCGGGTGTGTATTCGGGTGTGTGTTCGGGTGTGTTCGGGTGTGTATTCGGGTGTGTGTTCGGGTGTGTATTCGGGTTGTATTCGGGTGTGTGTTCGGGTGTGTTCGGGTGTGTATTCGGGTGTGTGTTCGGGTGTATATTCGGGTGGGTGTTCGGGTGTGTATCCGGGTGTGTGTTCGGGTGTGTATTCGGGTTGTATTCGGGTGTGTTTTCAGGTTTGTATTCGGGTGTGTATTCGGGTGTGTATTCGGGTTGTATTCGGGTGTGTGTTCGGGTGTGTGTTCGGGTGTGTATTCGGGTGTGTGTTCGGGTGTATATTCGGGTGTGTGTTCGGGTGTGTATTCGGGTGTGTGTTCGGGTGTGTATTCGGGTTGCATTCGGGTGTGTGTTCGGGTGTGTATTCGGGTGTGATTTCGGGTTTGTATTCGGGTGTGTATTCGGGTGTGTATTCGGGTTGTATTCGGGTGTGTGTTCGGGTGTGCGTTCGGGTGTGTATTCGGGTGTGTCTTCGAGTGTGTATTCGGGTGTGTATTCGGGTTGTATTCGGGTGTGTGTTCGGGTGTGTATTCAGGTGTGTGTTCGGGTGTGTATTCGGGTTGCATTCGGGTGTGTGTTCGGGTGTGTATTCGGGTGTGTTTTCGGGTTTGTATTCGGGTGTGTATTCGGGTGTGTATTCGGGTTGTATTCGGGTGTGTATTCGGGTGTGTGTTCGGGTGTGTATTCGGGTTGTATTCGGGTGTGTGTTCGGGTGTGTGTTCGGGTGTGTGTTCGGGTGTGTATTCGGGTTGTATTCGGGTGTGTGTTCGGGTGTGTTCGGGTGTGTATTCGGGTGTGTGTTCGGGTGTGTATTCGGGTTGTAGTCGGGTTGTATTCGGGTGTGTGTTCGGGTGTGTGTTCGGGTGTGTGTTCGGGTGTGTATTCGGTTGTGTGTTCGGGTGTGTGTTCGGGTGTGTATTCGGGTTGTATTCGAGTGTGTGTTCGGGTGTGTGTTCGAGTGTGTGTTCGGGTGTGTGTTCGGGTGTGTGTTCGGGTGTGTATTCGGGTTGTATTCGGGTGTGTGTTCGGGTGTGTGTTCGGGTGTGTATTCGGGTGTGTGTTCGGGTGTATATTCGGGTGTGTTTTCGGGTGTGTATTCGGGTGTGTGTTCGGGTGTGTATTCGGGTTGTATTCGGGTGTGTGTTCGGGTGTTTGTTCGGGTGTGTATTCGGGTGTGTGTTCGGGTGTGTATTCGGGTGTGTATTCGGGTTGTATTCGGGTGTGTGTTCGGGTGTGTATTCAGGTGTGTGTTCGGGTGAGTATTCGGGTTGCATTCGGGTGTGTGTTCGGGTGTGTATTCGGGTGTGTTTTCGGGTTTGTATTCGGGTGTGTATTCGGGTGTGTATTCGGGTTGTATTCGGGTGTGTATTCGGGTGTGTGTTCGGGTGTGTATTCGGGTTGTATTCGGGTGTGTGTTCGGGTGTGTGTTCGGGTGTGTGTTCGGGTGTGTATTCGGGTTGTATTCGGGTGTGTGTTCGGGTGTGTTCGGGTGTGTATTCGGGTGTGTGTTCGGGTGTGTATTCGGGTTGTAGTCGGGTGTGTTTGGGTGTGTATTCGGGTGTGTGTTCGGGTGTGTATTCGGGTTGTATTCGGGTGTGTGTTCGGGTGTGTGTTCGGGTGTGTGTTCGGGTGTGTATTCGGGTTGTATTCGGGTGTGTGTTCGGGTGTGTGTTCGGGTGTGTGTTCGGGTGTGTATTCGGTTGTGTGTTCGGGTGTGTGTTCGGGTGTGTATTCGGGTTGTATTCGAGTGTGTGTTCGGGTGTGTGTTCGAGTGTGTGTTCGGGTGTGTGTTCGGGTGTGTATTCGGGTTGTATTCGGGTGTGTGTTCGGGTGTGTGTTCGGGTGTGTGTTCGGGTGTGTATTCGGGTTGTATTCGGGTGTGTGTTCGGGTGTGTGTTCGGGTGTGTATTCGGGTGTGTGTTCGGGTGTATATTCGGGTGTGTTTTCGGGTGTGTATTCGGGTGTGTGTTCGGGTGTGTATTCGGGTTGTATTCGGGTGTGTGTTCGGGTGTTTGTTCGGGTGTGTATTCGGGTGTGTGTTCGGGTGTGTATTCGGGTGTGTATTCGGGTTGTATTCGGGTGTGTGTTCGGGTGTGTGTTCGGGTGTGTATTCGGGTGTGTGTTCGGGTGTATATTCGGGTGTGTGTTCGGGTGTGTTTTCGGGTGTGTGTTCGGGTGTGTATTCGGGTGTGTGTTCGGGTGTGTATTCGGGTTGCATTCGGGTGTGTGTTCGGGTGTGTATTCGGGTGTGTTTTCGGGTTTGTATTCGGGTGTGTATTCGGATGTGTATTCGGGTTGTATTCGGGTGTGTGTTCGGGTGTGCGTTCGGGTGTGTATTCGGGTGTGTGTTCGGGTGTGTATTCGGGTGTGTATTCGGGTTGTATTCGGGTGTGTGTTCGGGTGTGTATTCGGGTTGTATTCGGGTGTGTATTCGGGTGTGTGTTCGGGTGTGTATTCGGGTGTGTATTCGGGTTGTATTCGGGTGTGTGTTCGGGTGTGTATTCGGGTGTGTGTTCGGGTGTGTAATCGGGTTGCATTCGGGTTTGTATTCGGGTGTGTTTTCGGGTTTGTATTCGGGTGTGTATTCGGGTGTGTATTCGGGTTGTATTCGGGTGTGTATTCGGGTGTGTGTTCGGGTGTGTATTCGGGTTGTATTCGGGTGTGTGTTAGGGTGTGTGTTCGGGTGTGTGTTCGGGTGTGTGTTCGGGTGTGTATTCGGGTTGTATTCGGGTGTGTGTTCGGGTGCGTTCGGGTGTGTATTCGGATGTTTTCGGGTGTGTATTCGGGTTGTAGTCGGGTGTGTGTTCGGGTGTGTTTGGGTGTGTATTCGGGTGTGTGTTCGGGTGTGTATTCGGGTTGTATTCGGGTGTGTGTTCGGGTGTGTGTTCGGGTGTGTGTTCGGGTGTGTATTCGGGTGTGTGTTCAAGTGTGTGTTCGGTTGTGTATTCGGGTTGTATTCGGGTGTGTGTTCGGGTGTGTGTTCGAGTGTGTGTTCGGGTGTGTATTCTGGTTGTATTCGGGTGTGTGTTCGGGTGTGTGTTCGGGTGCGTTCGGGTGTGTGTTCGGGTGTGTATTCGGGTTGTATTCGGGTGTGTGTTCGGGTGTGTGTTCGGGTGTGTATTCGGGTTGTATTCGGGTGTGTGTTAGGGTGTGTGTTCGGTTGTGTGTTCGGGTGAGTATTCGGGTGTGTTCGGGTGTGTATTCGGGTGTGTGTTCGGGTGTGTATTCGGGTTGTAGTCGGGTGTGTGTTCGGGTGTGTTCGGGTGTGTATTCGGGTTGTATTCGGGTGTGTGTTCGGGTTTGTGTTCGGGTGTGTGTTCGAGTGTGTGTTCGGGTGTGTATTCGGGTTGTATTCGGGTGTGTGTTCGGGTGCGTTCGGGTGTGTATTCGGGTGTGTGTTCGGGTGTGTATTCGGGTTGTAGTCGGGTGTGTGTTCGGGTGTGTTTGGGTGTGTATTCGGGTGTGTGTTCGGGTGTGTATTCGGGTTGTATTCGGGTGTGTGTTCGGGTGTGTGTTCGGGTGTGTATTCGGGTTGTATTCGGGTGTGTGTTCGGGTGTGTGTTCGGGTGTGTGTTCGGGTGTGTATTCGGGTTGCATTCGGGTGTGTGTTCGGGTGTGTATTCGGGTGTGTGTTCGGGTGTGTATTCGGGTTGTATTCGGGTTGTATTCGGGTGTGTGTTCGGGTGTGTTCGGGTGTGTATTCGGGTGTGTGTTCGGGTGTGTATTCGGGTTGTAGTCGGGTGTGTGTTCGGGTGTGTTTGGGTGTGTATTCGGGTGTGTGTTCGGGTGTGTATTCGGGTTGTATTCGGGTGGGTGTTCGGGTGTGTGTTCGGGTGTGTATTCGGGTTGTATTCGGGTGTGTGTTCGGGTGTGTATTCGGGTGTTTGTTCGGGTGTGTATTCGGGTTGCATTCGGGTGTGTGTTCGGGTGTGTATTCGGGTTGTATTCGGGTGTGTGTTCGGGTGTGTGTTCGGATGTGTATTCGGGTTGTATTCGGGTGTGTGTTCGGGTGTGTTCGGGTGTGTATTCGGGTGTGTGTTCGGGTGTGTATTCGGGTTGTAGTCGGGTGTGTGTTCGGGTGTGTTTGGGTGTGTATTCGGGTGTGTGTTCGGGTGTGTATTCGGGTTGTATTCGGGTGTGTGTTCGGGTGTGTGTTCGGGTGTGTATTCGGGTTGTATTCGGTTGTGTGTTCGGGTGTGTGTTCGGGTGTGTGTTCGGGTGTGAATTCGGGTGTGTGTTCAGGTGTGTGTTCGGTTGTGTATTCGGGTTGTATTCGGGTGTGTGTTCGGGTGTGTGTTCGAGTGTGTGTTCGGGTGTGTATTCGGGTTGTATTCGGGTGTGTGTTCGGGTGTGTGTTCGGGTGCGTTCGGGTGTGTATTCGGGTGTGTGTTCGGGTGTGTATTCGGGTTGTATTCGGGTGTGTGTTCGGGTGTGTATTCGGGTTGTATTCGGGTGTGTGTTCGGGTGTGTGTTCGGGTGTGAGTTCGGTTGTGTGTACGGGTGAGTATTCGGGTGTGTTTTCGGGTGTGTATTCGTGTTGCATTCGGGTGTGTGTTCGGGTGTGTATTCGGGAGTGTATTCGGGTTGTATTCGGATGTGTGTTCGGGTGTGTATTCGGGTGTGTTCGGGAGTGTGTTCGGGTGTGTATTCGGGTTGTAGTCGGCTGTGTGTTCGGGTGTGTTCGGGTGTGTATTCGGGTGTGTGTTCGGGTGTGTATTCGGGTTGTAGTTGGGTGTGTGTTCGGGTGTGTAATCGGGATGTATTCGGGTGTGTGTTCGGGTGTGTATTCGGGTTGTGTTCGGGTGTGTGTTCGGGTGTGTGTTCGGATGTGTGTTCGGTTGTGTATTCGGGTGTGCGTTCGGGTGTGTGTTCGGGTGTGTATTCGGGTTGTATTCGGGTGTGTGTTCGGGTGTGTGTTCGGGTGTGTGTTCGGGTGTGTGTTCGGGTGTGTGTTCGGGTGTGTATTCGGGTTGTATTCGGGTGTGTGTTCGGGTGTGTGTTCGGGTGTGTATTCGGTTGTGTGTTCGGGTGTACATTCGGGTGTGTGTTCGGGTGTGTATTCGGGTTGTATTCGGGTGTGTGTTCGGGTGTGTATTCGGATGTGTGTTCGGGTGTGTATTCGGGTTGCATTCGGGTGTGTGTTCGGGTGTGTATTCGGGTTTGTTTTCAATTTTCTATTCGGGTGTGTATTCGGGTGTGTATTCGGGTTGTATTCGGGTGTGTGTTTGGGTGTGTGTTCGGGTGTGTGTTCGGGTGTGTATTCGGGTGTGTGTTCGTGTGTATATTCGGTTGTGTGTTCGGGTGTGTATTCGGGTGTGTGTTCGGGTGTGTATTCGGGTGTGTGTTCGGGTATGTATGCGGGTTGCATTCGGGTGTGTGTTCGGGTGTGTATTCGGGAGTGTTTTCGGGTTTGTATTCGGGTGTGTATTCGGGTTGTATTCGGGTGTGTGTTCGGGTGTGTGTTCGGGTGTGTGTTCGGGTGTGCATTCGGGTGTGTGTTCGGGTGTATATTCGGGTGTGTGTTCGGGTGTGTATTCGGGTGTGTGTTCGGGTGTGTATTCGGGTGTGTGTTCGGGTATGTATGCGGGTTGCATTCGGGTGTGTGTTCGGGTGTGTATTCGGGAGTGTTTTCGGGTTTGTATTCGGGTGTGTATTCGGGTTGTATTCGGGTGTGTATTCGGGTGTGTTTTCGGGTTTGTATTCGGGTGTGTATTCGGGTGTGTATTCGGGTGTGTATTCGGGTTGTATTCGGGTGTGTATGCGGGTGTGTGTTCGGGTGTGTATTCGGGTTGTATTCGGGTGTGTATTCGGGTGTGTATTCGGGTTGTATTCGGGTGTGTATTCGGGTGTGTGTTCGGGTGTGTATTCGGGTTGTATTCGGGTGTGTGTTCGGGTGTGTATTCGGGTTGTATTCGGGTGTGTGTTCGGGTGAGTATTCGGGTTGTATTCGGGTGTGTGTTCGGGTGTGTATTCGGGTTGTATTCGGGTGTGTGTTCGGGTGTGTATTCGGGTTGTATTCGGGTGTGTGTTCGGGTGTGTGTTCGGTTGTGTGTTCAGGTGAGTATTCGGGTGTGTTCGGGTGTGTATTCGGGTGTGTGTTCGGGTGTGTTCGGGTGTGTATTCGGGTGTGTGTTCGGGTGTGTATTCGGGTTGTATTCGGGTGTGTGTTCGGGTGTGTGTTCGGGTGTGTATTCGGGTTGTATTCGGGTGTGTGTTAGGGTGTGTGTTCGGGAGTGTGTTCGGGTGTGTATTCGGGTGTGTGTTCGGGTGTGTGTTCGGGTGTGTATTCGGGTTGTATTCGGGTGTGTCTTCGGGTGTGTTTGGGTGTGTGTTCGGGTGTGTGTTCGGGTGTGTATTCGGGTTGTATTCGGTTGTGTGTTCAGGTGAGTATTCGGGTGTGTTCGGGTGTGTATTCGGGTGTGTGTTCGGGTGTGTTCGGGTGTGTATTCGGGTGTGTGTTCGGGTGTGTATTCGGGTTGTATTCGGGGGTGTGTTCGGGTGTGTTCGGGTGTGTATTCGGGTGTGTGTTCGGGTGTATATTCGGGTGGGTGTTCGGGTGTGTATCCGGGTGTGTGTTCGGGTGTGTATTCGGGTTGTATTCGGGTGTGTTTTCAGGTTTGTATTCGGGTGTGTATTCGGGTGTGTATTCGGGTTGTATTCGGGTGTGTGTTCGGGTGTGTGTTCGGGTGTGTATTCGGGTGTGTGTTCGGGTGTATATTCGGGTGTGTGTTCGGGTGTGTATTCGGGTGTGTGTTCGGGTGTGTATTCGGGTTGCATTCGGGTGTGTGTTCGGGTGTGTATTCGGGTGTGATTTCGGGTTTGTATTCGGGTGTGTATTCGGGTGTGTATTCGGGTTGTATTCGGGTGTGTGTTCGGGTGTGCGTTCGGGTGTGTATTCGGGTGTGTCTTCGAGTGTGTATTCGGGTGTGTATTCGGGTTGTATTCGGGTGTGTGTTCGGGTGTGTATTCAGGTGTGTGTTCGGGTGTGTATTCGGGTTGCATTCGGGTGTGTGTTCGGGTGTGTATTCGGGTGTGTTTTCGGGTTTGTATTCGGGTGTGTATTCGGGTGTGTATTCGGGTTGTATTCGGGTGTGTATTCGGGTGTGTGTTCGGGTGTGTATTCGGGTTGTATTCGGGTGTGTGTTCGGGTGTGTGTTCGGGTGTGTGTTCGGGTGTGTATTCGGGTTGTATTCGGGTGTGTGTTCGGGTGTGTTCGGGTGTGTATTCGGGTGTGTGTTCGGGTGTGTATTCGGGTTGTAGTCGGGTTGTATTCGGGTGTGTGTTCGGGTGTGTGTTCGGGTGTGTATTCGGTTGTGTGTTCGGGTGTGTGTTCGGGTGTGTATTCGGGTTGTATTCGAGTGTGTGTTCCGGTGTGTGTTCGAGTGTGTGTTCGGGTGTGTGTTCGGGTGTGTGTTCGGGTGTGTATTCGGGTTGTATTCGGGTGTGTGTTCGGGTGTGTGTTCGGGTGTGTATTCGGGTGTGTGTTCGGGTGTATATTCGGGTGTGTTTTCGGGTGTGTATTCGGGTGTGTGTTCGGGTGTGTATTCGGGTTGTATTCGGGTGTGTGTTCGGGTGTTTGTTCGGGTGTGTATTCGGGTGTGTGTTCGGGTGTGTATTCGGGTGTGTATTCGGGTTGTATTCGGGTGTGTGTTCGGGTGTGTGTTCGGGTGTGTATTCGGGTGTGTGTTCGGGTGTATATTCGGGTGTGTGTTCGGGTGTGTTTTCGGGTGTGTGTTCGGGTGTGTATTCGGGTGTGTGTTCGGGTGTGTATTCGGGTTGCATTCGGGTGTGTGTTCGGGTGTGTATTCGGGTGTGTTTTCGGGTTTGTATTCGGGTGTGTATTCGGATGTGTATTCGGGTTGTATTCGGGTGTGTGTTCGGGTGTGCGTTCGGGTGTGTATTCGGGTGTGTGTTCGGGTGTGTATTCGGGTGTGTATTCGGGTTGTATTCGGGTGTGTGTTCGGGTGTGTATTCGGGTTGTATTCGGGTGTGTATTCGGGTGTGTGTTCGGGTGTGTATTCGGGTGTGTATTCGGGTTGTATTCGGGTGTGTGTTCGGGTGTGTATTCGGGTGTGTGTTCGGGTGTGTATTCGGGTTGCATCCGGGTTTGTATTCGGGTGTGTTTTCGGGTTTGTATTCGGGTGTGTATTCGGGTGTGTATTCGGGTTGTATTCGGGTGTGTATTCGGGTGTGTGTTCGGGTGTGTATTCGGGTTGTATTCGGGTGTGTGTTAGGGTGTGTGTTCGGGTGTGTGTTCGGTTGTGTGTTCGGGTGAGTATTCGGGTGTGTTCGGGTGTGTATTCGGGTGTGTGTTCGGGTGTGTATTCGGGTTGTAGTCGGGTGTGTGTTCGGGTGTGTTCGGGTGTGTATTCGGGTTGTATTCGGGTGTGTGTTCGGGTGTGTGTTCGGGTGTGTGTTAGGGTGTGTATTCGGGTGTGTGTTCGGGTGTGTGTTCGGGTGTGTATTCGGGTTGTATTCGGGTGTGTGTTCGGGTGTGTATTTGGGTGTGTGTTCGGGGGTGTATTCGGGTTGTATTCGGGTGTGTGTTCGGGTGTGTGTTCGGGTGTGTATTCGGGTTGTAGTCGGGTGTGTGTTCGGGTGTGTTCGGGTGTGTATTCGGGTGTGTGTTCGGGTGTGTATTCGGGTTGTATTCGGGTGTGTGTTCGGGTGTGTGTTCGGGTGTGTATTCGGGTTGTATTCGGGTGTGTGTTCGGGTGTGTATTCGGGTGTGTGTTCGGGAGTGTGTTCGGGTGTGAATTCGGGTTGTAGTCGGGTGTGTGTTCGGGTGTGTTCGGGTGTGTATTCGGGTGTGTGTTCGGGTGTGTATTCGAGTTGAAGTCGGGTGTGTGTTCGGGTGAGTTCGGGTGTGTATTAGTGTGTGTGTTCGAGTGTGTATTCGGGTTGTATTCGTGTGTGTGTTCGGGTGTGTGTTCGGGTGTGTATTCGGGTTGTATTCGTGTGAGTGTTCGGGTGTGTGTTCGGGTGTGTGTTCGGGTGTTTATTCCGGTTGTATTCGGGTGTGTGTTCGGGTGTGTGTTCGGGTGTGTATTCGGGAGTGTGTTCGGGTGTGAATTCGGGTTGTAGTCGGGTGTGTGTTCGGGTGTGTTCGGGTGTGTATTCGGGTGAGTGTTCGGGTGTGTATTCGAGTTGTAGTCGGGTGTGTGTTCGGGTGTGTTCGGGTGTGTATTCGGGTGTGTGTTCGAGTGTGTATTCGGGTTGTATTCGGGTGTGTGTTCGGGTGTGTGTTCGGGTGTGTATTCGGGTTGTATTCGGGTGAGTGTTCGGGTGTGTGTTCGGGTGTGTGTTCGGGTGTGTATTCGGGTGTGTGTTCGGGTGTGTATTCGGGTTGTATTCGGGTGTGTGTTCGGGTGTGTGTTCGGGTGTGTGTTCGGGAGTGTATTCGGGTGTGTGTTCGGGTGTGTGTTCGGGTGTGTATTCGGGTTGTATTCGGGTGTGTGTTCGGGTGTGTATTCGGGTGTGTGTTCGGGTGTGTATTCGGGTGTGTGTTCGGGTGTGTGTTCGGGTGTGTGTTCGGTTGTGTATTCGGGTTGTAGTCGGGTGTGTGTTCGGGTGTGTTCGGGTGTGTATTCGGGTGTGTGTTCGGGTGTGTATTCGGGTTGTATTCGGGTGTGTGTTCGGGTGTGTGTTCGGGTGTGTATTCGGGTTGTATACGGGTGTGTGTTCGGGAGTGTGTTCGGGTGTGAATTCGGGTTGTAGTCGGGTGTGTGTTCGGATGTGTTCGGGTGTGTATTCGGGTGTGTGTTCGGGTGTGTATTCGAGTTGTAGTCGGGTGTGTGTTCGGGTGTGTTCGGGTGTGTATTAGGGTGTGTGTTCGAGTGTGTATTCGGGTTGTATTCGTGTGTGTGTTCGGGTGTGTGTTCGGGTTGTATTCGGGTGAGTGTTCGGGTGTGTGTTCGGGTGTGTGTTCGGTTGTGTGTTCGGGTGTGTATTCGGGAGTGTGTTCGGGTGTGTATTCGTGTTGTATTCGGGTGTGTGTTCGGGTGTGTGTTCGGTTGTGTTTTTCTTGTGAGTATTCGGGTGTGTTTTCGTGTTTGTATTCGGGTGTGTATTCGAGTGTGTATTCGGGTTGTATTCGGGTGTGTGTTCGGGTGTGTATTCGGGTGTGTGTTCTGGTGTGTGTTCGGGTGTGTATTCGGGTTGTATTCGGGTGTGTGTTCGGGTGTGTATTCGGGTGTGTGTTCGGGTGTGTATTCGGGTTGTATTCGGGTGTGTGTTCGGGTGTGTATTCGGGTGTGTGTTCTGGTGTGTGTTCGGGTGTGTATTCGGGTTGTATTCGGGTGTGTGTTCGGGTGTGAATTCGGGTGTGTGTTCGGGTGTGTATTCGGGTTGCATTCGGGTGTGTGTTCGGGTGTGTATTCGGGTGTGTTTTCGGGTTTGAATTCGGGTGTGTATTCGGGTGTGTGTTCGGGTGTGTATTCGGGTGTGTGTTCGGGTGTGTATTCGGGTTGCTTTCGGGTGTGTGTTCGGGTGTGTATTCGGGTGTGTATTCGGGTGTGTTTTCGGGTTTGTATTCGGGTTGTATTCGGGTGTGTATTCGGGTGTGTGTTCGGGTGGGTATTCGGGTTGTATTCGGGTGTGTGTTCGGGTGTGTTCGGGTGTGTATTCGGGTGTGTGTTCGGGTGTGTATTCGGGTTGTAGTCGGGTGTGTGTTCGGGTTGTATTCGGGTGTGTGTTCGGGTGTGTGTTCGGGTGTGTATTCGGGTGTGTGTTCGGGTGTGTGTTCGGGTGTGTGTTCGGGTGTGTATTCGGGTTGCATTCGGGTGTGTGTTCGGGTGTGTATTCGGGTGTGTGTTCGGGTGTGTATTCGGGTTGTATTCGGGTTGTATTCGGGTGTGTGTTCGGGTGTGTTCGGGTGTGTATTCGGGTGTGTGTTCGGGTGTGTATTCGGGTTGTAGTCGTGTGTGTGTTCGGGTGTGTTTGGGTGTGTATTCGGGTGTGTATTCGGGTTGCATTCGGGTGTGTGTTCGGGTGTTTGTTCGGGTGTGTATTCGGGTTGCATTCGGGTGTGTGTTCGGGTGTGTGTTCGGGTGTGTATTCGGGTGTGTATTCGGGTGTGTGTTCAAGTGTGTGTTCGGTTGTGTATTCGGGTTGTATTCGGGTGTGTGTTCGGGTGTGTGTTCGAGTGTGTGTTCGGGTGTGTATTCGGGTTGTATTCGGGTGTGTGTTCGGGTGTGTGTTCGGGTGTGTATTCGGGTTGCATTCGGGTGTGTGTTCGGGTGTGTGTTCGGGTGTGTATTCGGGTTGTATTCGGGTGTGTGTTCGGGTGTGTGTTCGGGTGTGTATTCGGGTTGTATTCGGGTGTGTGTTCGGGTGTGTTCGGGTGTGTTCGGGTGTGTACTCGGATGTTTTCGGGTGTGTATTCGGGTTGTGGTCGGGTGTGTGTTCGGGTGTGTTTGGGTGTGTATTCGGGTGTGTGTTCGGGTGTGAATTCGGGTTGTATTCGGGTGTGTGTTCGGGTGTGTGTTCGGGTGTGTATTCGGGTTGTATTCGGGTGTGTGTTCGGGTGTGTGTTCGGGTGTGTGTTCGGGTGTGTATTCGGGTGTGTGTTCAAGTGTGTGTTCGGTTGTGTATTCGGGTTGTATTCGGGTGTGTGTTCGGGTGTGTGTTCGAGTGTGTGTTCGGGTGTGTATTCGGGTTGTATTCGGGTGTGTGTTCGGGTGTGTGTTCGGGTGTGTATTCGGGTTGTATTCGGGGGTGTGTTCGGGTGTGTGTTCGGGTGTGTATTCGGGTTGTATTCGGGTGTGTGTTAGGGTGTTTGTTCGGGTGTGTGTTCGGTTGTGTGTTCGGGTGAGTATTCGGGTGTGTTCGGGTGTGTATTCGGGTGTGTGTTCGGGTGTGTATTCGGGTTGTAGTCGGGTGTGTGTTCGGGTGTGTTCGGGTGTGTATTCGGGTTGTATTCGGGTGTGTGTTCGGGTTTGTGTTCGGGTGTGTGTTCGGGTGTGTATTCGGGTGTGTGTTCGGGTGTGTGTTCGGGTGTGTATCCGGGTTGTATTCGGGTGTGTGTTCGGGTGTGTATTCGGGTGTGTGTTCGGGTGTGTATTCGGGTGTGTATTCGGGTGTGTATTCGGGTTGTATTCGGGTGTGTGTTCGGGTGTGTGTTCGGGTGTGTGTTCGGGTTGTAGTCGGGTGAGTGTTCGGGTGTGTTCGGGTGTGTATTCGGGTGTGTGTTCGGGTGTGTATTCGGGTTGTATTCGGGTGTGTGTTCGGGTGTGTGTTCGGGTGTGTATTCGGGTTGTATTCGGATGTGTGTTCGGGTGTGTATTCGGGTGTGTGTTCGGGTGTGTATTCGGGTTGTATTCGGGTGTGTGTTCGGGTGTGTATTCGAGTTGTAGTCGGGTGTGTGTTCGGGTGTGTTCGGGTGTGTATTCGGGTGTGTGTTCGAGTGTGTATTCGGGTTGTATTCGGGTGTGTGTTCGGGTGTGAGTTCGGGTGTGTATTCGGGTTGTATTCGGGTGAGTGTTCGGGTGTGTGTTCGGGTGTGTGTTCGGGTGTGTATTCGGGTGTGTGTTCGGGTGTGTGTTCGGGTGTGTATTCGGGTTGTATTCGGGTGTGTGTTCGGGTGTGTGTTCGGGTGTGTATTCGGGAGTGTGTTCGGGTGTGTATTCGTGTTGTATTCGGGTGTGTGTTCGGGTGTGTGTTCGGTTGTGTTTTTCTTGTGAGTATTCGGGTGTGTTTTCGGGTTTGTATTCGGGTGTGTATTCGGGTGTGTATTCGGGTTGTATTCGGGTGTGTGTTCGGGTGTGTGTTCAGGTGTGTGTTCGGGTGTGTGTTAGGGTGTGTATTCGGGTGTGTGTTCGGGTGTGTATTCGGGTGTGTGTTCGGGTGTGTATTCGGGTGTGTATTCGGGTGTGTATTCGGGTTGTATTCGGGTGTGTGTTCGGGTGTGTATTCGGGTGTGTGTTCGGGTGTGTATTCGGGTTGCATTCGGGTGTGTGTTCGGGTGTGTATTCGGGTGTGTTTTCGGGTTTGAATTCGGGTGTGTATTCGGGTGTGTGTTCGGGTGTGTATTCGAGTTGTAGTCGGGTGTGTGTTCGGGTGTGTTCGGGTGTGTATTCGGGTGTGTGTTCGAGTGTGTATTCGGGTTGTATTCGGGTGTGTGTTCGGGTGTGTGTTCGGTTGTGTATTCGGGTGTGAATTCGGGTGTGTATTCGGGTTGTATTCGGGTGTGTGTTCGGGTGTGTGTTCGGGTGTGTATTCGGGTTGTAGTCGGGTGTGTGTTCGGGTGTGTTCGGGTGTGTATTCGGGTGTGTGTTCGGGTGTGTATTCGGGTTGTATTCGGGTGTGTGTTCGGGTGTGTGTTCGGGTGTGTATTCGGGTTGTATTCGGATGTGTGTTCGGGTGTGTATTCGGGTGTGTATTCGGGTGTGTATTGGGGTGTGTATTCGGGTGTGTATTCGGGTTGTATTCGGGTGTGTGTTCGGGTGTGTATTCGGGTGTGTGTTCGGGTGTGTATTCGGGTTGCATTCGGGTGTGTGTTCGGGTGTGTATTCGGGTGTGTTTTCGGGTTTGAATTCGGGTGTGTATTCGGGTGTGTGTTCGGGTGTGTATTCGGGTGTGTGTTCGGGTGTGTATTCGGGTTGCATTCGGGTGTGTGTTCGGGTGTGTATTCGGGTGTGTATTCGGGTGTGTTTTCGGGTTTGTATTCGGGTTGTATTCGGGTGTGTGTTCGGGTGTGTGTTCGGGTGGGTATTCGGGTTGTATTCGGGTGTGTGTTCGGGTGTGTTCGGGTGTGTATTCGGGTGTGTGTTCGGGTGTGTATTCGGGTTGTAGTCGGGTGTGTATTCGGGTGTGTGTTCGGGTGTGTATTCGGGTTGCATTCGGGTGTGTGTTCGGGTGTGTATTCGGGTGTGTATTCGGGTGTGTTTTCGGGTTTGTATTCGGGTTGTATTCGGGTGTGTGTTCGGGTGTGTGTTCGGGTGGGTATTCGGGTTGTATTCGGGTGTGTGTTCGGGTGTGTTCGGGTGTGTATTCGGGTGTGTGTTCGGGTGTGTATTCGGGTTGTAGTCGGGTGTGTGTTCGGGTTGTATTCGGGTGTGTGTTCGGGTATGTGTTCGGGTGTGTATTCGGGTTGTATTCGGGTGTGTGTTCGGGTGTGTGTTCGGGTGTGTGTTCGGGTGTGTATTCGGGTGTGTGTTCGGGTGTGTATTCGGGTTGTAGTCGTGTGTGTGTTCGGGTGTGTTTGGGTGTGTATTCGGGTGTGTGTTCGGGTGTGTATTGGGGTTGTATTCGGGTGGGTGTTCGGGTGTGTGTTCGGGTGTGTATTCGGGTTGTATTCGGGTGTGTGTTCGGGTGTTTGTTCGGGTGTGTATTCGGGTTGCATTCGGGTGTGTGTTCGGGTGTGTGTTTGGGTGTGTATTCGGGTGTGTGTTCGGGTGTGTATTGGGGTTGTATTCGGGTATGTGTTCGGGTGTGTGTTCGGGTGTGTATTCGGGTTGTATTCGGGTGTGTGTTCGGGTGTGTGTTCGGGTGTGTGTTCCGGTGTGTATTCGGGTGTGTGTTCAGGTGTGTGTTCGGTTGTGTATTCGGGTTGTATTCGGGTGTGTGTTCGGGTGTGTGTCCGAGTGTGTGTTCGGGTGTGTATTCGGGTTGTATTCGGGTGTGTGTTCGGGTGCGTTCGGGTGTGTGTTCGGGTGTGTGTTCGGGTGTGTATTCGGGTTGTATTCGGGTGTGTGTTCGGGTGTGTATTCGGGTGTGTGTTCGGGTGTGTGTTCGGTTGTGTGTTCGGGTGAGTATTCGGGTGTGTTTTCGGGTGTGTATTCGGGTTGCATTCGGGTGTGTGTTCGGGTGTGTATTCGGGTGTGTTTTCGGATTTGTATTCGGGTGTGTAATCGGGAGTGTATTCGGGTTGTATTCGGGTGTGAATTCGGGTGTGTGTTCGGGTGTGTATTCGGGTTGTATTCGGGTGTGTGTTCGGGTGTGTATTCGGATGTGTTCGGGAGTGTGTTCGGGTGTGTATTCGGGTTGTAGTCGGCTGTGTTCGGGTGTGTATTCGGGTGTGTGTTCGGGTGTGTATTCGGGTTGTAGTTGGGTGTGTGTTCGGGTGTGTATTCGGGTGTGTTTTCGGATTTGTATTCGGGTGTGTAATCGGGAGTGTATTCGGGTTGTATTCGGGTGTGTGTTCGGGTGTGTGTTCGGGTGTGTATTCGGGTTGTAGTCGGGTGTGTGTTCGGGTGTGTTCGGGTGTGTATTCGGGTGTGTGTTCGGGTGTGTATTCGGGTTGTATTCGGGTGTGTGTTCGGGTGTGTATTCGGGTTGTATTCGGATGTGTGTTCGGGTGTGTATTCGGGTGTGTTTTCGGGAGTGTGTTCGGGTGTGAATTCGGGTTGTAGTCGGGTGTGTGTTCGGGTGTGTTCGGGTGTGTATTCGGGTGTGTGTTCGGGTGTGTATTCGAGTTGTAGTCGGGTGTGTGTTCGGGTGTGTTCGGGTGTGTATTCGGGTGTGTGTTCGAGTGTGTATTCGGGTTGTATTCGGGTGTGTGTTCGGGTGTGTGTTCGGGTGTGTATTCGAGTTGTATTCGGGTGAGTGTTCGGGTGTGTGTTCGGGTGTGTGTTCGGGTGTGTATTCGGGTGTGTGTTCGGGTGTGTGTTCGGGTGTGTATTCGGGTTGTATTCGGGTGTGTGTTCGGGTGTGTGTTCGGGTGTGTATTCGGGATTGTGTTCGGGTGTGTATTCGTGTTGTATTCGGGTGTGTGTTCGGGTGTGTGTTCGGTTGTGTTTTTCTTGTGAGTATTCGGGTGTGTTTTCGGGTTTGTATTCGGGTGTGTGTTCTGGTGTGTGTTCGGGTGTGTATTCGGGTTGTATTCGGGTGTGTATTCGGGTGTGTATTCGGGTGTGTGTTCGGGTGTGTATTCGGGTTGTATTCGGGTGTGTGTTCGGGTGTGTGTTCGGGTGTGTATTCGGGTGTGTGTTCGGGTGTGTATTCGGGTGTGTATTCGGGTGTGTATTCGGGTTGTATTCGGGTGTGTGTTCGGGTGTGTATTCGGGTGTGTGTTCGGGTGTGTATTCGGGTTGCATTCGGGAGTGTATTCGGGTTGCATTCGGGTGTGTGTTCGGGTGTGTATTCGGGTGTGTTTTCGGGTTTGAATTCGGGTGTGTATTCGGGTGTGTGTTCGGGTGTGTATTCGGGTGTGTGTTCGGGTGTGTATTCGGGTTGCATTCGGGTGTGTGTTCGGGTGTGTATTCGGGTGTGTATTCGGGTGTGTTTTCGGGTTTGTATTCGGGTTGTATTCGGGTGTGTGTTCGGGTGTGTGTTCAGGTGTGTATTCGGGTTGTATTCGGGTGTGTGTTCGGGTGCGTTCGGGTGTGTATTCGGGTGTGTGTTCGGGTGTGTATTCGGGTTGTAGTCGGGTGTGTGTTCGGGTGTGTTTGGGTGTGTATTCGGGTGTGTGTTCGGGTGTGTATTCGGGTTGTATTCGGGTGTGTGTTCGGGTGTGTATTCGGGTGTGTGTTCGGGTGTGTATTCGGGTTGTATTCGGGTGTGTGTTCGGGTGTGTGTTCGGGTGTGTATTCGGGTGTGTGTTCGGGTGTGTATTCGGGTTGTATTCGGGTTGTATTCGGGTGTGTGTTCGGGTGTGTTCGGGTGTGTATTCGGGTGTGTGTTCGGGTGTGTATTCGGGTTGTAGTCGGGTGTGTGTTCGGGTGTGTTTGGGTGTGTGTTCGGGTGTGTATTCGGGTTGTATTCGGGTGTGTGTTCGGGTGTGTGTTCGGGTGTGTGTTCGGGTGTGTATTCAGGTTGTATTCGATTGTGTGTTCGGGTGTGTGTTCGGGTGTGAATTCGGGTGTGTGTTCAGGTGTGTGTTCGGTTGTGTATTCGGGTTGTAATCGGGTGTGTGTTCGGGTGTGTGTTCGGGTGCGTTCGGGTGTGTATTCGGGTTGTATTCGGGTGTGTGTTCGGGTGTGTGTTCGGGTGTGTATTCGGGTGGGTGTTCGGGTGTATATTCGGGTGTGTGTTCGGGTGTGTATTCGGGTGTTAGTTCGGGTTGTATTCGGGTGTGTATTCGGGTGTGTGTTCGGGTGTGTATTCGGGTTGTATTCGGGTGTGTGTTCGGGTGTGTGTTCGGGTGTGTGTTCGGGTGTGTATTCGGGTTGTATTCGGGTGTGTGTTCGGGTGTGTATTCGGGTTGTATTCGGGTGTGTGTTCGGGTGTGTGTTCGGTTGTGTGTTCAGGTGAGTATTCGGGTGTGTTCGGGTGTGTATTCGGGTGTGTGTTCGGGTGTGTATTCGGGTTGTAGTCGGGTGTGTGTTCGGGTGTGTTCGGGTGTGTATTCGGGTGTGTGTTCGGGTGTGTGTTCGGGTGTGTATTCGGGTTGTATTCGGGTGTGTGTTCGGGTGTGTGTTCGGGTGTGTGTTCGGGTGTGTATTCGGGTTGCATTCGGGTGTGTGTTCGGGTGTGTATTCGGGTGTGTGTTCGGGTGTGTATTCGGGTTGTATTCGGGTTGTATTCGGGTTGTATTCGGGTGTGTGTTCGGGTGTGTTCGGGTGTGTATTCGGGTGTGTGTTCGGGTGTGTATTCGGGTTGTAGTCGTGTGTGTGTTCGGGTGTGTTTGGGTGTGTATTCGGGTGTGTGTTCGGGTGTGTATTGGGGTTGTATTCGGGTGGGTGTTCAGGTGTGTGTTCGGGTGTGTATTCGGGTTGTATTCGGGTGTGTGTTCGGGTGTTTGTTCGGGTGTGTATTCGGGTTGCATTCGGGTGTGTGTTCGGGTGTGTGTTCGGGTGTGTGTTCGGGTGTGTATTCGGGTTGTATTCGGGTGTGTGTTCGGGTGTGTGTTCGGGTGTGTATTCGGGTTGTATTCGGGTGTGTGTTCGGGTGTGTATTCGGGTGTGTGTTCAAGTGTGTGTTCGGTTGTGTATTCGGGTTGTATTCGGGTGTGTGTTCGGGTGTGTGTTCGAGTGTGTGTTCGGGTGTGTATTCGGGTTGTATTCGGGTGTGTGTTCGGGTGTGTGTTCGGGTGCGTTCGGGTGTGTGTTCGGGTGTGTATTCGGGTTGTATTCGGGGGTGTGTTCGGGTGTGTGTTCGGGTGTGTATTCGGGTTGTATTCGGGTGTGTGTTAGGGTGTTTGTTCGGGTGTGTGTTCGGTTGTGTGTTCGGGTGAGTATTCGGGTGTGTTCGGGTGTGTATTCGGGTGTGTGTTCGGGTGTGTATTCGGGTTGTAGTCGGGTGTGTGTTCGGGTGTGTTCGGGTGTGTATTCGGGTTGTATTCGGGTGTGTGTTCGGGTTTGTGTTCGGGTGTGTGTTCGGGTGTGTATTCGGGTGTGTGTTCGGGTGTGTGTTCGGGTGTGTATCCGGGTTGTATTCGGGTGTGTGTTCGGGTGTGTATTCGGGTGTGTGTTCGGGTGTGTATTCGGGTGTGTATTCGGGTGTGTATTCGGGTTGTATTCGGGTGTGTGTTCGGGTGTGTGTTCGGGTGTGTATTCGGGTTGTAGTCGGGTGAGTGTTCGGGTGTGTTCGGGTGTGTATTCGGGTGTGTGTTCGGGTGTGTATTCGGGTTGTATTCGGGTGTGTGTTCGGGTGTGTGTTCGGGTGTGTATTCGGGTTGTATTCGGATGTGTGTTCGGGTGTGTATTCGGGTGTGTGTTCGGGAGTGTGTTCGGGTGTGAATTCGGATTGTAGCCGGGTGTGTGTTCGGGTGTGTTCGGATGTGTATTCGGGTGTGTGTTCGGGTGTGTATTCGAGTTGTAGTCGGGTGTGTGTTCGGGTGTGTTCGGGTGTGTATTCGGGTGTGTGTTCGAGTGTGTATTCGGGTTGTATTCGGGTGTGTGTTCGGGTGTGAGTTCGGGTGTGTATTCGGGTTGTATTCGGGTGAGTGTTCGGGTGTGTGTTCGGGTGTGTGTTCGGGTGTGTATTCGGGTGTGTGTTCGGGTGTGTGTTCGGGTGTGTATTCGGGTTGTATTCGGGTGTGTGTTCGGGTGTGTGTTCGGGTGTGTATTCGGGAGTGTGTTCGGGTGTGTATTCGTGTTGTATTCGGGTGTGTGTTCGGGTGTGTGTTCGGTTGTGTTTTTCTTGTGAGTATTCGGGTGGGTTTTCGGGTTTGTATTCGGGTGTGTATTCGGGTGTGTATTCGGGTGTGTGTTCGGGTGTGTGTTCGGGTGTGTGTTCGGGTGTGTGTTCGGGTGTGTATTCGGGTGTGTGTTCGGGTGTGTATTCGGGTGTGTGTTCGGGAGTGTATTCGGGTGTGTATTCGGGTGTGTATTCGGGTTGTATTCGGGTGTGTGTTCGGGTGTGTATTCGGGTGTGTGTTCGGGTGTGTATTCGGGTTGCATTCGGGTGTGTGTTCGGGTGTGTATTCGGGTGTGTTTTCGGGTTTGAATTCGGGTGTGTATTCGGGTGTGTGTTCGGGTGTGTATTCGAGTTGTAGTCGGGTGTGTGTTCGGGTGTGTTCGGGTGTGTATTCGGGTGTGTGTTCGAGTGTGTATTCGGGTTGTATTCGGGTGTGTGTTCGGGTGTGTGTTCGGGTGTGTATTCGGGTGTGTATTCGGGTGTGTATTCGGGTTGTATTCGGGTGTGTGTTCGGGTGTGTGTTCGGGTGTGTATTCGGGTTGTAGTCGGGTGTGTGTTCGGGTGTGTTCGGGTGTGTATTCGGGTGTGTGTTCGGGTGTGTATTCGGGTTGTATTCGGGTGTGTGTTCGGGTGTGTGTTCGGGTGTGTATTCGGGTTGTATTCGGATGTGTGTTCGGGTGTGTATTCGGGTGTGTATTCGGGAGTGTATTCGGGTGTGTATTCGGGTTGTATTCGGGTGTGTGTTCGGGTGTGTATTCGGGTGTGTGTTCGGGTGTGTATTCGGGTTGCATTCGGGTGTGTGTTCGGGTGTGTATTCGGGTGTGTTTTCGGGTTTGAATTCGGGTGTGTATTCGGGTGTGTGTTCGGGTGTGTATTCGGGTGTGTGTTCGGGTGTGTATTCGGGTTGCATTCGGGTGTGTGTTCGGGTGTGTATTCGGGTGTGTATTCGGGTGTGTTTTCGGGTTTGTATTCGGGTTGTATTCGGGTGTGTGTTCGGGTGGGTATTCGGGTTGTATTCGGGTGTGTGTTCGGGTGTGTTCGGGTGTGTATTCGGGTGTGTGTTCGGGTGTGTATTCGGGTTGTAGTCGGGTGTGTGTTCGGGTTGTATTCGGGTGTGTGTTCGGGTATGTGTTCGGGTGTGTATTCGGGTTGTATTCGGGTGTGTGTTCGGGTGTGTGTTCGGATGTGTGTTCGGGTGTGTATTCGGGTGTGTGTTCGGGTGTGTATTCGGGTTGTAGTCGTGTGTGTGTTCGGGTGTGTTTGGGTGTGTATTCGGGTGTGTGTTCGGGTGTGTATTGGGGTTGTATTCGGGTGTGTGTTCGGGTGTTTGTTCGGGTGTGTATTCGGGTTGCATTCGGGTGTGTGTTCGGGTGTGTGTTCGGGTGTGTATTCGGGTTGTATTCGGGTGTGTGTTCGGGTGTGTGTTCGGGTGTGTATTCGGGTTGTATTCGGGTGTATGTTCGGGTGTGTTCGGGTGTGTATTCGGGTGTTTTCGGGTGTGTATTCGGGTTGTAGTCGGGTGTGTGTTCGGGTGTGTTTGGGTGTGTATTCGGGTGTGTGTTCGGGTGTGTATTCGGGTTGTATTCGTGTGTGTGTTCGGGTGTGTGTTCGGGTGTGTATTCGGGTTGTATTCGGGTGTGTGTTCGGGTGTGTGTTCGGGTGTGTGTTCCGGTGTGTATTCGGGTGTGTGTTCAGGTGTGTGTTCGGTTGTGTATTCGGGTTGTATTCGGGTGTGTGTTCGGGTGTGTGTCCGAGTGTGTGTTCGGGTGTGTATTCGGGTTGTATTCGGGTGTGTGTTCGGGTGCGTTCGGGTGTGTGTTCGGGTGTGTGTTCGGGTGTGTATTCGGGTTGTATTCGGGTGTGTGTTCGGGTGTGTATTCGGGTGTGTGTTCGGGTGTGTGTTCGGTTGTGTGTTCGGGTGAGTATTCGTGTGTGTTTTCGGGTGTGTATTCGGGTTGCATTCGGGTGTGTGTTCGGGTGTGTATTCGGGTGTGTTTTCGGATTTGTATTCGGGTGTGTAATCGGGAGTGTATTCGGGTTGTATTCGGGTGTGAATTCGGGTGTGTGTTCGGGTGTGTATTCGGGTTGTGTTCGGGTGTGTGTTCGGGTGTGTGTTCGGATGTGTGTTCGGTTGTGTATTCGGGTGTGCGTTCGGGTGTGTGTTCGGGTGTGTATTCGGGTTGTATTCGGGTGTGTGTTCGGGTGTGTGTTCGGGTGTGTGTTCGGGTGTGTGTTCGGGTGTGTGTTCGGGTGTGTATTCGGGTTGTATTCGGGTGTGTGTTCGGGTGTGTGTTCGGGTGTGTATTCGGGTGTGTGTTCGGGTGTGTGTTCGGGTGTGTGTTCGGGTGTGTATTCGGGTTGTATTCGGGTGTGTGTTCGGGTGTGTGTTCGGGTGTGTATTCGGGTTGTATTCGGGTGTGTGTTCGGGTGTGTATTCGGGTGTGTGTTCAAGTGTGTGTTCGGTTGTGTATTCGGGTTGTATTCGGGTGTGTGTTCGGGTGTGTGTTCGAGTGTGTGTTCGGGTGTGTATTCGGGTTGTATTCGGGTGTGTGTTCGGGTGTGTGTTCGGGTGCGTTCGGGTGTGTGTTCGGGTGTGTATTCGGGTTGTATTCGGGGGTGTGTTCGGGTGTGTGTTCGGGTGTGTATTCGGGTTGTATTCGGGTGTGTGTTAGGGTGTTTGTTCGGGTGTGTGTTCGGTTGTGTGTTCGGGTGAGTATTCGGGTGTGTTCGGGTGTGTATTCGGGTGTGTGTTCGGGTGTGTATTCGGGTTGTAGTCGGGTGTGTGTTCGGGTGTGTTCGGGTGTGTATTCGGGTTGTATTCGGGTGTGTGTTCGGGTTTGTGTTCGGGTGTGTGTTCGGGTGTGTATTCGGGTGTGTGTTCGGGTGTGTGTTCGGGTGTGTATCCGGGTTGTATTCGGGTGTGTGTTCGGGTGTGTATTCGGGTGTGTGTTCGGGTGTGTATTCGGGTGTGTATTCGGGTGTGTATTCGGGTTGTATTCGGGTGTGTGTTCGGGTGTGTGTTCGGGTGTGTATTCGGGTTGTAGTCGGGTGAGTGTTCGGGTGTGTTCGGGTGTGTATTCGGGTGTGTGTTCGGGTGTGTATTCGGGTTGTATTCGGGTGTGTGTTCGGGTGTGTGTTCGGGTGTGTATTCGGGTTGTATTCGGATGTGTGTTCGGGTGTGTATTCGGGTGTGTGTTCGGGAGTGTGTTCGGGTGTGAATTCGGATTGTAGCCGGGTGTGTGTTCGGGTGTGTTCGGATGTGTATTCGGGTGTGTGTTCGGGTGTGTATTCGAGTTGTAGTCGGGTGTGTGTTCGGGTGTGTTCGGGTGTGTATTCGGGTGTGTGTTCGAGTGTGTATTCGGGTTGTATTCGGGTGTGTGTTCGGGTGTGAGTTCGGGTGTGTATTCGGGTTGTATTCGGGTGAGTGTTCGGGTGTGTGTTCGGGTGTGTGTTCGGGTGTGTATTCGGGTGTGTGTTCGGGTGTGTGTTCGGGTGTGTATTCGGGTTGTATTCGGGTGTGTGTTCGGGTGTGTGTTCGGGTGTGTATTCGGGAGTGTGTTCGGGTGTGTATTCGTGTTGTATTCGGGTGTGTGTTCGGGTGTGTGTTCGGTTGTGTTTTTCTTGTGAGTATTCGGGTGGGTTTTCGGGTTTGTATTCGGGTGTGTATTCGGGTGTGTATTCGGGTGTGTGTTCGGGTGTGTGTTCGGGTGTGTGTTCGGGTGTGTGTTCGGGTGTGTATTCGGGTGTGTGTTCGGGTGTGTATTCGGGTGTGTGTTCGGGAGTGTATTCGGGTGTGTATTCGGGTGTGTATTCGGGTTGTATTCGGGTGTGTGTTCGGGTGTGTATTCGGGTGTGTGTTCGGGTGTGTATTCGGGTTGCATTCGGGTGTGTGTTCGGGTGTGTATTCGGGTGTGTTTTCGGGTTTGAATTCGGGTGTGTATTCGGGTGTGTGTTCGGGTGTGTATTCGAGTTGTAGTCGGGTGTGTGTTCGGGTGTGTTCGGGTGTGTATTCGGGTGTGTGTTCGAGTGTGTATTCGGGTTGTATTCGGGTGTGTGTTCGGGTGTGTGTTCGGGTGTGTATTCGGGTGTGTATTCGGGTGTGTATTCGGGTTGTATTCGGGTGTGTGTTCGGGTGTGTGTTCGGGTGTGTATTCGGGTTGTAGTCGGGTGTGTGTTCGGGTGTGTTCGGGTGTGTATTCGGGTGTGTGTTCGGGTGTGTATTCGGGTTGTATTCGGGTGTGTGTTCGGGTGTGTGTTCGGGTGTGTATTCGGGTTGTATTCGGATGTGTGTTCGGGTGTGTATTCGGGTGTGTATTCGGGAGTGTATTCGGGTGTGTATTCGGGTTGTATTCGGGTGTGTGTTCGGGTGTGTATTCGGGTGTGTGTTCGGGTGTGTATTCGGGTTGCATTCGGGTGTGTGTTCGGGTGTGTATTCGGGTGTGTTTTCGGGTTTGAATTCGGGTGTGTATTCGGGTGTGTGTTCGGGTGTGTATTCGGGTGTGTGTTCGGGTGTGTATTCGGGTTGCATTCGGGTGTGTGTTCGGGTGTGTATTCGGGTGTGTATTCGGGTGTGTTTTCGGGTTTGTATTCGGGTTGTATTCGGGTGTGTGTTCGGGTGGGTATTCGGGTTGTATTCGGGTGTGTGTTCGGGTGTGTTCGGGTGTGTATTCGGGTGTGTGTTCGGGTGTGTATTCGGGTTGTAGTCGGGTGTGTGTTCGGGTTGTATTCGGGTGTGTGTTCGGGTATGTGTTCGGGTGTGTATTCGGGTTGTATTCGGGTGTGTGTTCGGGTGTGTGTTCGGATGTGTGTTCGGGTGTGTATTCGGGTGTGTGTTCGGGTGTGTATTCGGGTTGTAGTCGTGTGTGTGTTCGGGTGTGTTTGGGTGTGTATTCGGGTGTGTGTTCGGGTGTGTATTGGGGTTGTATTCGGGTGTGTGTTCGGGTGTTTGTTCGGGTGTGTATTCGGGTTGCATTCGGGTGTGTGTTCGGGTGTGTGTTCGGGTGTGTATTCGGGTTGTATTCGGGTGTGTGTTCGGGTGTGTGTTCGGGTGTGTATTCGGGTTGTATTCGGGTGTATGTTCGGGTGTGTTCGGGTGTGTATTCGGGTGTTTTCGGGTGTGTATTCGGGTTGTAGTCGGGTGTGTGTTCGGGTGTGTTTGGGTGTGTATTCGGGTGTGTGTTCGGGTGTGTATTCGGGTTGTATTCGTGTGTGTGTTCGGGTGTGTGTTCGGGTGTGTATTCGGGTTGTATTCGGGTGTGTGTTCGGGTGTGTGTTCGGGTGTGTGTTCCGGTGTGTATTCGGGTGTGTGTTCAGGTGTGTGTTCGGTTGTGTATTCGGGTTGTATTCGGGTGTGTGTTCGGGTGTGTGTCCGAGTGTGTGTTCGGGTGTGTATTCGGGTTGTATTCGGGTGTGTGTTCGGGTGCGTTCGGGTGTGTGTTCGGGTGTGTGTTCGGGTGTGTATTCGGGTTGTATTCGGGTGTGTGTTCGGGTGTGTATTCGGGTGTGTGTTCGGGTGTGTGTTCGGTTGTGTGTTCGGGTGAGTATTCGTGTGTGTTTTCGGGTGTGTATTCGGGTTGCATTCGGGTGTGTGTTCGGGTGTGTATTCGGGTGTGTTTTCGGATTTGTATTCGGGTGTGTAATCGGGAGTGTATTCGGGTTGTATTCGGGTGTGAATTCGGGTGTGTGTTCGGGTGTGTATTCGGGTTGTGTTCGGGTGTGTGTTCGGGTGTGTGTTCGGATGTGTGTTCGGTTGTGTATTCGGGTGTGCGTTCGGGTGTGTGTTCGGGTGTGTATTCGGGTTGTATTCGGGTGTGTGTTCGGGTGTGTGTTCGGGTGTGTGTTCGGGTGTGTGTTCGGGTGTGTGTTCGGGTGTGTATTCGGGTTGTATTCGGGTGTGTGTTCGGGTGTGTGTTCGGGTGTGTATTCGGGTGTGTGTTCGGGTGTACATTCGGGTGTGTGTTCGGGTGTGTATTCGGGTTGTATTCGGGTGTGTGTTCGGGTGTGTATTCGGATGTGTGTTCGGGTGTGTATTCGGGTTGCATTCGGGTGTGTGTTCGGGTGTGTATTCGGGTTTGTTTTCAATTTTCTATTCGGGTGTGTATTCGGGTGTGTATTCGGGTTGTATTCGGGTGTGTGTTTGGGTGTGTGTTCGGGTGTGTGTTCGGGTGTGTATTCGGGTGTGTGTTCGTGTGTATATTCGGTTGTGTGTTCGGGTGTGTATTCGGGTGTGTGTTCGGGTGTGTATTCGGGTGTGTGTTCGGGTATGTATGCGGGTTGCATTCGGGTGTGTGTTCGGGTGTGTATTCGGGAGTGTTTTCGGGTTTGTATTCGGGTGTGTATTCGGGTTGTATTCGGGTGTGTGTTCGGGTGTGTGTTCGGGTGTGCATTCGGGTGTGTGTTCGGGTGTATATTCGGGTGTGTGTTCGGGTGTGTATTCGGGTGTGTGTTCGGGTGTGTATTCGGGTGTGTGTTCGGGTATGTATGCGGGTTGCATTCGGGTGTGTGTTCGGGTGTGTATTCGGGAGTGTTTTCGGGTTTGTATTCGGGTGTGTATTCGGGTTGTATTCGGGTGTGTATTCGGGTGTGTTTTCGGGTTTGTATTCGGGTGTGTATTCGGGTGTGTATTCGGGTGTGTATTCGGGTTGTATTCGGGTGTGTATGCGGGTGTGTGTTCGGGTGTGTATTCGGGTTGTATTCGGGTGTGTATTCGGGTGTGTATTCGGGTTGTATTCGGGTGTGTATTCGGGTGTGTGTTCGGGTGTGTATTCGGGTTGTATTCGGGTGTGTGTTCGGGTGTGTATTCGGGTTGTATTCGGGTGTGTGTTCGGGTGAGTATTCGGGTTGTATTCGGGTGTGTGTTCGGGTGTGTATTCGGGTTGTATTCGGGTGTGTGTTCGGGTGTGTATTCGGGTTGTATTCGGGTGTGTGTTCGGGTGTGTGTTCGGTTGTGTGTTCAGGTGAGTATTCGGGTGTGTTCGGGTGTGTATTCGGGTGTGTGTTCGGGTGTGTTCGGGTGTGTATTCGGGTGTGTGTTCGGGTGTGTATTCGGGTTGTATTCGGGTGTGTGTTCGGGTGTGTGTTCGGGTGTGTATTCGGGTTGTATTCGGGTGTGTGTTAGGGTGTGTGTTCGGGAGTGTGTTCGGGTGTGTATTCGGGTGTGTGTTCGGGTGTGTGTTCGGGTGTGTATTCGGGTTGTATTCGGGTGTGTCTTCGGGTGTGTTTGGGTGTGTGTTCGGGTGTGTGTTCGGGTGTGTATTCGGGTTGTATTCGGTTGTGTGTTCAGGTGAGTATTCGGGTGTGTTCGGGTGTGTATTCGGGTGTGTGTTCGGGTGTGTTCGGGTGTGTATTCGGGTGTGTGTTCGGGTGTGTATTCGGGTTGTATTCGGGTGTGTGTTCGGGTGTGTTCGGGTGTGTATTCGGGTGTGTGTTCGGGTGTATATTCGGGTGGGTGTTCGGGTGTGTATCCGGGTGTGTGTTCGGGTGTGTATTCGGGTTGTATTCGGGTGTGTTTTCAGGTTTGTATTCGGGTGTGTATTCGGGTGTGTATTCGGGTTGTATTCGGGTGTGTGTTCTGGTGTGTGTTCGGGTGTGTATTCGGGTGTGTGTTCGGGTGTATATTCGGGTGTGTGTTCGGGTGTGTATTCGGGTGTGTGTTCGGGTGTGTATTCGGGTTGCATTCGGGTGTGTGTTCGGGTGTGTATTCGGGTGTGATTTCGGGTTTGTATTCGGGTGTGTATTCGGGTGTGTATTCGGGTTGTATTCGGGTGTGTGTTCGGGTGTGCGTTCGGGTGTGTATTCGGGTGTGTCTTCGAGTGTGTATTCGGGTGTGTATTCGGGTTGTATTCGGGTGTGTGTTCGGGTGTGTATTCAGGTGTGTGTTCGGGTGTGTATTCGGGTTGCATTCGGGTGTGTGTTCGGGTGTGTATTCGGGTGTGTTTTCGGGTTTGTATTCGGGTGTGTATTCGGGTGTGTATTCGGGTTGTATTCGGGTGTGTATTCGGGTGTGTGTTCGGGTGTGTATTCGGGTTGTATTCGGGTGTGTGTTCGGGTGTGTGTTCGGGTGTGTGTTCGGGTGTGTATTCGGGTTGTATTCGGGTGTGTGTTCGGGTGTGTTCGGGTGTGTATTCGGGTGTGTGTTCGGGTGTGTATTCGGGTTGTAGTCGGGTTGTATTCGGGTGTGTGTTCGGGTGTGTGTTCGGGTGTGTGTTCGGGTGTGTATTCGGTTGTGTGTTCGGGTGTGTGTTCGGGTGTGTATTCGGGTTGTATTCGAGTGTGTGTTCGGGTGTGTGTTCGAGTGTGTGTTCGGGTGTGTGTTCGGGTGTGTGTTCGGGTGTGTATTCGGGTTGTATTCGGGTGTGTGTTCGGGTGTGTGTTCGGGTGTGTATTCGGGTGTGTGTTCGGGTGTATATTCGGGTGTGTTTTCGGGTGTGTATTCGGGTGTGTGTTCGGGTGTGTATTCGGGTTGTATTCGGGTGTGTGTTCGGGTGTTTGTTCGGGTGTGTATTCGGGTGTGTGTTCGGGTGTGTATTCGGGTGTGTATTCGGGTTGTATTCGGGTGTGTGTTCGGGTGTGTGTTCGGGTGTGTATTCGGGTGTGTGTTCGGGTGTATATTCGGGTGTGTGTTCGGGTGTGTTTTCGGGTGTGTGTTCGGGTGTGTATTCGGGTGTGTGTTCGGGTGTGTATTCGGGTTGCATTCGGGTGTGTGTTCGGGTGTGTATTCGGGTGTGTTTTCGGGTTTGTATTCGGGTGTGTATTCGGATGTGTATTCGGGTTGTATTCGGGTGTGTGTTCGGGTGTGCGTTCGGGTGTGTATTCGGGTGTGTGTTCGGGTGTGTATTCGGGTGTGTATTCGGGTTGTATTCGGGTGTGTGTTCGGGTGTGTATTCGGGTTGTATTCGGGTGTGTATTCGGGTGTGTGTTCGGGTGTGTATTCGGGTGTGTATTCGGGTTGTATTCGGGTGTGTGTTCGGGTGTGTATTCGGGTGTGTGTTCGGGTGTGTATTCGGGTTGCATCCGGGTTTGTATTCGGGTGTGTTTTCGGGTTTGTATTCGGGTGTGTATTCGGGTGTGTATTCGGGTTGTATTCGGGTGTGTATTCGGGTGTGTGTTCGGGTGTGTATTCGGGTTGTATTCGGGTGTGTGTTAGGGTGTGTGTTCGGGTGTGTGTTCGGTTGTGTGTTCGGGTGAGTATTCGGGTGTGTTCGGGTGTGTATTCGGGTGTGTGTTCGGGTGTGTATTCGGGTTGTAGTCGGGTGTGTGTTCGGGTGTGTTCGGGTGTGTATTCGGGTTGTATTCGGGTGTGTGTTCGGGTGTGTGTTCGGGTGTGTGTTAGGGTGTGTATTCGGGTGTGTGTTCGGGTGTGTGTTCGGGTGTGTATTCGGGTTGTATTCGGGTGTGTGTTCGGGTGTGTATTCGGGTGTGTGTTCGGGGGTGTATTCGGGTTGTATTCGGGTGTGTGTTCGGGTGTGTGTTCGGGTGTGTATTCGGGTTGTAGTCGGGTGTGTGTTCGGGTGTGCTCGGGTGTGTATTCGGGTGTGTGTTCGGGTGTGTATTCGGGTTGTATTCGGGTGTGTGTTCGGGTGTGTGTTCGGGTGTGTATTCGGGTTGTATTCGGGTGTGTGTTCGGGTGTGTATTCGGGTGTGTGTTCGGGAGTGTGTTCGGGTGTGAATTCGGGTTGTAGTCGGGTGTGTGTTCGGGTGTGTTCGGGTGTGTATTCGGGTGTGTGTTCGGGTGTGTATTCGAGTTGAAGTCGGGTGTGTGTTCGGGTGAGTTCGGGTGTGTATTAGGGTGTGTGTTCGAGTGTGTATTCGGGTTGTATTCGTGTGTGTGTTCGGGTGTGTGTTCGGGTGTGTATTCGGGTTGTATTCGTGTGAGTGTTCGGGTGTGTGTTCGGGTGTGTGTTCGGGTGTTTATTCCGGTTGTATTCGGGTGTGTGTTCGGGTGTGTGTTCGGGTGTGTATTCGGGAGTGTGTTCGGGTGTGAATTCGGGTTGTAGTCGGGTGTGTGTTCGGGTGTGTTCGGGTGTGTATTCGGGTGAGTGTTCGGGTGTGTATTCGAGTTGTAGTCGGGTGTGTGTTCGGGTGTGTTCGGGTGTGTATTCGGGTGTGTGTTCGAGTGTGTATTCGGGTTGTATTCGGGTGTGTGTTCGGGTGTGTGTTCGGGTGTGTATTCGGGTTGTATTCGGGTGAGTGTTCGGGTGTGTGTTCGGGTGTGTGTTCGGGTGTGTATTCGGGTGTGTGTTCGGGTGTGTATTCGGGTTGTATTCGGGTGTGTGTTCGGGTGTGTGTTCGGGAGTGTATTCGGGTGTGTGTTCGGGTGTGTGTTCGGGTGTGTATTCGGGTTGTATTCGGGTGTGTGTTCGGGTGTGTATTCGGGTGTGTGTTCGGGTGTGTATTCGGGTGTGTGTTCGGGTGTGTGTTCGGTTGTGTATTCGGGTTGTAGTCGGGTGTGTGTTCGGGTGTGTTCGGGTGTGTATTCGGGTGTGTGTTCGGGTGTGTATTCGGGTTGTATTCGGGTGTGTGTTCGGGTGTGTGTTCGGGTGTGTATTCGGGTTGTATACGGGTGTGTGTTCGGGAGTGTGTTCGGGTGTGAATTCGGGTTGTAGTCGGGTGTGTGTTCGGATGTGTTCGGGTGTGTATTCGGGTGTGTGTTCGGGTGTGTATTCGAGTTGTAGTCGGGTGTGTGTTCGGGTGTGTTCGGGTGTGTATTAGGGTGTGTGTTCGAGTGTGTATTCGGGTTGTATTCGTGTGTGTGTTCGGGTGTGTGTTCGGGTTGTATTCGGGTGAGTGTTCGGGTGTGTGTTCGGGTGTGTGTTCGGTTGTGTGTTCGGGTGTGTATTCGGGAGTGTGTTCGGGTGTGTATTCGTGTTGTATTCGGGTGTGTGTTCGGGTGTGTGTTCGGTTGTGTTTTTCTTGTGAGTATTCGGGTGTGTTTTCGTGTTTGTATTCGGGTGTGTATTCGAGTGTGTATTCGGGTTGTATTCGGGTGTGTGTTCGGGTGTGTATTCGGGTGTGTGTTCTGGTGTGTGTTCGGGTGTGTATTCGGGTTGTATTCGGGTGTGTGTTCGGGTGTGTATTCGGGTGTGTGTTCGGGTGTGTATTCGGGTTGTATTCGGGTGTGTGTTCGGGTGTGTATTCGGGTGTGTGTTCTGGTGTGTGTTCGGGTGTGTATTCGGGTTGTATTCGGGTGTGTGTTCGGGTGTGAATTCGGGTGTGTGTTCGGGTGTGTATTCGGGTTGCATTCGGGTGTGTGTTCGGGTGTGTATTCGGGTGTGTTTTCGGGTTTGAATTCGGGTGTGTATTCGGGTGTGTGTTCGGGTGTGTATTCGGGTGTGTGTTCGGGTGTGTATTCGGGTTGCATTCGGGTGTGTGTTCGGGTGTGTATTCGGGTGTGTATTCGGGTGTGTTTTCGGGTTTGTATTCGGGTTGTATTCGGGTGTGTATTCGGGTGTGTGTTCGGGTGGGTATTCGGGTTGTATTCGGGTGTGTGTTCGGGTGTGTTCGGGTGTGTATTCGGGTGTGTGTTCGGGTGTGTATTCGGGTTGTAGTCGGGTGTGTGTTCGGGTTGTATTCGGGTGTGTGTTCGGGTGTGTGTTCGGGTGTGTATTCGGGTGTGTGTTCGGGTGTGTGTTCGGGTGTGTGTTCGGGTGTGTATTCGGGTTGCATTCGGGTGTGTGTTCGGGTGTGTATTCGGGTGTGTGTTCGGGTGTGTATTCGGGTTGTATTCGGGTTGTATTCGGGTGTGTGTTCGGGTGTGTTCGGGTGTGTAATCGGGTGTGTGTTCGGGTGTGTATTCGGGTTGTAGTCGTGTGTGTGTTCGGGTGTGTTTGGGTGTGTATTCGGGTGTGTATTCGGGTTGCATTCGGGGGTGTGTTCGGGTGTTTGTTCGGGTGTGTATTCGGGTTGCATTCGGGTGTGTGTTCGGGTGTGTGTTCGGGTGTGTATTCGGGTGTGTATTCGGGTGTGTGTTCAAGTGTGTGTTCGGTTGTGTATTCGGGTTGTATTCGGGTGTGTGTTCGGGTGTGTGTTCGAGTGTGTGTTCGGGTGTGTATTCGGGTTGTATTCGGGTGTGTGTTCGGGTGTGTGTTCGGGTGTGTATTCGGGTTGCATTCGGGTGTGTGTTCGGGTGTGTGTTCGGGTGTGTATTCGGGTTGTATTCGGGTGTGTGTTCGGGTGTGTGTTCGGGTGTGTATTCGGGTTGTATTCGGGTGTGTGTTCGGGTGTGTTCGGGTGTGTTCGGGTGTGTATTCGGATGTTTTCGGGTGTGTATTCGGGTTGTGGTCGGGTGTGTGTTCGGGTGTGTTTGGGTGTGTATTCGGGTGTGTGTTCGGGTGTGAATTCGGGTTGTATTCGGGTGTGTGTTCGGGTGTGTGTTCGGGTGTGTATTCGGGTTGTATTCGGGTGTGTGTTCGGGTGTGTGTTCGGGTGTGTGTTCGGGTGTGTATTCGGGTGTGTGTTCAAGTGTGTGTTCGGTTGTGTATTCGGGTTGTATTCGGGTGTGTGTTCGGGTGTGTGTTCGAGTGTGTGTTCGGGTGTGTATTCGGGTTGTATTCGGGTGTGTGTTCGGGTGTGTGTTCGGGTGTGTATTCGGGTTGTATTCGGGGGTGTGTTCGGGTGTGTGTTCGGGTGTGTATTCGGGTTGTATTCGGGTGTGTGTTAGGGTGTTTGTTCGGGTGTGTGTTCGGTTGTGTGTTCGGGTGAGTATTCGGGTGTGTTCGGGTGTGTATTCGGGTGTGTGTTCGGGTGTGTATTCGGGTTGTAGTCGGGTGTGTGTTCGGGTGTGTTCGGGTGTGTATTCGGGTTGTATTCGGGTGTGTGTTCGGGTTTGTGTTCGGGTGTGTGTTCGGGTGTGTATTCGGGTGTGTGTTCGGGTGTGTGTTCGGGTGTGTATCCGGGTTGTATTCGGGTGTGTGTTCGGGTGTGTATTCGGGTGTGTGTTCGGGTGTGTATTCGGGTGTGTATTCGGGTGTGTATTCGGGTTGTATTCGGGTGTGTGTTCGGGTGTGTGTTCGGGTGTGTATTCGGGTTGTAGTCGGGTGAGTGTTCGGGTGTGTTCGGGTGTGTATTCGGGTGTGTGTTCGGGTGTGTATTCGGGTTGTATTCGGGTGTGTGTTCGGGTGTGTGTTCGGGTGTGTATTCGGGTTGTATTCGGATGTGTGTTCGGGTGTGTATTCGGGTGTGTGTTCGGGTGTGTATTCGGGTTGTATTCGGGTGTGTGTTCGGGTGTGTATTCGAGTTGTAGTCGGGTGTGTGTTCGGGTGTGTTCGGGTGTGTGTTCGAGTGTGTATTCGGGTTGTATTCGGGTGTGTGTTCGGGTGTGAGTTCGGGTGTGTATTCGGGTTGTATTCGGGTGAGTGTTCGGGTGTGTGTTCGGGTGTGTGTTCGGGTGTGTATTCGGGTGTGTGTTCGGGTGTGTGTTCGGGTGTGTATTCGGGTTGTATTCGGGTGTGTGTTCGGGTGTGTGTTCGGGTGTGTATTCGGGAGTGTGTTCGGGTGTGTATTCGTGTTGTATTCGGGTGTGTGTTCGGGTGTGTGTTCGGTTGTGTTTTTCTTGTGAGTATTCGGGTGTGTTTTCGGGTTTGTATTCGGGTGTGTATTCGGGTGTGTATTCGGGTTGTATTCGGGTGTGTGTTCGGGTGTGTGTTCAGGTGTGTGTTCGGGTGTGTGTTAGGGTGTGTATTCGGGTGTGTGTTCGGGTGTGTATTCGGGTGTGTGTTCGGGTGTGTATTCGGGTGTGTATTCGGGTGTGTATTCGGGTTGTATTCGGGTGTGTGTTCGGGTGTGTATTCGGGTGTGTGTTCGGGTGTGTATTCGGGTTGCATTCGGGTGTGTGTTCGGGTGTGTATTCGGGTGTGTTTTCGGGTTTGAATTCGGGTGTGTATTCGGGTGTGTGTTCGGGTGTGTATTCGAGTTGTAGTCGGGTGTGTGTTCGGGTGTGTTCGGGTGTGTATTCGGGTGTGTGTTCGAGTGTGTATTCGGGTTGTATTCGGGTGTGTGTTCGGGTGTGTGTTCGGTTGTGTATTCGGGTGTGAATTCGGGTGTGTATTCGGGTTGTATTCGGGTGTGTGTTCGGGTGTGTGTTCGGGTGTGTATTCGGGTTGTAGTCGGGTGTGTGTTCGGGTGTGTTCGGGTGTGTATTCGGGTGTGTGTTCGGGTGTGTATTCGGGTTGTATTCGGGTGTGTGTTCGGGTGTGTGTTCGGGTGTGTATTCGGGTTGTATTCGGATGTGTGTTCGGGTGTGTATTCGGGTGTGTATTCGGGTGTGTATTGGGGTGTGTATTCGGGTGTGTATTCGGGTTGTATTCGGGTGTGTGTTCGGGTGTGTATTCGGGTGTGTGTTCGGGTGTGTATTCGGGTTGCATTCGGGTGTGTGTTCGGGTGTGTATTCGGGTGTGTTTTCGGGTTTGAATTCGGGTGTGTATTCGGGTGTGTGTTCGGGTGTGTATTCGGGTGTGTGTTCGGGTGTGTATTCGGGTTGCATTCGGGTGTGTGTTCGGGTGTGTATTCGGGTGTGTATTCGGGTGTGTTTTCGGGTTTGTATTCGGGTTGTATTCGGGTGTGTGTTCGGGTGTGTGTTCGGGTGGGTATTCGGGTTGTATTCGGGTGTGTGTTCGGGTGTGTTCGGGTGTGTATTCGGGTGTGTGTTCGGGTGTGTATTCGGGTTGTAGTCGGGTGTGTATTCGGGTGTGTGTTCGGGTGTGTATTCGGGTTGCATTCGGGTGTGTGTTCGGGTGTGTATTCGGGTGTGTATTCGGGTGTGTTTTCGGGTTTGTATTCGGGTTGTATTCGGGTGTGTGTTCGGGTGTGTGTTCGGGTGGGTATTCGGGTTGTATTCGGGTGTGTGTTCGGGTGTGTTCGGGTGTGTATTCGGGTGTGTGTTCGGGTGTGTATTCGGGTTGTAGTCGGGTGTGTGTTCGGGTTGTATTCGGGTGTGTGTTCGGGTATGTGTTCGGGTGTGTATTCGGGTTGTATTCGGGTGTGTGTTCGGGTGTGTGTTCGGGTGTGTGTTCGGGTGTGTATTCGGGTGTGTGTTCGGGTGTGTATTCGGGTTGTAGTCGTGTGTGTTCGGGTGTGTTTGGGTGTGTATTCGGGTGTGTGTTCGGGTGTGTATTGGGGTTGTATTCGGGTGGGTGTTCGGGTGTGTGTTCGGGTGTGTATTCGTGTTGTATTCGGGTGTGTGTTCGGGTGTTTGTTCGGGTGTGTATTCGGGTTGCATTCGGGTGTGTGTTCGGGTGTGTGTTTGGGTGTGTATTCGGGTGTGTGTTCGGGTGTGTATTGGGGTTGTATTCGGGTGTGTGTTCGGGTGTGTGTTCGGGTGTGTATTCGGGTTGTATTCGGGTGTGTGTTCGGGTGTGTGTTCCGGTGTGTATTCGGGTGTGTGTTCAGGTGTGTGTTCGGTTGTGTATTCGGGTTGTATTCGGGTGTGTGTTCGGGTGTGTGTCCGAGTGTGTGTTCGGGTGTGTATTCGGGTTGTATTCGGGTGTGTGTTCGGGTGCGTTCGGGTGTGTGTTCGGGTGTGTGTTCGGGTGTGTATTCGGGTTGTATTCGGGTGTGTGTTCGGGTGTGTATTCGGGTGTGTGTTCGGGTGTGTGTTCGGTTGTGTGTTCGGGTGAGTATTCGGGTGTGTTTTCGGGTGTGTATTCGGGTTGCATTCGGGTGTGTGTTCGGGTGTGTATTCGGGTGTGTTTTCGGATTTGTATTCGGGTGTGTAATCGGGAGTGTATTCGGGTTGTATTCGGGTGTGAATTCGGGTGTGTGTTCGGGTGTGTATTCGGGTTGTATTCGGGTGTGTGTTCGGGTGTGTATTCGGATGTGTTCGGGAGTGTGTTCGGGTGTGTATTCGGGTTGTAGTCGGCTGTGTTCGGGTGTGTATTCGGGTGTGTGTTCGGGTGTGTATTCGGGTTGTAGTTGGGTGTGTGTTCGGGTGTGTATTCGGGTGTGTTTTCGGATTTGTATTCGGGTGTGTAATCGGGAGTGTATTCGGGTTGTATTCGGGTGTGTGTTCGGGTGTGTGTTCGGGTGTGTATTCGGGTTGTAGTCGGGTGTGTGTTCGGGTGTGTTCGGGTGTGTATTCGGGTGTGTGTTCGGGTGTGTATTCGGGTTGTATTCGGGTGTGTGTTCGGGTGTGTATTCGGGTTGTATTCGGATGTGTGTTCGGGTGTGTATTCGGGTGTGTTTTCGGGAGTGTGTTCGGGTGTGAATTCGGGTTGTAGTCGGGTGTGTGTTCGGGTGTGTTCGGGTGTGTATTCGGGTGTGTGTTCGGGTGTGTATTCGAGTTGTAGTCGGGTGTGTGTTCGGGTGTGTTCGGGTGTGTATTCGGGTGTGTGTTCGAGTGTGTATTCGGGTTGTATTCGGGTGTGTGTTCGGGTGTGTGTTCGGGTGTGTATTCGAGTTGTATTCGGGTGAGTGTTCGGGTGTGTGTTCGGGTGTGTGTTCGTTTGTGTATTCGGGTGTGTGTTCGGGTGTGTGTTCGGGTGTGTATTCGGGTTGTATTCGGGTGTGTGTTCGGGTGTGTGTTCGGGTGTGTATTCGGGATTGTGTTCGGGTGTGTATTCGTGTTGTATTCGGGTGTGTGTTCGGGTGTGTGTTCGGTTGTGTTTTTCTTGTGAGTATTCGGGTGTGTTTTCGGGTTTGTATTCGGGTGTGTGTTCTGGTGTGTGTTCGGGTGTGTATTCGGGTTGTATTCGGGTGTGTATTCGGGTGTGTATTCGGGTGTGTGTTCGGGTGTGTATTCGGGTTGTATTCGGGTGTGTGTTCGGGTGTGTGTTCGGGTGTGTATTCGGGTGTGTGTTCGGGTGTGTATTCGGGTGTGTATTCGGGTGTGTATTCGGGTTGTATTCGGGTGTGTGTTCGGGTGTGTATTCGGGTGTGTGTTCGGGTGTGTATTCGGGTTGCATTCGGGAGTGTATTCGGGTTGCATTCGGGTGTGTGTTCGGGTGTGTATTCGGGTGTGTTTTCGGGTTTGAATTCGGGTGTGTATTCGGGTGTGTGTTCGGGTGTGTATTCGGGTGTGTGTTCGGGTGTGTATTCGGGTTGCATTCGGGTGTGTGTTCGGGTGTGTATTCGGGTGTGTATTCGGGTGTGTTTTCGGGTTTGTATTCGGGTTGTATTCGGGTGTGTGTTCGGGTGTGTGTTCAGGTGTGTATTCGGGTTGTATTCGGGTGTGTGTTCGGGTGCGTTCGGGTGTGTATTCGGGTGTGTGTTCGGGTGTGTATTCGGGTTGTAGTCGGGTGTGTGTTCGGGTGTGTTTGGGTGTGTATTCGGGTGTGTGTTCGGGTGTGTATTCGGGTTGTATTCGGGTGTGTGTTCGGGTGTGTATTCGGGTGTGTGTTCGGGTGTGTATTCGGGTTGTATTCGGGTGTGTGTTCGGGTGTGTGTTCGGGTGTGTATTCGGGTGTGTGTTCGGGTGTGTATTCGGGTTGTATTCGGGTTGTATTCGGGTGTGTGTTCGGGTGTGTTCGGGTGTGTATTCGGGTGTGTGTTCGGGTGTGTATTCGGGTTGTAGTCGGGTGTGTGTTCGGGTGTGTTTGGGTGTGTGTTCGGGTGTGTATTCGGGTTGTATTCGGGTGTGTGTTCGGGTGTGTGTTCGGGTGTGTGTTCGGGTGTGTATTCAGGTTGTATTCGATTGTGTGTTCGGGTGTGTGTTCGGGTGTGAATTCGGGTGTGTGTTCAGGTGTGTGTTCGGTTGTGTATTCGGGTTGTAATCGGGTGTGTGTTCGGGTGTGTGTTCGGGTGCGTTCGGGTGTGTATTCGGGTGTGTGTTCGGGTGTGTATTCGGGTAGTATTCGGGTGTGTGTTCGGGTGTGTATTCGGGTTGTATTCGGGTGTGTGTTCGGGTGTGTGTTCGGGTGTGTGTTCGGTTGTGTGAACGGGTGAGTATTCGGGTTTGTTTTCGGGTGTGTATTCGTGTTGCATTCGGGTGTGTGTTCGGGTGTGTATTCGGGTGTGTATTCGTGTTGCATTCGGGTGTGTGTTCGGGTGTGTATTCGGGTGTGTTTTCGGATTTGTATTCGGGTGTGTATTCGGGAGTGTATTCGGGTTGTATTCGGGTGTGAATTCGGGTGTGTGTTCGGGTGTGTATTCGGGTTGTATTCGGGTGTGTGTTCGGGTGTGTATTCGGGTGTGTTCGGGAGTGTGTTCGGGTGTGTATTCGGGTTGTAGTCGGCTGTGTGTTCGGGTGTGTTCGGGTGTGTATTCGGGTGTGTGTTCGGGTGTGTATTCGGGTTGTAGTTGGGTGTGTGTTCGGGTGTGTATTCGGGTGTGTGTTCGGGTGTGTGTTCGGGTGTGTGTTCGGGTGTGTATTCGGGTTGTATTCGGGTGTGTGTTCGGGTGTGTGTTCGGGTGTGTATTCGGGTGGGTGTTCGGGTGTATATTCGGGTGTGTGTTCGGGTGTGTATTCGGGTGTTAGTTCGGGTTGTATTCGGGTGTGTATTCGGGTGTGTGTTCGGGTGTGTATTCGGGTTGTATTCGGGTGTGTGTTCGGGTGTGTGTTCGGGTGTGTGTTCGGGTGTGTATTCGGGTTGTATTCGGGTGTGTGTTCGGGTGTGTATTCGGGTTGTATTCGGGTGTGTGTTCGGGTGTGTGTTCGGTTGTGTGTTCAGGTGAGTATTCGGGTGTGTTCGGGTGTGTATTCGGGTGTGTGTTCGGGTGTGTATTCGGGTTGTAGTCGGGTGTGTGTTCGGGTGTGTTCGGGTGTGTATTCGGGTGTGTGTTCGGGTGTGTGTTCGGGTGTGTATTCGGGTTGTATTCGGGTGTGTGTTCGGGTGTGTGTTCGGGTGTGTGTTCGGGTGTGTATTCGGGTTGCATTCGGGTGTGTGTTCGGGTGTGTATTCGGGTGTGTGTTCGGGTGTGTATTCGGGTTGTATTCGGGTTGTATTCGGGTTGTATTCGGGTGTGTGTTCGGGTGTGTTCGGGTGTGTATTCGGGTGTGTGTTCGGGTGTGTATTCGGGTTGTAGTCGTGTGTGTGTTCGGGTGTGTTTGGGTGTGTATTCGGGTGTGTGTTCGGGTGTGTATTGGGGTTGTATTCGGGTGGGTGTTCAGGTGTGTGTTCGGGTGTGTATTCGGGTTGTATTCGGGTGTGTGTTCGGGTGTTTGTTCGGGTGTGTATTCGGGTTGCATTCGGGTGTGTGTTCGGGTGTGTGTTCGGGTGTGTATTCGGGTTGTATTCGGGTGTGTGTTCGGGTGTGTGTTCGGGTGTGTATTCGGGTTGTATTCGGGTGTGTGTTCGGGTGTGTATTCGGGTGTGTGTTCAAGTGTGTGTTCGGTTGTGTATTCGGGTTGTATTCGGGTGTGTGTTCGGGTGTGTGTTCGAGTGTGTGTTCGGGTGTGTATTCGGGTTGTATTCGGGTGTGTGTTCGGGTGTGTGTTCGGGTGCGTTCGGGTGTGTGTTCGGGTGTGTATTCGGGTTGTATTCGGGGGTGTGTTCGGGTGTGTGTTCGGGTGTGTATTCGGGTTGTATTCGGGTGTGTGTTCGGGTGTTTGTTCGGGTGTGTGTTCGGTTGTGTGTTCGGGTGAGTATTCGGGTGTGTTCGGGTGTGTATTCGGGTGTGTGTTCGGGTGTGTATTCGGGTTGTATTCGGGTGTGTGTTCGGGTGTGTGTCCGAGTGTGTGTTCGGGTGTGTATTCGGGTTGTATTCGGGTGTGTGTTCGGGTGCGTTCGGGTGTGTGTTCGGGTGTGTGTTCGGGTGTGTATTCGGGTTGTATTCGGGTGTGTGTTCGGGTGTGTATTCGGGTGTGTGTTCGGGTGTGTGTTCGGTTGTGTGTTCGGGTGAGTATTCGGGTGTGTTTTCGGGTGTGTATTCGGGTTGCATTCGGGTGTGTGTTCGGGTGTGTATTCGGGTGTGTTTTCGGATTTGTATTCGGGTGTGTAATCGGGAGTGTATTCGGGTTGTATTCGGGTGTGAATTCGGGTGTGTGTTCGGGTGTGTATTCGGGTTGTATTCGGGTGTGTGTTCGGGTGTGTATTCGGATGTGTTCGGGAGTGTGTTCGGGTGTGTATTCGGGTTGTAGTCGGCTGTGTTCGGGTGTGTATTCGGGTGTGTGTTCGGGTGTGTATTCGGGTTGTAGTTGGGTGTGTGTTCGGGTGTGTATTCGGGTGTGTTTTCGGATTTGTATTCGGGTGTGTAATCGGGAGTGTATTCGGGTTGTATTCGGGTGTGTGTTCGGGTGTGTGTTCGGGTGTGTATTCGGGTTGTAGTCGGGTGTGTGTTCGGGTGTGTTCGGGTGTGTATTCGGGTGTGTGTTCGGGTGTGTATTCGGGTTGTATTCGGGTGTGTGTTCGGGTGTGTATTCGGGTTGTATTCGGATGTGTGTTCGGGTGTGTATTCGGGTGTGTTTTCGGGAGTGTGTTCGGGTGTGAATTCGGGTTGTAGTCGGGTGTGTGTTCGGGTGTGTTCGGGTGTGTATTCGGGTGTGTGTTCGGGTGTGTATTCGAGTTGTAGTCGGGTGTGTGTTCGGGTGTGTTCGGGTGTGTATTCGGGTGTGTGTTCGAGTGTGTATTCGGGTTGTATTCGGGTGTGTGTTCGGGTGTGTGTTCGGGTGTGTATTCGAGTTGTATTCGGGTGAGTGTTCGGGTGTGTGTTCGGGTGTGTGTTCGGGTGTGTATTCGGGTGTGTGTTCGGGTGTGTGTTCGGGTGTGTATTCGGGTTGTATTCGGGTGTGTGTTCGGGTGTGTGTTCGGGTGTGTATTCGGGATTGTGTTCGGGTGTGTATTCGTGTTGTATTCGGGTGTGTGTTCGGGTGTGTGTTCGGTTGTGTTTTTCTTGTGAGTATTCGGGTGTGTTTTCGGGTTTGTATTCGGGTGTGTGTTCTGGTGTGTGTTCGGGTGTGTATTCGGGTTGTATTCGGGTGTGTATTCGGGTGTGTATTCGGGTGTGTGTTCGGGTGTGTATTCGGGTTGTATTCGGGTGTGTGTTCGGGTGTGTGTTCGGGTGTGTATTCGGGTGTGTGTTCGGGTGTGTATTCGGGTGTGTATTCGGGTGTGTATTCGGGTTGTATTCGGGTGTGTGTTCGGGTGTGTATTCGGGTGTGTGTTCGGGTGTGTATTCGGGTTGCATTCGGGAGTGTATTCGGGTTGCATTCGGGTGTGTGTTCGGGTGTGTATTCGGGTGTGTTTTCGGGTTTGAATTCGGGTGTGTATTCGGGTGTGTGTTCGGGTGTGTATTCGGGTGTGTGTTCGGGTGTGTATTCGGGTTGCATTCGGGTGTGTGTTCGGGTGTGTATTCGGGTGTGTATTCGGGTGTGTTTTCGGGTTTGTATTCGGGTTGTATTCGGGTGTGTGTTCGGGTGTGTGTTCAGGTGTGTATTCGGGTTGTATTCGGGTGTGTGTTCGGGTGCGTTCGGGTGTGTATTCGGGTGTGTGTTCGGGTGTGTATTCGGGTTGTAGTCGGGTGTGTGTTCGGGTGTGTTTGGGTGTGTATTCGGGTGTGTGTTCGGGTGTGTATTCGGGTTGTATTCGGGTGTGTGTTCGGGTGTGTATTCGGGTGTGTGTTCGGGTGTGTATTCGGGTTGTATTCGGGTGTGTGTTCGGGTGTGTGTTCGGGTGTGTATTCGGGTGTGTGTTCGGGTGTGTATTCGGGTTGTATTCGGGTTGTATTCGGGTGTGTGTTCGGGTGTGTTCGGGTGTGTATTCGGGTGTGTGTTCGGGTGTGTATTCGGGTTGTAGTCGGGTGTGTTTGGGTGTGTGTTCGGGTGTGTATTCGGGTTGTATTCGGGTGTGTGTTCGGGTGTGTGTTCGGGTGTGTGTTCGGGTGTGTATTCAGGTTGTATTCGATTGTGTGTTCGGGTGTGTGTTCGGGTGTGAATTCGGGTGTGTGTTCAGGTGTGTGTTCGGTTGTGTATTCGGGTTGTAATCGGGTGTGTGTTCGGGTGTGTGTTCGGGTGCGTTCGGGTGTGTATTCGGGTGTGTGTTCGGGTGTGTATTCGGGTAGTATTCGGGTGTGTGTTCGGGTGTGTATTCGGGTTGTATTCGGGTGTGTGTTCGGGTGTGTGTTCGGGTGTGTGTTCGGTTGTGTGAACGGGTGAGTATTCGGGTTTGTTTTCGGCTGTGTATTCGTGTTGCATTCGGGTGTGTGTTCGGGTGTGTATTCGGGTGTGTATTCGTGTTGCATTCGGGTGTGTGTTCGGGTGTGTATTCGGGTGTGTTTTCGGATTTGTATTCGGGTGTGTATTCGGGAGTGTATTCGGGTTGTATTCGGGTGTGAATTCGGGTGTGTGTTCGGGTGTGTATTCGGGTTGTATTCGGGTGTGTGTTCGGGTGTGTATTCGGGTGTGTTCGGGAGTGTGTTCGGGTGTGTATTCGGGTTGTAGTCGGCTGTGTGTTCGGGTGTGTTCGGGTGTGTATTCGGGTGTGTGTTCGGGTGTGTATTCGGGTTGTAGTTGGGTGTGTGTTCGGGTGTGTATTCGGGTGTGTGTTCGGGTGTGTGTTCGGGTGTGTGTTCGGGTGTGTATTCGGGTTGTATTCGGGTGTGTGTTCGGGTGTGTGTTCGGGTGTGTATTCGGGTGGGTGTTCGGGTGTATATTCGGGTGTGTGTTCGGGTGTGTATTCGGGTGTTAGTTCGGGTTGTATTCGGGTGTGTATTCGGGTGTGTGTTCGGGTGTGTATTCGGGTTGTATTCGGGTGTGTGTTCGGGTGTGTGTTCGGGTGTGTGTTCGGGTGTGTATTCGGGTTGTATTCGGGTGTGTGTTCGGGTGTGTATTCGGGTTGTATTCGGGTGTGTGTTCGGGTGTGTGTTCGGTTGTGTGTTCAGGTGAGTATTCGGGTGTGTTCGGGTGTGTATTCGGGTGTGTGTTCGGGTGTGTATTCGGGTTGTAGTCGGGTGTGTGTTCGGGTGTGTTCGGGTGTGTATTCGGGTGTGTGTTCGGGTGTGTGTTCGGGTGTGTATTCGGGTTGTATTCGGGTGTGTGTTCGGGTGTGTGTTCGGGTGTGTGTTCGGGTGTGTATTCGGGTTGCATTCGGGTGTGTGTTCGGGTGTGTATTCGGGTGTGTGTTCGGGTGTGTATTCGGGTTGTATTCGGGTTGTATTCGGGTTGTATTCGGGTGTGTGTTCGGGTGTGTTCGGGTGTGTATTCGGGTGTGTGTTCGGGTGTGTATTCGGGTTGTAGTCGTGTGTGTGTTCGGGTGTGTTTGGGTGTGTATTCGGGTGTGTGTTCGGGTGTGTATTGGGGTTGTATTCGGGTGGGTGTTCAGGTGTGTGTTCGGGTGTGTATTCGGGTTGTATTCGGGTGTGTGTTCGGGTGTTTGTTCGGGTGTGTATTCGGGTTGCATTCGGGTGTGTGTTCGGGTGTGTGTTCGGGTGTGTGTTCGGGTGTGTGTTCGGGTGTGTGTTCGGGTGTGTATTCGGGTGTGTGTTCGGGTGTGTATTCGGGTGTGTGTTCGGGAGTGTATTCGGGTGTGTATTCGGGTGTGTATTCGGGTTGTATTCGGGTGTGTGTTCGGGTGTGTATTCGGGTGTGTGTTCGGGTGTGTATTCGGGTTGCATTCGGGTGTGTGTTCGGGTGTGTATTCGGGTGTGTTTTCGGGTTTGAATTCGGGTGTGTATTCGGGTGTGTTTTCGGGTTTGTATTCGGGTTGTATTCGGGTGTGTGTTCGGGTGTGTGTTCAGGTGTGTATTCGGGTTGTATTCGGGTGTGTGTTCGGGTGCGTTCGGGTGTGTATTCGGGTGTGTGTTCGGGTGTGTATTCGGGTTGTAGTCGGGTGTGTGTTCGGGTGTGTTTGGGTGTGTATTCGGGTGTGTGTTCGGGTGTGTATTCGGGTTGTATTCGGGTGTGTGTTCGGGTGTGTATTCGGGTGTGTGTTCGGGTGTGTATTCGGGTTGTATTCGGGTGTGTGTTCGGGTGTGTGTTCGGGTGTGTATTCGGGTGTGTGTTCGGGTGTGTATTCGGGTTGTATTCGGGTTGTATTCGGGTGTGTGTTCGGGTGTGTTCGGGTGTGTATTCGGGTGTGTGTTCGGGTGTGTATTCGGGTTGTAGTCGGGTGTGTGTTCGGGTGTGTTTGGGTGTGTGTTCGGGTGTGTATTCGGGTTGTATTCGGGTGTGTGTTCGGGTGTGTGTTCGGGTGTGTGTTCGGGTGTGTATTCAGGTTGTATTCGATTGTGTGTTCGGGTGTGTGTTCGGGTGTGAATTCGGGTGTGTGTTCAGGTGTGTGTTCGGTTGTGTATTCGGGTTGTAATCGGGTGTGTGTTCGGGTGTGTGTTCGGGTGCGTTCGGGTGTGTATTCGGGTGTGTGTTCGGGTGTGTATTCGGGTAGTATTCGGGTGTGTGTTCGGGTGTGTATTCGGGTTGTATTCGGGTGTGTGTTCGGGTGTGTGTTCGGGTGTGTGTTCGGTTGTGTGAACGGGTGAGTATTCGGGTTTGTTTTCGGGTGTGTATTCGTGTTGCATTCGGGTGTGTGTTCGGGTGTGTATTCGGGTGTGTATTCGTGTTGCATTCGGGTGTGTGTTCGGGTGTGTATTCGGGTGTGTTTTCGGATTTGTATTCGGGTGTGTATTCGGGAGTGTATTCGGGTTGTATTCGGGTGTGAATTCGGGTGTGTGTTCGGGTGTGTATTCGGGTTGTATTCGGGTGTGTGTTCGGGTGTGTATTCGGGTGTGTTCGGGAGTGTGTTCGGGTGTGTATTCGGGTTGTAGTCGGCTGTGTGTTCGGGTGTGTTCGGGTGTGTATTCGGGTGTGTGTTCGGGTGTGTATTCGGGTTGTAGTTGGGTGTGTGTTCGGGTGTGTATTCGGGTGTGTGTTCGGGTGTGTGTTCGGGTGTGTGTTCGGGTGTGTATTCGGGTTGTATTCGGGTGTGTGTTCGGGTGTGTGTTCGGGTGTGTATTCGGGTGGGTGTTCGGGTGTATATTCGGGTGTGTGTTCGGGTGTGTATTCGGGTGTTAGTTCGGGTTGTATTCGGGTGTGTATTCGGGTGTGTGTTCGGGTGTGTATTCGGGTTGTATTCGGGTGTGTGTTCGGGTGTGTGTTCGGGTGTGTGTTCGGGTGTGTATTCGGGTTGTATTCGGGTGTGTGTTCGGGTGTGTATTCGGGTTGTATTCGGGTGTGTGTTCGGGTGTGTGTTCGGTTGTGTGTTCAGGTGAGTATTCGGGTGTGTTCGGGTGTGTATTCGGGTGTGTGTTCGGGTGTGTATTCGGGTTGTAGTCGGGTGTGTGTTCGGGTGTGTTCGGGTGTGTATTCGGGTGTGTGTTCGGGTGTGTGTTCGGGTGTGTATTCGGGTTGTATTCGGGTGTGTGTTCGGGTGTGTGTTCGGGTGTGTGTTCGGGTGTGTATTCGGGTTGCATTCGGGTGTGTGTTCGGGTGTGTATTCGGGTGTGTGTTCGGGTGTGTATTCGGGTTGTATTCGGGTTGTATTCGGGTTGTATTCGGGTGTGTGTTCGGGTGTGTTCGGGTGTGTATTCGGGTGTGTGTTCGGGTGTGTATTCGGGTTGTAGTCGTGTGTGTGTTCGGGTGTGTTTGGGTGTGTATTCGGGTGTGTGTTCGGGTGTGTATTGGGGTTGTATTCGGGTGGGTGTTCAGGTGTGTGTTCGGGTGTGTATTCGGGTTGTATTCGGGTGTGTGTTCGGGTGTTTGTTCGGGTGTGTATTCGGGTTGCATTCGGGTGTGTGTTCGGGTGTGTGTTCGGGTGTGTATTCGGGTTGTATTCGGGTGTGTGTTCGGGTGTGTGTTCGGGTGTGTATTCGGGTTGTATTCGGGTGTGTGTTCGGGTGTGTATTCGGGTGTGTGTTCAAGTGTGTGTTCGGTTGTGTATTCGGGTTGTATTCGGGTGTGTGTTCGGGTGTGTGTTCGAGTGTGTGTTCGGGTGTGTATTCGGGTTGTATTCGGGTGTGTGTTCGGGTGTGTGTTCGGGTGCGTTCGGGTGTGTGTTCGGGTGTGTATTCGGGTTGTATTCGGGGGTGTGTTCGGGTGTGTGTTCGGGTGTGTATTCGGGTTGTATTCGGGTGTGTGTTAGGGTGTTTGTTCGGGTGTGTGTTCGGTTGTGTGTTCGGGTGAGTATTCGGGTGTGTTCGGGTGTGTATTCGGGTGTGTGTTCGGGTGTGTATTCGGGTTGTATTCGGGTGTGTGTTCGGGTGTGTGTCCGAGTGTGTGTTCGGGTGTGTATTCGGGTTGTATTCGGGTGTGTGTTCGGGTGCGTTCGGGTGTGTGTTCGGGTGTGTGTTCGGGTGTGTATTCGGGTTGTATTCGGGTGTGTGTTCGGGTGTGTATTCGGGTGTGTGTTCGGGTGTGTGTTCGGTTGTGTGTTCGGGTGAGTATTCGGGTGTGTTTTCGGGTGTGTATTCGGGTTGCATTCGGGTGTGTGTTCGGGTGTGTATTCGGGTGTGTTTTCGGATTTGTATTCGGGTGTGTAATCGGGAGTGTATTCGGGTTGTATTCGGGTGTGAATTCGGGTGTGTGTTCGGGTGTGTATTCGGGTTGTATTCGGGTGTGTGTTCGGGTGTGTATTCGGATGTGTTCGGGAGTGTGTTCGGGTGTGTATTCGGGTTGTAGTCGGCTGTGTTCGGGTGTGTATTCGGGTGTGTGTTCGGGTGTGTATTCGGGTTGTAGTTGGGTGTGTGTTCGGGTGTGTATTCGGGTGTGTTTTCGGATTTGTATTCGGGTGTGTAATCGGGAGTGTATTCGGGTTGTATTCGGGTGTGTGTTCGGGTGTGTGTTCGGGTGTGTATTCGGGTTGTAGTCGGGTGTGTGTTCGGGTGTGTTCGGGTGTGTATTCGGGTGTGTGTTCGGGTGTGTATTCGGGTTGTATTCGGGTGTGTGTTCGGGTGTGTATTCGGGTTGTATTCGGATGTGTGTTCGGGTGTGTATTCGGGTGTGTTTTCGGGAGTGTGTTCGGGTGTGAATTCGGGTTGTAGTCGGGTGTGTGTTCGGGTGTGTTCGGGTGTGTATTCGGGTGTGTGTTCGGGTGTGTATTCGAGTTGTAGTCGGGTGTGTGTTCGGGTGTGTTCGGGTGTGTATTCGGGTGTGTGTTCGAGTGTGTATTCGGGTTGTATTCGGGTGTGTGTTCGGGTGTGTGTTCGGGTGTGTATTCGAGTTGTATTCGGGTGAGTGTTCGGGTGTGTGTTCGGGTGTGTGTTCGGGTGTGTATTCGGGTGTGTGTTCGGGTGTGTGTTCGGGTGTGTATTCGGGTTGTATTCGGGTGTGTGTTCGGGTGTGTGTTCGGGTGTGTATTCGGGATTGTGTTCGGGTGTGTATTCGTGTTGTATTCGGGTGTGTGTTCGGGTGTGTGTTCGGTTGTGTTTTTCTTGTGAGTATTCGGGTGTGTTTTCGGGTTTGTATTCGGGTGTGTGTTCTGGTGTGTGTTCGGGTGTGTATTCGGGTTGTATTCGGGTGTGTATTCGGGTGTGTATTCGGGTGTGTGTTCGGGTGTGTATTCGGGTTGTATTCGGGTGTGTGTTCGGGTGTGTGTTCGGGTGTGTATTCGGGTGTGTGTTCGGGTGTGTATTCGGGTGTGTATTCGGGTGTGTATTCGGGTTGTATTCGGGTGTGTGTTCGGGTGTGTATTCGGGTGTGTGTTCGGGTGTGTATTCGGGTTGCATTCGGGAGTGTATTCGGGTTGCATTCGGGTGTGTGTTCGGGTGTGTATTCGGGTGTGTTTTCGGGTTTGAATTCGGGTGTGTATTCGGGTGTGTGTTCGGGTGTGTATTCGGGTGTGTGTTCGGGTGTGTATTCGGGTTGCATTCGGGTGTGTGTTCGGGTGTGTATTCGGGTGTGTATTCGGGTGTGTTTTCGGGTTTGTATTCGGGTTGTATTCGGGTGTGTGTTCGGGTGTGTGTTCAGGTGTGTATTCGGGTTGTATTCGGGTGTGTGTTCGGGTGCGTTCGGGTGTGTATTCGGGTGTGTGTTCGGGTGTGTATTCGGGTTGTAGTCGGGTGTGTGTTCGGGTGTGTTTGGGTGTGTATTCGGGTGTGTGTTCGGGTGTGTATTCGGGTTGTATTCGGGTGTGTGTTCGGGTGTGTATTCGGGTGTGTGTTCGGGTGTGTATTCGGGTTGTATTCGGGTGTGTGTTCGGGTGTGTGTTCGGGTGTGTATTCGGGTGTGTGTTCGGGTGTGTATTCGGGTTGTATTCGGGTTGTATTCGGGTGTGTGTTCGGGTGTGTTCGGGTGTGTATTCGGGTGTGTGTTCGGGTGTGTATTCGGGTTGTAGTCGGGTGTGTGTTCGGGTGTGTTTGGGTGTGTGTTCGGGTGTGTATTCGGGTTGTATTCGGGTGTGTGTTCGGGTGTGTGTTCGGGTGTGTGTTCGGGTGTGTATTCAGGTTGTATTCGATTGTGTGTTCGGGTGTGTGTTCGGGTGTGAATTCGGGTGTGTGTTCAGGTGTGTGTTCGGTTGTGTATTCGGGTTGTAATCGGGTGTGTGTTCGGGTGTGTGTTCGGGTGCGTTCGGGTGTGTATTCGGGTGTGTGTTCGGGTGTGTATTCGGGTAGTATTCGGGTGTGTGTTCGGGTGTGTTCGGGTGTGTATTCGGGTGTGTGTTCGGGTGTGTATTCGGGTTGTAGTTGGGTGTGTGTTCGGGTGTGTATTCGGGTGTGTGTTCGGGTGTGTGTTCGGGTGTGTGTTCGGGTGTGTATTCGGGTTGTATTCGGGTGTGTGTTCGGGTGTGTGTTCGGGTGTGTATTCGGGTGGGTGTTCGGGTGTATATTCGGGTGTGTGTTCGGGTGTGTATTCGGGTGTTAGTTCGGGTTGTATTCGGGTGTGTATTCGGGTGTGTGTTCGGGTGTGTATTCGGGTTGTATTCGGGTGTGTGTTCGGGTGTGTGTTCGGGTGTGTGTTCGGGTGTGTATTCGGGTTGTATTCGGGTGTGTGTTCGGGTGTGTATTCGGGTTGTATTCGGGTGTGTGTTCGGGTGTGTGTTCGGTTGTGTGTTCAGGTGAGTATTCGGGTGTGTTCGGGTGTGTATTCGGGTGTGTGTTCGGGTGTGTATTCGGGTTGTAGTCGGGTGTGTGTTCGGGTGTGTTCGGGTGTGTATTCGGGTGTGTGTTCGGGTGTGTGTTCGGGTGTGTATTCGGGTTGTATTCGGGTGTGTGTTCGGGTGTGTGTTCGGGTGTGTGTTCGGGTGTGTATTCGGGTTGCATTCGGGTGTGTGTTCGGGTGTGTATTCGGGTGTGTGTTCGGGTGTGTATTCGGGTTGTATTCGGGTTGTATTCGGGTTGTATTCGGGTGTGTGTTCGGGTGTGTTCGGGTGTGTATTCGGGTGTGTGTTCGGGTGTGTATTCGGGTTGTAGTCGTGTGTGTGTTCGGGTGTGTTTGGGTGTGTATTCGGGTGTGTGTTCGGGTGTGTATTGGGGTTGTATTCGGGTGGGTGTTCAGGTGTGTGTTCGGGTGTGTATTCGGGTTGTATTCGGGTGTGTGTTCGGGTGTTTGTTCGGGTGTGTATTCGGGTTGCATTCGGGTGTGTGTTCGGGTGTGTGTTCGGGTGTGTGTTCGGGTGTGTGTTCGGGTGTGTGTTCGGGTGTGTATTCGGGTGTGTGTTCGGGTGTGTATTCGGGTGTGTGTTCGGGAGTGTATTCGGGTGTGTATTCGGGTGTGTATTCGGGTTGTATTCGGGTGTGTGTTCGGGTGTGTATTCGGGTGTGTGTTCGGGTGTGTATTCGGGTTGCATTCGGGTGTGTGTTCGGGTGTGTATTCGGGTGTGTTTTCGGGTTTGAATTCGGGTGTGTATTCGGGTGTGTGTTCGGGTGTGTATTCGAGTTGTAGTCGGGTGTGTGTTCGGGTGTGTTCGGGTGTGTATTCGGGTGTGTGTTCGAGTGTGTATTCGGGTTGTATTCGGGTGTGTGTTCGGGTGTGTGTTCGGGTGTGTATTCGGGTGTGTATTCGGGTGTGTATTCGGGTTGTATTCGGGTGTGTGTTCGGGTGTGTGTTCGGGTGTGTATTCGGGTTGTAGTCGGGTGTGTGTTCGGGTGTGTTCGGGTGTGTATTCGGGTGTGTGTTCGGGTGTGTATTCGGGTTGTATTCGGGTGTGTGTTCGGGTGTGTGTTCGGGTGTGTATTCGGGTTGTATTCGGATGTGTGTTCGGGTGTGTATTCGGGTGTGTATTCGGGTGTGTATTCGGGTGTGTATTCGGGTTGTATTCGGGTGTGTGTTCGGGTGTGTATTCGGGTGTGTGTTCGGGTGTGTATTCGGGTTGCATTCGGGTGTGTGTTCGGGTGTGTATTCGGGTGTGTTTTCGGGTTTGAATTCGGGTGTGTATTCGGGTGTGTGTTCGGGTGTGTATTCGGGTGTGTGTTCGGGTGTGTATTCGGGTTGCATTCGGGTGTGTGTTCGGGTGTGTATTCGGGTGTGTATTCGGGTGTGTTTTCGGGTTTGTATTCGGGTTGTATTCGGGTGTGTGTTCGGGTGGGTATTCGGGTTGTATTCGGGTGTGTGTTCGGGTGTGTTCGGGTGTGTATTCGGGTGTGTGTTCGGGTGTGTATTCGGGTTGTAGTCGGGTGTGTGTTCGGGTTGTATTCGGGTGTGTGTTCGGGTATGTGTTCGGGTGTGTATTCGGGTTGTATTCGGGTGTGTGTTCGGGTGTGTGTTCGGATGTGTGTTCGGGTGTGTATTCGGGTGTGTGTTCGGGTGTGTATTCGGGTTGTAGTCGTGTGTGTGTTCGGGTGTGTTTGGGTGTGTATTCGGGTGTGTGTTCGGGTGTGTATTGGGGTTGTATTCGGGTGTGTGTTCGGGTGTTTGTTCGGGTGTGTATTCGGGTTGCATTCGGGTGTGTGTTCGGGTGTGTGTTCGGGTGTGTATTCGGGTTGTATTCGGGTGTGTGTTCGGGTGTGTGTTCGGGTGTGTATTCGGGTTGTATTCGGGTGTATGTTCGGGTGTGTTCGGGTGTGTATTCGGGTGTTTTCGGGTGTGTATTCGGGTTGTAGTCGGGTGTGTGTTCGGGTGTGTTTGGGTGTGTATTCGGGTGTGTGTTCGGGTGTGTATTCGGGTTGTATTCGGGTGTGTGTTCGGGTGTGTGTTCGGGTGTGTATTCGGGTTGTATTCGGGTGTGTGTTCGGGTGTGTGTTCGGGTGTGTGTTCCGGTGTGTATTCGGGTGTGTGTTCAGGTGTGTGTTCGGTTGTGTATTCGGGTTGTATTCGGGTGTGTGTTCGGGTGTGTGTCCGAGTGTGTGTTCGGGTGTGTATTCGGGTTGTATTCGGGTGTGTGTTCGGGTGCGTTCGGGTGTGTGTTCGGGTGTGTGTTCGGGTGTGTATTCGGGTTGTATTCGGGTGTGTGTTCGGGTGTGTATTCGGGTGTGTGTTCGGGTGTGTGTTCGGTTGTGTGTTCGGGTGAGTATTCGTGTGTGTTTTCGGGTGTGTATTCGGGTTGCATTCGGGTGTGTGTTCGGGTGTGTATTCGGGTGTGTTTTCGGATTTGTATTCGGGTGTGTAATCGGGAGTGTATTCGGGTTGTATTCGGGTGTGAATTCGGGTGTGTGTTCGGGTGTGTATTCGGGTTGTATTCGGGTGTGTGTTCGGGTGTGTATTCGGATGTGTTCGGGAGTGTGTTCGGGTGTGTATTCGGGTTGTAGTCGGCTGTGTTCGGGTGTGTATTCGGGTGTGTGTTCGGGTGTGTATTCGGGTTGTAGTTGGGTGTGTGTTCGGGTGTGTATTCGGGTGTGTTTTCGGATTTGTATTCGGGTGTGTAATCGGGTTGTATTCGGGTGTGTGTTCGGGTGTGTGTTCGGGTGTGTATTCGGGTTGAAGTCGGGTGTGTGTTCGGGTGTGTTCGGGTGTGTATTCGGGTGTGTGTTCGGGTGTGTATTCGGGTTGTATTCGGGTGTGTGTTCGGGTGTGTATTCGGGTTGTATTCGGATGTGTGTTCGGGTGTGTATTCGGGTGTGTTTTCGGGAGTGTGTTCGGGTGTGAATTCGGGTTGTAGTCGGGTGTGTGTTCGGGTGTGTTCGGGTGTGTATTCGGGTGTGTGTTCGGGTGTGTATTCGAGTTGTAGTCGGGTGTGTGTTCGGGTGTGTTCGGGTGTGTATTCGGGTGTGTGTTCGAGTGTGTATTCGGGTTGTATTCGGGTGTGTGTTCGGGTGTGTGTTCGGGTGTGTATTCGAGTTGTATTCGGGTGAGTGTTCGGGTGTGTGTTCGGGTGTGTGTTCGGGTGTGTATTCGGGTGTGTGTTCGGGTGTGTGTTCGGGTGTGTATTCGGGTTGTATTCGGGTGTGTGTTCGGGTGTGTGTTCGGGTGTGTATTCGGGATTGTGTTCGGGTGTGTATTCGTGTTGTATTCGGGTGTGTGTTCGGGTGTGTGTTCGGTTGTGTTTTTCTTGTGAGTATTCGGGTGTGTTTTCGGGTTTGTATTCGGGTGTGTATTCGGGTGTGTATTCGGGTTGTATTCGGGTGTGTGTTCGGGTGTGTATTCGGGTGTGTGTTCTGGTGTGTGTTCGGGTGTGTATTCGGGTTGTATTCGGGTGTGTATTCGGGTGTGTATTCGGGTGTGTGTTCGGGTGTGTATTCGGGTTGTATTCGGGTGTGTGTTCGGGTGTGTGTTCGGGTGTGTATTCGGGTGTGTGTTCGGGTGTGTATTCGGGTGTGTATTCGGGTGTGTATTCGGGTTGTATTCGGGTGTGTGTTCGGGTGTGTATTCGGGTGTGTGTTCGGGTGTGTATTCGGGTTGCATTCGGGTGTGTATTCGGGTTGCATTCGGGTGTGTGTTCGGGTGTGTATTCGGGTGTGTTTTCGGGTTTGAATTCGGGTGTGTATTCGGGTGTGTGTTCGGGTGTGTATTCGGGTGTGTGTTCGGGTGTGTATTCGGGTTGCATTCGGGTGTGTGTTCGGGTGTGTATTCGGGTGTGTATTCGGGTGTGTTTTCGGGTTTGTATTCGGGTTGTATTCGGGTGTGTGTTCGGGTGTGTGTTCGGGTGTGTATTCGGGTTGTATTCGGGTGTGTGTTCGGGTGCGTTCGGGTGTGTATTCGGGTGTGTGTTCGGGTGTGTATTCGGGTTGTAGTCGGGTGTGTGTTCGGGTGTGTTTGGGTGTGTATTCGGGTGTGTGTTCGGGTGTGTATTCGGGTTGTATTCGGGTGTGTGTTCGGGTGTGTGTTCGGGTGTGTATTCGGGTGTGTGTTCGGGTGTGTATTCGGGTTGTATTCGGGTTGTATTCGGGTGTGTGTTCGGGTGTGTTCGGGTGTGTATTCGGGTGTGTGTTCGGGTGTGTATTCGGGTTGTAGTCGGGTGTGTGTTCGGGTGTGTTTGGGTGTGTATTCGGGTGTGTGTTCGGGTGTGTATTCGGGTTGTATTCGGGTGGGTGTTCGGGTGTGTGTTCGGGTGTGTATTCGGGTTGTATTCGGGTGTGTGTTCGGGTGTGTATTCGGGTTGCATTCGGGTGTGTGTTCGGGTGTGTGTTCGGGTGTGTATTCGGGTTGTATTCGGGTGTGTGTTCGGGTGTGTATTCGGGTGTGTGTTCGGGTGTGTATTCAGGTTGTATTCGATTGTGTGTTCGGGTGTGTGTTCGGGTGTGAATTCGGGTGTGTGTTCGGTTGTGTATTCGGGTTGTAATCGGGTGTGTGTTCGGGTGTGTGTTCGGGTGCGTTCGGGTGTGTATTCGGGTGTGTGTTCGGGTGTGTATTCGGGTTGTATTCGGGTGTGTGTTCGGGTGTGTATTCGGGTTGTATTCGGGTGTGTGTTCGGGTGTGTGTTCGGGTGTGTGTTCGGTTGTGTGTACGGGTGAGTATTCGGGTTTGTTTTCGGGTGTGTATTCGTGTTGCATTCGGGTGTGTGTTCGGGTGTGTATTCGGGTGTGTATTCGTGTTGCATTCGGGTGTGTGTTCGGGTGTGTATTCGGGTGTGTTTTCGGATTTGTATTCGGGTGTGTATTCGGGAGTGTATTCGGGTTGTATTCGGGTGTGTTCGGGAGTGTGTTCGGGTGTGTATTCGGGTTGTAGTCGGCTGTGTGTTCGGGTGTGTTCGGGTGTGTATTCGGGTGTGTGTTCGGGTGTGTATTCGGGTTGTAGTTGGGTGTGTGTTCGGGTGTGTATTCGGGTGTGTGTTCGGGTGTGTGTTCGGGTGTGTGTTCGGGTGTGTATTCGGGTTGTATTCGGGTGTGTGTTCGGGTGTGTGTTCGGGTGTGTATTCGGGTGGGTGTTCGGGTGTATATTCGGGTGTGTGTTCGGGTGTGTATTCGGGTGTTAGTTCGGGTGTGTGTTCGGGTGTGTTCGGGTGTGTGTTCGGGTGTGTATTCGGGTTGCATTCGGGTGTGTATTCGGGTGTGTGTTCGGGTGTGTATTCGGGTGTGTGTTCGGGTGTGTGTTCGGGTGTGTGTTCGGGTGTGTATTCGGGTTGTATTCGGGTGTGTGTTCGGGTGTGTATTCGGGTTGTATTCGGGTGTGTGTTCGGGTGTGTGTTCGGTTGTGTGTTCAGGTGAGTATTCGGGTGTGTTCGGGTGTGTATTCGGGTGTGTGTTCGGGTGTGTATTCGGGTTGTAGTCGGGTGTGTGTTCGGGTGTGTTCGGGTGTGTATTCGGGTGTGTGTTCGGGTGTGTATTCGGGTTGTATTCGGGTGTGTGTTCGGGTGTGTGTTCGGGTGTGTATTCGGGTTGTATTCGGGTGTGTGTTCGGGTGTGTGTTCGGGTGTGTATTCGGGTTGTATTCGGGTGTGTGTTCGGGTGTGTGTTCGGGAGTGTGTTCGGGTGTGTATTCGGGTGTGTGTGCGGGTGTGTGTTCGGGTGTGTATTCGGGTTGTAGTCGGGTGCGTGTTCGGGTGTGTTTGGGTGTGTGTTCGGGTGTGTGTTCGGGTGTGTATTCGGGTTGTATTCGGGTGTGTGTTCGGGTGTGTGTTCGGGTGTGTGTTCGGGTGTGTATTCGGGTTGTATTCGTGTTGTATTCGGGTGTGTGTTCGGGTGTGTGTTCGGTTGTGTTTTTCTTGTGAGTATTCGGGTGTGTTTTCGGGTTTGTATTCGGGTGTGTATTCGGGTGTGTATTCGGGTTGTATTCGGGTGTGTGTTCGGGTGTGTATTCGGGTGTGTGTTCTGGTGTGTGTTCGGGTGTGTATTCGGGTTGTATTCGGGTGTGTATTCGGGTGTGTATTCGGGTGTGTGTTCGGGTGTGTATTCGGGTTGTATTCGGGTGTGTGTTCGGGTGTGTGTTCGGGTGTGTATTCGGGTGTGTGTTCGGGTGTGTATTCGGGTGTGTATTCGGGTGTGTATTCGGGTTGTATTCGGGTGTGTGTTCGGGTGTGTATTCGGGTGTGTGTTCGGGTGTGTATTCGGGTTGCATTCGGGTGTGTATTCGGGTTGCATTCGGGTGTGTGTTCGGGTGTGTATTCGGGTGTGTTTTCGGGTTTGAATTCGGGTGTGTATTCGGGTGTGTGTTCGGGTGTGTATTCGGGTGTGTGTTCGGGTGTGTATTCGGGTTGCATTCGGGTGTGTGTTCGGGTGTGTATTCGGGTGTGTATTCGGGTGTGTTTTCGGGTTTGTATTCGGGTTGTATTCGGGTGTGTGTTCGGGTGTGTGTTCGGGTGTGTATTCGGGTTGTATTCGGGTGTGTGTTCGGGTGCGTTCGGGTGTGTATTCGGGTGTGTGTTCGGGTGTGTATTCGGGTTGTAGTCGGGTGTGTGTTCGGGTGTGTTTGGGTGTGTATTCGGGTGTGTGTTCGGGTGTGTATTCGGGTTGTATTCGGGTGTGTGTTCGGGTGTGTGTTCGGGTGTGTATTCGGGTGTGTGTTCGGGTGTGTATTCGGGTTGTATTCGGGTTGTATTCGGGTGTGTGTTCGGGTGTGTTCGGGTGTGTATTCGGGTGTGTGTTCGGGTGTGTATTCGGGTTGTAGTCGGGTGTGTGTTCGGGTGTGTTTGGGTGTGTATTCGGGTGTGTGTTCGGGTGTGTATTCGGGTTGTATTCGGGTGGGTGTTCGGGTGTGTGTTCGGGTGTGTATTCGGGTTGTATTCGGGTGTGTGTTCGGGTGTGTATTCGGGTTGCATTCGGGTGTGTGTTCGGGTGTGTGTTCGGGTGTGTATTCGGGTTGTATTCGGGTGTGTGTTCGGGTGTGTATTCGGGTGTGTGTTCGGGTGTGTATTCAGGTTGTATTCGATTGTGTGTTCGGGTGTGTGTTCGGGTGTGAATTCGGGTGTGTGTTCGGTTGTGTATTCGGGTTGTAATCGGGTGTGTGTTCGGGTGTGTGTTCGGGTGCGTTCGGGTGTGTATTCGGGTGTGTGTTCGGGTGTGTATTCGGGTTGTATTCGGGTGTGTGTTCGGGTGTGTATTCGGGTTGTATTCGGGTGTGTGTTCGGGTGTGTGTTCGGGTGTGTGTTCGGTTGTGTGTACGGGTGAGTATTCGGGTTTGTTTTCGGGTGTGTATTCGTGTTGCATTCGGGTGTGTGTTCGGGTGTGTATTCGGGTGTGTATTCGTGTTGCATTCGGGTGTGTGTTCGGGTGTGTATTCGGGTGTGTTTTCGGATTTGTATTCGGGTGTGTATTCGGGAGTGTATTCGGGTTGTATTCGGGTGTGTTCGGGAGTGTGTTCGGGTGTGTATTCGGGTTGTAGTCGGCTGTGTGTTCGGGTGTGTTCGGGTGTGTATTCGGGTGTGTGTTCGGGTGTGTATTCGGGTTGTAGTTGGGTGTGTGTTCGGGTGTGTATTCGGGTGTGTGTTCGGGTGTGTGTTCGGGTGTGTGTTCGGGTGTGTATTCGGGTTGTATTCGGGTGTGTGTTCGGGTGTGTGTTCGGGTGTGTATTCGGGTGGGTGTTCGGGTGTATATTCGGGTGTGTGTTCGGGTGTGTATTCGGGTGTTAGTTCGGGTGTGTGTTCGGGTGTGTTCGGGTGTGTGTTCGGGTGTGTATTCGGGTTGCATTCGGGTGTGTATTCGGGTGTGTGTTCGGGTGTGTATTCGGGTGTGTGTTCGGGTGTGTGTTCGGGTGTGTGTTCGGGTGTGTATTCGGGTTGTATTCGGGTGTGTGTTCGGGTGTGTATTCGGGTTGTATTCGGGTGTGTGTTCGGGTGTGTGTTCGGTTGTGTGTTCAGGTGAGTATTCGGGTGTGTTCGGGTGTGTATTCGGGTGTGTGTTCGGGTGTGTATTCGGGTTGTAGTCGGGTGTGTGTTCGGGTGTGTTCGGGTGTGTATTCGGGTGTGTGTTCGGGTGTGTATTCGGGTTGTATTCGGGTGTGTGTTCGGGTGTGTGTTCGGGTGTGTATTCGGGTTGTATTCGGGTGTGTGTTCGGGTGTGTGTTCGGGTGTGTATTCGGGTTGTATTCGGGTGTGTGTTCGGGTGTGTGTTCGGGAGTGTGTTCGGGTGTGTATTCGGGTGTGTGTGCGGGTGTGTGTTCGGGTGTGTATTCGGGTTGTAGTCGGGTGCGTGTTCGGGTGTGTTTGGGTGTGTGTTCGGGTGTGTGTTCGGGTGTGTATTCGGGTTGTATTCGGGTGTGTGTTCGGGTGTGTGTTCGGGTGTGTGTTCGGGTGTGTATTCGGGTTGTATTCGGGTGTGTGTTCGGGTGTGTGTTCGGGTGTGTATTCGGGTGTGTGTTCGGGTGTATATTCGGGTGGGTGTTCTGGTGTGTATTCGGGTGTGTGTTCGGGTGTGTATTCGGGTTGTATTCGGGTGTGTTTTCAGGTTTGTATTCGGGTGTGTATTTGGGTGTGTATTCGGGTTGTATTCGGGTGTGTGTTCGGGTGTGTGTTCGGGTGTGTGTTCGGGTGTATATTCGGGTGTGTGTTCGGGTGTGTATTCGGGTGTGTGTTCGGGTGTGTATTCGGGTGTGTGTTCGGGTGTGTATTCGGGTTGTATTCGGGTGTGTGTTCGGGTGTGTGTTCGGGAGTGTGTTCGGGTGTGTATTCGGGTGTGTGTGCGGGTGTGTGTTCGGGTGTGTATTCGGGTTGTAGTCGGGTGTGTGTTCGGGTGTGTTTGGGTGTGTGTTCGGGTGTGTGTTCGGGTGTGTATTCGGGTTGTATTCGGGTGTGTGTTCGGGTGTGTGTTCGGGTGTGTGTTCGGGTGTGTATTCGGGTTGTATTCGGGTGTGTGTTCGGGTGTGTGTTCGGGTGTGTATTCGGGTGTGTGTTCGGGTGTATATTCGGGTGTGTGTTCGGGTGTGTATTCGGGTGTTAGTTCGGGTGTGTGTTCGGGTGTGTTCGGGTGTGTGTTCGGGTGTGTATTCGGGTTGCATTCGGGTGTGTATTCGGGTGTGTGTTCGGGTGTGTATTCGGGTGTGTTTTCGGGTTTGTATTCGGGTGTGTATTCGGGTGTGTATTCGGGTTGTATTCGGGTGTGTATTCGGGTGTGTGTTCGGGTGTGTATTCGGGTTGCATTCGGGTGTGTGTTCGGGTGTGTTTGGGTGTGTGTTCGGGTGTGTGTTCGGGTGTGTATTCGGGTTGTATTCGGGTGTGTGTTCGGGTGTGTGTTCGGGTGTGTGTTCGGGTGTATATTCGGGTGTGTGTTCGGGTGTGTATTCGGGTGTGTGCTCGGGTGTGTATTCGGGTGTGTGTTCGGGTGTGTATTCTTGTTGCATTCGGGTGTGTGTTCGGGTGTGTATTCGGGTGTGTTTTCGGGTTTGTATTCGGGTGTGTATTCGGGTGTGTATTCGGGTTGTATTCGGGTGTGTGTTCGGGTGTGCGTTCGGGTGTGTATTCGGGTGTGTCTTCGGGTGTGTATTCGGGTGTGTATTCGGGTTGTATTCGGGTGTGTGTTCGGGTGTGTATTCAGGTGTGTGTTCGGGTGTGTATTCGGGTTGCATTCGGGTGTGTGTTCGGGTGTGTATTCGGGTGTGTTTTCGGGTTTGTATTCGGGTGTGTATTCGGGTGTGTATTCGGGTTGTATTCGGGTGTGTATTCGGGTGTGTGTTCGGGTGTGTATTCGGGTTGTATTCGGGTGTGTGTTCGGGTGTGTGTTCGGGTGTGTGTTCGGGTGTGTATTCGGGTTGTATTCGGGTGTGTGTTCGGGTGTGTATTCGAGTTGTATTCGGGTGTGTGTTCGGGTGTGTGTTCGGGTGTGTATTCGGGAGTGTGTTCGAGTGTGTATTCGGGTGTGTGTTCGGGTGTGTGTTCGGGTGTGTGTTCGGGTGTGTATTCGGGTTGTATTCGGGTGAGTGTTCGGGTGTGTGTTCGGGTGTGTGTTCGGGTGTGTATTCGGGTGTGTGTTCGGGTGTGTGTTCGGGTGTGTATTCGAGTTGTATTCGGGTGTGTGTTCGGGTGTGTGTTCGGGTGTGTATTCGGGAATGTGTTCGGGTGTGTATTCGGGTTGTATTCGAGTGTGTGTTCGGTTGTGTTTTTCTTGTGAGTATTCGGGTGTGTTTTCGGGTTTGTATTCGGGTTGTATTCGAGTGTGTGTTCGGGTGTGTATTCGGGTGTGTATTCGGGTGTGTGTTCGGATGTGTGTTCGGGTGTGTATTCGGGTTGTAGTCGGGTGTGTGTTCGGGTGTGTTTGGGTGTGTGTTCGGGTGTGTGTTCGGGTGTGTATTCGGGTTGTATTCGGGTGTGTTTTCGGGTGTGTGTTCGGGTGTGTGTTCGGGTGTGTATTCGGGTTGTATTCGGGTGTGTGTTCGGGTGTGTGTTCGGGTGTGTATTCGGGTGTGTGTTCGGGTGTATATTCGGGTGGGTGTTCGGGTGTGTATTCGGGTGTGTGTTCGGGTGTATATTCGGGTGTGTGTTCGGGTGTGTATTCGGGTGTGTGTTCGGGTGTGTATTCGGGTGTGTGTTCGGGTGTGTATTCTTGTTGCATTCGGGTGTGTGTTCGGATGTGTGTTCGGTTGTGTATTCGGGTGTGTGTTCGGGTGTGTATTCGGGTTGTATTCGGGTGTGTGTTCGGGTGTGTGTTCGGGTGTGTGTTCGGGTGTGTATTCGGGTTGTATTCGGGTGTGTGTTCGGGTGTGTGTTCGGGTGTGTATTCGGGTGTGTATTCTGGTGTGTATTCGGGTGTGTGTTCGGGTGTGTATTCGGGTTGTATTCGGGTGTGTGTTCGGGTGTGTGTTCGGGTGTGTGTTCGGGTGTGTATTCGGGTTGTATTCGGGTGTGTGTTAGGGTGTGTGTTCGGGTGTGTGTTCGGTTGTGTGTTCGGGTGAGTATTCGGGTGTGTTCGGGTGTGTAGTCGGGTGTGTGTTCGGGTGTGTATTCGGGTTGTAGTCGGGTGTGTGTTCGGATGTGTTTGGGTGTGTGTTCGGGTGTGTGTTCGGGTGTGTATTCGGGTTGTATTCGGGTGTGTGTTCGGGTGTGTGTTCGGGTGTGTATTCGGGTGTGTGTTCGGGTGTGTATTCGGGTTGTATTCGAGTGTGTGTTCGGTTGTGTTTTTCTTGTGAGTATTCGGGTGTGTTTTCGGGTTTGTATTCGGGTTGTATTCGAGTGTGTGTTCGGGTGTGTATTCGGGTGTGTATTCGGGTGTGTGTTCGGGTGTGTGTTCGGGTGTGTGTTCGGGTGTGTATTCGGGTTGTATTCGGGTGTGTGTTCGGGTGTGTGTTCGGGTGTGTATTCGGGTGTGTGTTCGGGTGTGTGTTCGGGTGTGTGTTCGGGTGTGTATTCGGGTGTGTGTTCGGGTGTATATTCGGGTGTGTGTTCGGGTGTGTATTCGGGTGTGTGTTCGGGTGTGTATTCGGGTGTGTGTTCGGGTGTGTATTCTTGTTGCATTCGGGTGTGTGTTCGGATGTGTGTTCGGTTGTGTATTCGGGTGTGTGTTCGGGTGTGTATTCGGGTTGTATTCGGGTGTGTGTTCGGGTGTGTGTTCGGGTGTGTGTTCGGGTGTGTATTCGGGTTGTATTCGGGTGTGTGTTCGGGTGTGTGTTCGGGTGTGTATTCGGGTGTGTGTTCGGGTGTGTGTTCGGGTGTGTGTTCGGGTGTGTATTCGGGTGTGTGTTCGGGTGTATATTCGGGTGTGTGTTCGGGTGTGTATTCGGGTGTGTGTTCGGGTGTGTATTCGGGTGTGTGTTCGGGTGTGTATTCTTGTTGCATTCGGGTGTGTGTTCGGATGTGTGTTCGGTTGTGTATTCGGGTGTGTGTTCGGGTGTGTATTCGGGTTGTATTCGGGTGTGTGTTCGGGTGTGTGTTCGGGTGTGTGTTCGGGTGTGTATTCGGGTTGTATTCGGGTGTGTGTTCGGGTGTGTGTTCGGGTGTGTATTCGGGTGTGTATTCTGGTGTGTATTCGGGTGTGTGTTCGGGTGTGTATTCGGGTTGTATTCGGGTGTGTGTTCGGGTGTGTGTTCGGGTGTGTGTTCGGGTGTGTATTCGGGTTGTATTCGGGTGTGTGTTAGGGTGTGTGTTCGGGTGTGTGTTCGGTTGTGTGTTCGGGTGAGTATTCGGGTGTGTTCGGGTGTGTAGTCGGGTGTGTGTTCGGGTGTGTATTCGGGTTGTAGTTGGGTGTGTGTTCGGGTGTGTTTGGGTGTGTGTTCGGGTGTGTGTTCGGGTGTGTATTCGGGTTGTATTCGGGTGTGTGTTCGGGTGTGTGTTCGGGTGTGTATTCGGGTGTGTGTTCGGGTGTATATTCGGGTGTGTGTTCGGGTGTGTATTCGGGTGTGTGTTCGGGTGTGTATTCGGGTGTGTGTTCGGGTGTGTATTCTTGTTGCATTCGGGTGTGTGTTCGGATGTGTGTTCGGTCGTGTATTCGGGTGTGTGTTCGGGTGTGTATTCGGGTTGTATTCGGGTGTGTGTTCGGGTGTGTGTTCGGGTGTGTGTTCGGGTGTGTATTCGGGTTGTATTCGGGTGTGTGTTCGGGTGTGTATTCGGGTGTGTATTCTGGTGTGTATTCGGGTGTGTGTTCGGGTGTGTATTCGGGTTGTATTCGGGTGTGTGTTCGGATGTGTGTTCGGGTGTGTATTCGGGTGTGTATTCGGGTGTGTATTCGGGTGTGTATTCGGGTTGTATTCGGGTGTGTGTTCGGGTGTGTATTCGGGTGTGTGTTCGGGTGTGTATTCGGGTTGCATTCGGGTGTGTGTTCGGGTGTGTATTCGGGTGTGTTTTCGGGTTTGAATTCGGGTGTGTATTCGGGTGTGTGTTCGGGTGTGTATTCGGGTGTGTGTTCGGGTGTGTATTCGGGTTGCATTCGGGTGTGTGTTCGGGTGTGTATTCGGGTGTGTATTCGGGTGTGTTTTCGGGTTTGTATTCGGGTTGTATTCGGGTGTGTGTTCGGGTGTGTGTTCGGGTGGGAATTCGGGTTGTATTCGGGTGTGTGTTCGGGTGTGTTCGGGTGTGTATTCGGGTGTGTTTTCGGGTGTGTATTCGGGTTGTATTCGGGTGTGTGTTCGGGTGTTTGTTCGGGTGTGTATTCGGGTTGCATTCGGGTGTGTGTTCGGGTGTGTGTTCGGGTGTGTATTCGGGTTGTATTCGGGTGTGTGTTCGGGTGTGTGTTCGGGTGTGTATTCAGGTTGTATTCGGGTGTATGTTCGGGTGTGTTCGGGTGTGTATTCGGGTGTTTTCGGGTGTGTATTCGGGTTGTAGTCGGGTGTGTGTTCGGGTGTGTTTGGGTGTGTATTCGGGTGTGTGTTCGGGTGTGTATTCGGGTTGTATTCGGGTGTGTGTTCGGGTGTGTGTTCGGGTGTGTATTCGGGTTGTATTCGGGTGTGTGTTCGGGTGTGTGTTCGGGTGTGTGTTCCGGTGTGTATTCGGGTGTGTGTTCAGGTGTGTGTTCGGTTGTGTATTCGGGTTGTATTCGGGTGTGTGTTCGGGTGTGTGTCCGAGTGTGTGTTCGGGTGTGTATTCGGGTTGTATTCGGGTGTGTGTTCGGGTGCGTTCGGGTGTGTGTTCGGGTGTGTGTTCGGGTGTGTGTTCGGGTGTGTATTCGGGTTGTATTCGGGTGTGTGTTCGGGTGTGTATTCGGGTGTGTGTTCGGGTGTGTGTTCGGTTGTGTGTTCGGGTGAGTATTCGTGTGTGTTTTCGGGTGTGTATTCGGGTTGCATTCGGGTGTGTGTTCGGGTGTGTATTCGGGTGTGTTTTCGGATTTGTATTCGGGTGTGTAATCGGGAGTGTATTCGGGTTGTATTCGGGTGTGTGTTCGGGTGTGTGTTCGGGTGTGTATTCGGGTTGAAGTCGGGTGTGTGTTCGGGTGTGTTCGGGTGTGTATTCGGGTGTGTGTTCGGGTGTGTATTCGGGTTGTATTCGGGTGTGTGTTCGGGTGTGTATTCGGGTTGTATTCGGATGTGTGTTCGGGTGTGTATTCGGGTGTGTTTTCGGGAGTGTGTTCGGGTGTGAATTCGGGTTGTAGTCGGGTGTGTGTTCGGGTGTGTTCGGGTGTGTATTCGGGTGTGTGTTCGGGTGTGTATTCGAGTTGTAGTCGGGTGTGTGTTCGGGTGTGTTCGGGTGTGTATTCGGGTGTGTGTTCGAGTGTGTATTCGGGTTGTATTCGGGTGTGTGTTCGGGTGTGTGTTCGGGTGTGTATTCGAGTTGTATTCGGGTGAGTGTTCGGGTGTGTGTTCGGGTGTGTGTTCGGGTGTGTATTCGGGTGTGTGTTCGGGTGTGTGTTCGGGTGTGTATTCGGGTTGTATTCGGGTGTGTGTTCGGGTGTGTGTTCGGGTGTGTATTCGGGATTGTGTTCGGGTGTGTATTCGTGTTGTATTCGGGTGTGTGTTCGGTTGTGTTTTTCTTGTGAGTATTCGGGTGTGTTTTCGGGTTTGTATTCGGGTGTGTATTCGGGTGTGTATTCGGGTTGTATTCGGGTGTGTGTTCGGGTGTGTATTCGGGTGTGTGTTCTGGTGTGTGTTCGGGTGTGTATTCGGGTTGTATTCGGGTGTGTATTCGGGTGTGTATTCGGGTGTGTGTTCGGGTGTGTATTCGGGTTGTATTCGGGTGTGTGTTCGGGTGTGTGTTCGGGTGTGTATTCGGGTGTGTGTTCGGGTGTGTATTCGGGTGTGTATTCGGGTGTGTATTCGGGTTGTATTCGGGTGTGTGTTCGGGTGTGTATTCGGGTGTGTGTTCGGGTGTGTATTCGGGTTGCATTCGGGTGTGTATTCGGGTTGCATTCGGGTGTGTGTTCGGGTGTGTATTCGGGTGTGTTTTCGGGTTTGAATTCGGGTGTGTATTCGGGTGTGTGTTCGGGTGTGTATTCGGGTGTGCGTTCGGGTGTGTATTCGGGTTGCATTCGGGTGTGTGTTCGGTGTGTATTCGGGTGTGTATTCGGGTGTGTTTTCGGGTTTGTATTCGGGTTGTATTCGGGTGTGTGTTCGGGTGTGTGTTCGGGTGTGTATTCGGGTTGTATTCGGGTGTGTGTTCGGGTGCGTTCGGGTGTGTATTCGGGTGTGTGTTCGGGTGTGTATTCGGGTTGTAGTCGGGTGTGTGTTCGGGTGTGTTTGGGTGTGTATTCGGGTGTGTGTTCGGGTGTGTATTCGGGTTGTATTCGGGTGTGTGTTCGGGTGTGTGTTCGGGTGTGTATTCGGGTGTGTGTTCGGGTGTGTATTCGGGTTGTATTCGGGTTGTATTCGGGTGTGTGTTCGGGTGTGTTCGGGTGTGTATTCGGGTGTGTGTTCGGGTGTGTATTCGGGTTGTAGTCGGGTGTGTGTTCGGGTGTGTTTGGGTGTGTATTCGGGTGTGTGTTCGGGTGTGTATTCGGGTTGTATTCGGGTGGGTGTTCGGGTGTGTGTTCGGGTGTGTATTCGGGTTGTATTCGGGTGTGTGTTCGGGTGTGTATTCGGGTTGCATTCGGGTGTGTGTTCGGGTGTGTGTTCGGGTGTGTATTCGGGTTGTAGTCGGGTGTGTGTTCGGGTGTGTTTGGGTGTGTATTCGGGTGTGTGTTCGGGTGTGTATTCGGGTTGTATTCGGGTGTGTGTTCGGGTGTGTATTCGGGTTGTATTCGGGTGTGTGTTCGGGTGTGTATTCGGGTGTGTGTTCGGGTGTGTATTCAGGTTGTATTCGATTGTGTGTTCGGGTGTGTGTTCGGGTGTGAATTCGGGTGTGTGTTCAGGTGTGTGTTCGGTTGTGTATTCGGGTTGTAATCGGGTGTGTGTTCGGGTGTGTGTTCGGGTGCGTTCGGGTGTGTATTCGGGTGTGTGTTCGGGTGTGTATTCGGGTTGTATTCGGGTGTGTGTTCGGGTGTGTATTCGGGTTGTATTCGGGTGTGTGTTCGGGTGTGTGTTCGGGTGTGTGTTCGGTTGTGTGTACGGGTGAGTATTCGGGTTTGTTTTCGGGTGTGTATTCGTGTTGCATTCGGGTGTGTGTTCGGGTGTGTATTCGGGTGTGTATTCGTGTTGCATTCGGGTGTGTGTTCGGGTGTGTATTCGGGTGTGTTTTCGGATTTGTATTCGGGTGTGTATTCGGGAGTGTATTCGGGTTGTATTCGGGTGTGAATTCGGGTGTGTGTTCGGGTGTGTATTCGGGTTGTATTCGGGTGTGTGTTCGGGTGTGTATTCGGGTGTGTTCGGGAGTGTGTTCGGGTGTGTATTCGGGTTGTAGTCGGCTGTGTGTTCGGGTGTGTTCGGGTGTGTATTCGGGTGTGTGTTCGGGTGTGTATTCGGGTTGTAGTTGGGTGTGTGTTCGGGTGTGTATTCGGGTGTGTGTTCGGGTGTGTGTTCGGGTGTGTGTTCGGGTGTGTATTCGGGTTGTATTCGGGTGTGTGTTCGGGTGTGTGTTCGGGTGTGTATTCGGGTGGGTGTTCGGGTGTATATTCGGGTGTGTGTTCGGGTGTGTATTCGGGTGTTAGTTCGGGGGTGTGTTCGGGTGTGTTCGGGTGTGTGTTCGGGTGTGTATTCGGGTTGCATTCGGGTGTGTATTCGGGTGTGTGTTCGGGTGTGTATTCGGGTGTGTGTTCGGGTGTGTGTTCGGGTGTGTGTTCGGGTGTGTATTCGGGTTGTATTCGGGTGTGTGTTCGGGTGTGTATTCGGGTTGTATTCGGGTGTGTGTTCGGTTGTGTGTTCGGTTGTGTGTTCAGGTGAGTATTCGGGTTTGTTCGGGTGTGTATTCGGGTGTGTGTTCGGGTGTGTATTCGGGTTGTAGTCGGGTGTGTGTTCGGGTGTGTTCGGGTGTGTATTCGGGTGTGTGTTCGGGTGTGTATTCGGGTTGTATTCGGGTGTGTGTTCGGGTGTGTGTTCGGGTGTGTATTCGGGTTGTATTCGGGTGTGTGTTCGGGTGTGTGTTCGGGTGTGTATTCGGGTTGTATTCGGGTGTGTGTTCGGGTGTGTGTTCGGGAGTGTGTTCGGGTGTGTATTCGGGTGTGTGTGCGGGTGTGTGTTCGGGTGTGTATTCGGGTTGTAGTCGGGTGTGTGTTCGGGTGTGTTTGGGTGTGTGTTCGGGTGTGTGTTCGGGTGTGTATTCGGGTTGTATTCGGGTGTGTGTTCGGGTGTGTGTTCGGGTGTGTGTTCGGGTGTGTATTCGGGTTGTATTCGGGTGTGTGTTCGGGTGTGTGTTCGGGTGTGTATTCGGGTGTGTGTTCGGGTGTATATTCGGGTGGGTGTTCGGGTGTGTATTCGGGTGTGTGTTCGGGTGTGTATTCGGGTTGTATTCGGGTGTGTTTTCAGGTTTGTATTCGGGTGTGTATTCGGGTGTGTATTCGGGTTGTATTCGGGTGTGTGTTCGGGTGTGTGTTCGGGTGTGTGTTCGGGTGTATATTCGGGTGTGTGTTCGGGTGTGTATTCGGGTGTGTGTTCGGGTGTGTATTCGGGTGTGTGTTCGGGTGTGTATTCGGGTTGTATTCGGGTGTGTGTTCGGGTGTGTGTTCGGGAGTGTGTTCGGGTGTGTATTCGGGTGTGTGTGCGGGTGTGTGTTCGGGTGTGTATTCGGGTTGTAGTCGGGTGTGTGTTCGGGTGTGTTTGGGTGTGTGTTCGGGTGTGTGTTCGGGTGTGTATTCGGGTTGTATTCGGGTGTGTGTTCGGGTGTGTGTTCGGGTGTGTATTCGGGTTGTATTCGGGTGTGTGTTCGGGTGTGTGTTCGGGTGTGTATTCGGGTGTGTGTTCGGGTGTATATTCGGGTGTGTGTTAGGGTGTGTATTCGGGTGTTAGTTCGGGTGTGTGTTCGGGTGTGTTCGGGTGTGTGTTCGGGTGTGTATTCGGGTTGCATTCGGGTGTGTATTCGGGTGTGTGTTCGGGTGTGTATTCGGGTGTGTTTTCGGGTTTGTATTCGGGTGTGTATTCGGGTGTGTATTCGGGTTGTATTCGGGTGTGTATTCGGGTGTGTGTTCGGGTGTGTATTCGGGTTGCATTCGGGTGTGTGTTCGGGTGTGTTTGGGTGTGTGTTCGGGTGTGTGTTCGGGTGTGTATTCGGGTTGTATTCGGGTGTGTGTTCGGGTGTGTGTTCGGGTTTGTGTTCGGGTGTATATTCGGGTGTGTGTTCGGGTGTGTATTCGGGTGTGTGTTCGGGTGTGTATTCGGGTGTGTGTTCGGGTGTGTATTCTTGTTGCATTCGGGTGTGTGTTCGGGTGTGTATTCGGGTGTGTTTTCGGGTTTGTATTCGGGTGTGTATTCGGGTGTGTATTCGGGTTGTATTCGGGTGTGTGTTCGGGTGTGCGTTCGGGTGTGTATTCGGGTGTGTCTTCGGGTGTGTATTCGGGTGTGTATTCGGGTTGTATTCGGGTGTGTGTTCGGGTGTGTATTCAGGTGTGTGTTCGGGTGTGTATTCGGGTTGCATTCGGGTGTGTGTTCGGGTGTGTATTCGGGTGTGTTTTCGGGTTTGTATTCGGGTGTGTATTCGGGTGTGTATTCGGGTTGTATTCGGGTGTGTATTCGGGTGTGTGTTCGGGTGTGTATTCGGGTTGTATTCGGGTGTGTGTTCGGGTGTGTGTTCGGGTGTGTGTTCGGGTGTGTATTCGGGTTGTATTCGGGTGTGTGTTCGGGTGTGTATTCGAGTTGTATTCGGGTGTGTGTTCGGGTGTGTGTTCGGGTGTGTATTCGGGAGTGTATTCGGGTGTGTGTTCGGGTGTGTGTTCGGGTGTGTGTTCGGGTGTGTGTTCGGGTGTGTATTCGGGTTGTATTCGGGTGAGTGTTCGGGTGTGTGTTCGGGTGTGTGTTCGGGTGTGTATTCGGGTGTGTGTTCGGGTGTGTGTTCGGGTGTGTATTCGAGTTGTATTCGGGTGTGTGTTCGGGTGTGTGTTCGGGTGTGTATTCGGGTGTGTATTCGGGTTGTATTCGGGTGTGTGTTCGGGTGTGTATTCGGGTTGTATTCGGGTGTGTGTTCGGGTGTGTGTTCGGGTGTGTATTCGGGTGTGTATTCTGGTGTGTATTCGGGTGTGTGTTCGGGTGTGTATTCGGGTTGTATTCGGGTGTGTGTTCGGGTGTGTGTTCGGGTGTGTGTTCGGGTGTGTATTCGGGTTGTATTCGGGTGTGTGTTAGGGTGTGTGTTCGGATGTGTGTTCGGTTGTGTGTTCGGGTGAGTATTCGGGTGTGTTCGGGTGTGTAGTCGGGTGTGTGTTCGGGTGTGTATTCGGGTTGTAGTCGGGTGTGTGTTCGGGTGTGTATTCGGGTTGTATTCGGGTGTGTGTTCGGGTGTGTGTTCGGGTGTGTGTTCGGGTGTGTATTCGGGTGTGTGTTCGGGTGTGTGTTCGGGTGTGTATCCGGGTTGTATTCGGGTGTGTGTTCGGGTGTGTATTCGGGTGTGTGTTCGGGTGTGTATTCGGGTGTGTATTCGGGTGTGTATTCGGGTTGTATTCGGGTGTGTGTTCGGGTGTGTGTTCGGGTGTGTATTCGGGTTGTAGTCGGGTGTGTGTTCGGGTGTGTTCGGGTGTGTATTCGGGTGTGTGTTCGGGTGTGTATTCGGGTTGTATTCGGGTGTGTGTTCGGGTGTGTGTTCGGGTGTGTATTCGAGTTGTATTCGGATGTGTGTTCGGGTGTGTATTCGGGTGTGTGTTCGGGTGTGAATTCGGGTTGTAGTCGGGTGTGTGTTCGGGTGTGTTCGGGTGTGTATTCGGGTGTGTGTTCGGGTGTGTATTCGAGTTGTAGTCGGGTGTGTGTTCGGGTGTGTTCGGGTGTGTATTCGGGTGTGTGTTCGAGTGTGTATTCGGGTTGTATTCGGGTGTGTGTTCGTGTGTGTGTTCGGGTGTGTATTCGAGTTGTATTCGGGTGAGTGTTCGGGTGTGTGTTCGGGTGTGTGTTCGGGTGTGTATTCGGGTGTGTGTTCGGGTGTGTGTTCGGGTGTGTATTCGGGTTGTATTCGGGTGTGTGTTCGGGTGTGTGTTCGGGTGTGTATTCGGGAGTGTGTTCGGGTGTGTATTCGTGTTGTATTCGGGTGTGTGTTCGGGTGTGTGTTCGGTTGTGTTTTTCTTGTGAGTATTCGGGTGTGTTTTCGGGTTTGTATTCGGGTGTGTATTCGGGTGTGTATTCGGGTTGTATTCGGGTGTGTGTTCGGGTGTGTATTCGGGTGTGTGTTCTGGTGTGTGTTCGGGTGTGTATTCGGGTTGTATTCGGGTGTGTATTCGGGTGTGTATTCGGGTGTGTGTTCGGGTGTGTATTCGGGTTGTATTCGGGTGTGTGTTCGGGTGTGTGTACGGGTGTGTATTCGGGTGTGTGTTCGGGTGTGTATTCGGGTGTGTATTCGGGTGTGTATTCGGGTTGTATTCGGGTGTGTGTTCGGGTGTGTGTTCGGGTGTGTATTCGGGTGTGTGTTCGGGTGTGTATTCGGGTGTGTATTCGGGTGTGTATTCGGGTTGTATTCGGGTGTGTGTTCGGGTGTGTATTCGGGTGTGTGTTCGGGTGTGTATTCGGGTTGCATTCGGGTGTGTATTCGGGTTGCATTCGGGTGTGTGTTCGGGTGTGTATTCGGGTGTGTTTTCGGGTTTGAATTCGGGTGTGTATTCGGGTGTGTGTTCGGGTGTGTATTCGGGTGTGTGTTCGGGTGTTTATTCGGGTTGCATTCGGGTGTGTGTTCGGGTGTGTATTCGGGTGTGTATTCGGGTGTGTTTTCGGGTTTGTATTCGGGTTGTATTCGGGTGTGTGTTCGGGTGTGTGTTCGGGTGTGTATTCGGGTTGTATTCGGGTGTGTGTTCGGGTGCGTTCGGGTGTGTATTCGGGTGTGTGTTCGGGTGTGTATTCGGGTTGTAGTCGGGTGTGTGTTCGGGTGTGTTTGGGTGTGTATTCGGGTGTGTGTTCGGGTGTGTATTCGGGTTGTATTCGGGTGTGTGTTCGGGTGTGTGTTCGGGTGTGTATTCGGGTGTGTGTTCGGGTGTGTATTCGGGTTGTATTCGGGTTGTATTCGGGTGTGTGTTCGGGTGTGTTCGGGTGTGTATTCGGGTGTGTGTTCGGGTGTGTATTCGGGTTGTAGTCGGGTGTGTGTTCGGGTGTGTTTGGGTGTGTATTCGGGTGTGTGTTCGGGTGTGTATTCGGGTTGTATTCGGGTGGGTGTTCGGGTGTGTGTTCGGGTGTGTATTCGGGTTGTATTCGGGTGTGTGTTCGGGTGTGTATTCGGGTTGTATTCGGGTGTGTGTTCGGGTGTGTATTCGGGTGTTTGTTCGGGTGTGTATTCGGGTTGCATTCGGGTGTGTGTTCGGGTGTGTGTTCGGGTGTGTATTCGGGTTGTAGTCGGGTGTGTTTGGGTGTGTATTCGGGTGTGTGTTCGGGTGTGTATTCGGGTTGTATTCGGGTGTGTGTTCGGGTGTGTATTCGGGTTGTATTCGGGTGTGTGTTCGGGTGTGTGTTCGGGTGTGTATTCAGGTTGTATTCGGTTGTGTGTTCGGGTGTGTGTTCGGGTGTGTGTTCGGGTGTGAATTCGGGTGTGTGTTCAGGTGTGTGTTCGGTTGTGTATTCGGGTTGTATTCGGGTGTGTGTTCGGGTGTGTGTTCGGGTGCGTTCGGGTGTGTATTCGGGTGTGTGTTCGGGTGTGTATTCGGGTTGTATTCGGGTGTGTGTTCGGGTGTGTATTCGGGTTGTATTCGGGTGTGTGTTCGGGTGTGTGTTCGGGTGTGTGTTCGGTTGTGTGTACGGGTGAGTATTCGGGTTTGTTTTCGGGTGTGTATTCGTGTTGCATTCGGGTGTGTGTTCGGGTGTGTATTCGGGTGTGTATTCGTGTTGCATTCGGGTGTGTGTTCGGGTGTGTATTCGGGTGTGTTTTCGGATTTGTATTCGGGTGTGTATTCGGGAGTGTATTCGGGTTGTATTCGTGTGTGAATTCGGGTGAGTGTTCGGGTGTGTATTCGGGTTGTATTCGGGTGTGTGTTCGGGTGTGTATTCGGGTGTGTTCGGGAGTGTGTTCGGGTGTGTATTCGGATTGTAGTCGGCTGTGTGTTCGGGTGTGTTGGGGTGTGTATTCGGGTGTGTGTTCGGTTGTGTATTCGGGTTGTAGTTGGGTGTGTGTTCGGGTGTGTATTCGGGTGTGTGTTCGGGTGTGTAATCGGGATGTATTCGGGTGTGTGTTCGGGTGTGTGTTCGGGTGTGTATTCGGGTTGTAGTCGGGTTTGTATTCGGGTGTGTTCGGGTGTGTATTCGGGTTGTATTCGGGTGTGTGTTCGGGTGTGTGTTCGGGTGTGTGTTCGGGTGTGTATTCGGGTGTGTGTTCGGGTGTGTGTTCGGGTGTGTGTTCGGGTGTGTATTCGGGTTGTATTCGGGTGTGTGTTCGGGTGTGTATTCGGGTTGTATTCGGGTGTGTGTTCGGGTGTGTGTTCGGTTGTGTGTTCAGGTGAGTATTCGGGTGTGTTCGGGTGTGTATTCGGGTGTGTGTTCGGGTGTGTATTCGGGTTGTAGTCGGGTGTGTGTTCGGGTGTGTTCGGGTGTGTATTCGGGTGTGTGTTCGGGTGTGTATTCGGGTTGTATTCGGGTGTGTGTTCGGGTGTGTGTTCGGGTGTGTATTCGGGTTGTATTCGGGTGTGTGTTCGGGTGTGTGTTCGGGTGTGTATTCGGGTTGTATTCGGGTGTGTGTTCGGGTGTGTGTTCGGGAGTGTGTTCGGGTGTGTATTCGGGTGTGTGTTCGGGTGTGTGTTCGGGTGTGTATTCGGGTTGTAGTCGGGTGTGTGTTCGGGTGTGTTTGGGTGTGTGTTCGGGTGTGTGTTCGGGTGTGTGTTCGGGTGTGTGTTCGGGTGTGTATTCGGGTTGTATTCGGGTGTGTGTTCGGGTGTGTGTTCGGGTGTGTATTCGGGTGTGTGTTCGGGTGTATATTCGGGTGGGTGTTCGGGTGTGTATTCGGGTGTGTGTTCGGGTGTGTATTCGGGTTGTATTCGGGTGTGTTTTCAGGTTTGTATTCGGGTGTGTATTCGGGTGTGTATTCGGGTTGTATTCGGGTGTGTGTTCGGGTGTGTGTTCGGGTGTGTATTCGGGTGTGTGTTCGGGTGTATATTCGGGTGTGTGTTCGGGTGTGTATTCGGGTGTGTGTTCGGGTGTGTATTCGGGTGTGTGTTCGGGTGTGTATTCTTGTTGCATTCGGGTGTGTGTTCGGGTGTGTATTCGGGTGTGTTTTCGGGTTTGTATTCGGGTGTGTATTCGGGTGTGTATTCGGGTTGTATTCGGGTGTGTGTTCGGGTGTGCGTTCGGGTGTGTATTCGGGTGTGTCTTCGGGTGTGTATTCGGGTGTGTATTCGGGTTGTATTCGGGTGTGTGTTCGGGTGTGTATTCAGGTGTGTGTTCGGGTGTGTATTCGGGTTGCATTCTGGTGTGTGTTCGGGTGTGTATTCGGGTGTGTTTTCGGGTTTGTATTCGGGTGTGTATTCGGGTGTGTATTCGGGTTGTATTCGGGTGTGTATTCGGGTGTGTGTTCGGGTGTGTATTCGGGTTGTATTCGGGTGTGTGTTCGGGTGTGTGTTCGGGTGTGTGTTCGGGTGTGTATTCGGGTTGTATTCGGGTGTGTGTTCGGGTGTGTATTCGAGTTGTATTCGGGTGTGTGTTCGGGTGTGTGTTCGGGTGTGTATTCGGGAGTGTGTTCGAGTGTGTATTCGGGTGTGTGTTCGGGTGTGTGTTCGGGTGTGTGTTCGGGTGTGTATTCGGGTTGTATTCGGGTGAGTGTTCGGGTGTGTGTTCGGGTGTGTGTTCGGGTGTGTATTCGGGTGTGTGTTCGGGTGTGTGTTCGGGTGTGTATTCGAGTTGTATTCGGGTGTGTGTTCGGGTGAGTGTTCGGGTGTGTATTCGGGAGTGTGTTCGGGTGTGTATTCGGGTTGTATTCGAGTGTGTGTTCGGGTGTGTGTTCGGTTGTGTTTTTCTTGTGAGTATTCGGGTGGGTTTTCGGGTTTGTATTCGGGTTGTATTCGAGTGTGTGTTCGGGTGTGTATTCGGGTGTGTATTCGGGTGTGTGTTCGGATGTGTGTTCGGGTGTGTATTCGGGTTGTAGTCGGGTGTGTGTTCGGGTGTGTTTGGGTGTGTGTTCGGGTGTGTGTTCGGGTGTGTATTCGGGTTGTATTCGGGTGTGTGTTCGGGTGTGTGTTCGGATGTGTGTTCGGGTGTGTATTCGGGTTGTATTCGGGTGTGTGTTCGGGTGTGTGTTCGGGTGTGTATTCGGGTGTGTGTTCTGGTGTATATTCGGGTGGGTGTTCGGGTGTGTATTCGGGTGTGTGTTCGGGTGTGTATTCGGGTTGTATTCGGGTGTGTTTTCAGGTTTGTATTCGGGTGTGTATTCGGGTTGTATTCGGGTGTGTGTTCGGGTGTGTATTCGGGTGTGTGTTCGGGTGTATATTCGGGTGTGTGTTCGGGTGTGTATTCGGGTGTGTGTTCGGGTGTGTATTCGGGTGTGTGTTCGGGTGTGTATTCTTGTTGCATTCGGGTGTGTGTTCGGATGTGTGTTCGGTTGTGTGTTCGGGTGTGTGTTCGGGTGTGTATTCGAGTTGTATTCGGATGTGTGTTCGGGTGTGTATTCGGGTGTGTGTTCGGGAGTGTGTTCGGGTGTGAATTCGGGTTGTAGTCGGGTGTGTGTTCGGGTGTGTTCGGGTGTGTATTCGGGTGTGTGTCCGGGTGTGTATTCGAGTTGTAGTCGGGTGTGTGTTCGGGTGTGTTCGGGTGTGTATTCGGGTGTGTGTTCGAGTGTGTATTCGGGTTGTATTCGGGTGTGTGTTCGGGTGTGTGTTCGGGTGTGTATTCGAGTTGTATTCGGGTGAGTGTTCGGGTGTGTGTTCGGGTGTGTGTTCGGGTGTGTATTCGGGTGTGTGTTCGGGTGTGTGTTCGGGTGTGTGTTCGGGTGTGTATTCGGGTTGTATTCGGGTGTGTGTTAGGGTGTGTGTTCGGGTGTGTGTTCGGTTGTGTGTTCGGGTGAGTATTCGGGTGTGTTCGGGTGTGTAGTCGGGTGTGTGTTCGGGTGTGTATTCGGGTGTGTATTCGGGTGTGTGTTCGGGTGTGTATTCGGGTTGTATTCGGGTGTGTGTTCGGGTGTGTATTCGAGTTGTATTCGGGTGTGTGTTCGGGTGTGTGTTCGGGTGTGTATTCGGGAGTGTGTTCGAGTGTGTATTCGGGTGTGTGTTCGGGTGTGTGTTCGGGTGTGTGTTCGGGTGTGTATTCGGGTTGTATTCGGGTGAGTGTTCGGGTGTGTGTTCGGGTGTGTGTTCGGGTGTGTATTCGGGTGTGTGTTCGGGTGTGTGTTCGGGTGTGTATTCGAGTTGTATTCGGGTGTGTGTTCGGGTGTGTGTTCGGGTGTGTATTCGGGAGTGTGTTCGGTTGTGTATTCGTGTTGTATTCGGGTGTGTGTTCGGGTGTGTGTTCGGTTGTGTTTTTCTTGTGAGTATTCGGGTGTGTTTTCGGGTTTGTATTCGGGTGTGTATTCGGGTTGTATTCGGGTGTGTGTTCGGGTGTGTATTCGGGTGTGTGTTCTGGTGTGTGTTCGGGTGTGTATTCGGGTTGTATTCGGGTGTGTATTCGGGTGTGTATTCGGGTGTGTGTTCGGGTGTGTATTCGGGTTGTATTCGGGTGTGTGTTCGGGTGTGTGTTCGGGTGTGTATTCGGGTGTGTTCGGGTGTGTATTCGGGTGTGTATTCGGGTGTGTATTCGGGTTGTATTCGGGTGTGTGTTCGGGTGTGTGTTCGGGTGTGTATTCGGGTGTGTGTTCGGGTGTGTATTCGGGTGTGTATTCGGGTGTGTATTCGGGTTGTATTCGGGTGTGTGTTCGGGTGTGTGTTCGGGTGTGAATTCGGGTGTGTTCAGGTGTGTGTTCGGTTGTGTATTCGGGTGTGTGTTCGGGTGTGTGTTCGGGTGTGAATTCGGGTGTGTTCAGGTGTGTGTTCGGTTGTGTATTCGGGTTGTATTCGGGTGTGTGTTCGGGTGTGTGTTCGGGTGCGTTCGGGTGTGTATTCGGGTGTGTGTTCGGGTGTGTATTCGGGTTGTATTCGGGTGTGTGTTCGGGTGTGTATTCGGGTTGTATTCGGGTGTGTGTTCGGGTGTGTGTTCGGGTGTGTGTTCGGTTGTGTGTACGGGTGAGTATTCGGGTTTGTTTTCGGGTGTGTATTCGTGTTGCATTCGGGTGTGTGTTCGGGTGTGTATTCGGGTGTGTATTCGGGTTGTATTCGGGTGTGTGTTCGGGTGTGTATTCGGGTGTGTTCGGGAGTGTGTTCGGGTGTGTATTCGGATTGTAGTCGGCTGTGTGTTCGGGTGTGTTGGGGTGTGTATTCGGGTGTGTGTTCGGGTGTGTATTCGGGTTGTAGTTGGGTGTGTGTTCGGGTGTGTATTCGGGTGTGTGTTCGGGTGTGTAATCGGGATGTATTCGGGTGTGTGTTCGGGTGTGTGTTCGGGTGTGTATTCGGGTTGTAGTCGGGTGTGTTCGGGTGTGTATTCGGGTTGTATTCGGGTGTGTGTTCGGGTGTGTATTCGAGTTGTATTCGGGTGTGTGTTCGGGTGTGTGTTCGGGTGTGTATTCGGGAGTGTGTTCGAGTGTGTATTCGGGTGTGTGTTCGGGTGTGTGTTCGGGTGTGTGTTCGGGTGTGTATTCGGGTTGTATTCGGGTGAGTGTTCGGGTGTGTGTTCGGGTGTGTGTTCGGGTGTGTATTCGGGTGTGTGTTCGGGTGTGTGTTCGGGTGTGTATTCGAGTTGTATTCGGGTGTGTGTTCGGGTGTGTGTTCGGGTGTGTATTCGGGAGTGTGTTCGGGTGTGTAATCGGGTTGTATTCGAGTGTGTGTTCGGGTGTGTGTTCGGTTGTGTTTTTCTTGTGAGTATTCGGGTGGGTTTTCGGGTTTGTATTCGGGTTGTATTCGAGTGTGTGTTCGGGTGTGTATTCGGGTGTGTATTCGGGTGTGTGTTCGGATGTGTGTTCGGGTGTGTATTCGGGTTGTAGTCGGGTGTGTGTTCGGGTGTGTTTGGGTGTGTGTTCGGGTGTGTGTTCGGGTGTGTATTCGGGTTGTATTCGGGTGTGTGTTCGGGTGTGTGTTCGGATGTGTGTTCGGGTGTGTATTCGGGTTGTATTCGGGTGTGTGTTCGGGTGTGTGTTCGGGTGTGTATTCGGGTGTGTGTTCGGGTGTATATTCGGGTGGGTGTTCGGGTGTGTATTCGGGTGTGTGTTCGGGTGTGTATTCGGGTTGTATTCGGGTGTGTTTTCAGGTTTTTATTCGGGTGTGTATTCGGGTTGTATTCGGGTGTGTGTTCGGGTGTGTGTTCGTTTGTGTATTCGGGTGTGTGTTCGGGTGTATATTCGGGTGTGTGTTCGGGTGTGTATTCGGGTGTGTGTTCGGGTGTGTATTCGGGTGTGTGTTCGGGTGTGTATTCTTGTTGCATTCGGGTGTGTGTTCGGATGTGTGTTCGGTTGTGTGTTCGGGTGTGTGTTCGGGTGTGTATTCGAGTTGTATTCGGATGTGTGTTCGGGTGTGTATTCGGGTGTGTGTTCGGGAGTGTGTTCGGGTGTGAATTCGGGTTGTAGTCGGGTGTGTGTTCGGGTGTGTTCGGGTGTGTATTCGGGTGTGTGTCCTGGTGTGTATTCGAGTTGTAGTCGGGTGTGTGTTCGGGTGTGTTCGGGTGTGTATTCGGGTGTGTGTTCGAGTGTGTATTCGGGTTGTATTCGGGTGTGTGTTCGGGTGTGTGTTCGGGTGTGTATTCGAGTTGTATTCGGGTGAGTGTTCGGGTGTGTGTTCGGGTGTGTGTTCGGGTGTGTATTCGGGTGTGTGTTCGGGTGTGTGTTCGGGTGTGTGTTCGGGTGTGTATTCGGGTTGTATTCGGGTGTGTGTTAGGGTGTGTGTTCGGGTGTGTGTTCGGTTGTGTGTTCGGGTGAGTATTCGGGTGTGTTCGGGTGTGTAGTCGGGTGTGTGTTCGGGTGTGTATTCGGGTTGTAGTCGGGTGTGTGTTCGGGTGTGTTCGGGTGTGTATTCGGGTTGTATTCGGGTGTGTGTTCGGGTGTGTGTTCGGGTGTGTGTTCGGGTGTGTATTCGGGTGTGTGTTCGGGTGTGTGTTCGGGTGTGTATCCGGGTTGTATTCGGGTGTGTGTTCGGGTGTGTATTCGGGTGTGTGTTCGGGTGTGTATTCGGGTGTGTATTCGGGTGTGTATTCGGGTTGTATTCGGGTGTGTGTTCGGGTGTGTGATCGGGTGTGTATTCGGGTTGTACTCGGGTGTGTGTTCGGGTGTGTTCGGGTGTGTATTCGGGTGTGTGTTCGGGTGTGTATTCGGGTTGTATTCGGGTGTGTGTTCGGGTGTGTGTTCGGGTGTGTATTCGAGTTGTATTCGGATGTGTGTTCGGGTGTGTATTCGGGTGTGTGTTCGGGAGTGTGTTCGGGTGTGAATTCGGGTTGTAGTCGGGTGTGTGTTCGGGTGTGTTCGGGTGTGTATTCGGGTGTGTGTTCGGGTGTGTATTCGAGTTGTAGTCGGGTGTGTGTTCGGGTGTGTTCGGGTGTGTATTCGGGTGTGTGTTCGAGTGTGTATTCGGGTTGTATTCGGGTGTGTGTTCGGGTGTGTGTTCGGGTGTGTATTCGAGTTGTATTCGGGTGAGTGTTCGGGTGTGTGTTCGGGTGTGTATTCGGGTGTGTGTTCGGGTGTGTGTTCGGGTGTGTATTCGGGTTGTATTCGGGTGTGTGTTCGGGTGTGTGTTCGGGTGTGTATTCGGGAGTGTGTTCGGTTGTGTATTCGTGTTGTATTCGGGTGTGTGTTCGGGTGTGTGTTCGGTTGTGTTTTTCTTGTGAGTATTCGGGTGTGTTTTCGGGTTTGTATTCGGGTGTGTATTCGGGTGTGTATTCGGGTTGTATTCGGGTGTGTGTTCGGGTGTGTATTCGGGTGTGTGTTCTGGTGTGTGTTCGGGTGTGTATTCGGGTTGTATTCGGGTGTGTATTCGGGTGTGTATTCGGGTGTGTGTTCGGGTGTGTATTCGGGTTGTATTCGGGTGTGTGTTCGGGTGTGTGTTCGGGTGTGTATTCGGGTGTGTGTTCGGGTGTGTATTCGGGTGTGTTCGGGTGTGTATTCGGGTTGTATTCGGGTGAGTGTTCGGGTGTGTGTTCGGGTGTGTATTCGGGTGTGTGTTCGGGTGTGTGTTCGGGTGTGTATTCGGGTTGTATTCGGGTGTGTGTTCGGGTGTGTGTTCGGGTGTGTATTCGGGAGTGTGTTCGGTTGTGTATTCGTGTTGTATTCGGGTGTGTGTTCGGGTGTGTGTTCGGTTGTGTTTTTCTTGTGAGTATTCGGGTGTGTTTTCGGGTTTGTATTCGGGTGTGTATTCGGGTGTGTATTCGGGTTGTATTCGGGTGTGTGTTCGGGTGTGTATTCGGGTTGCATTCGGGTGTGTATTCGGGTTGCATTCGGGTGTGTGTTCGGGTGTGTATTCGGGTGTGTTTTCGGGTTTGAATTCGGGTGTGTATTCGGGTGTGTGTTCGGGTGTGTATTCGGGTGTGTGTTCGGGTGTTTATTCGGGTTGCATTCGGGTGTGTGTTCGGGTGTGTATTCGGGTGTGTATTCGGGTGTGTTTTCGGGTTTGTATTCGGGTTGTATTCGGGTGTGTGTTCGGGTGTGTGTTCGGGTGTGTATTCGGGTTGTATTCGGGTGTGTGTTCGGGTGCGTTCGGGTGTGTATTCGGGTGTGTGTTCGGGTGTGTATTCGGGTTGTAGTCGGGTGTGAGTTCGGGTGTGTTTGGGTGTGTATTCGGGTGTGTGTTCGGGTGTGTATTCGGGTTGTATTCGGGTGTGTGTTCGGGTGTGTGTTCGGGTGTGTATTCGGGTGTGTGTTCGGGTGTGTATTCGGGTTGTATTCGGGTTGTATTCGGGTGTGTGTTCGGGTGTGTTCGGGTGTGTATTCGGGTGTGTGTTCGGGTGTGTATTCGGGTTGTAGTCGGGTGTGTGTTCGGGTGTGTTTGGGTGTGTATTCGGGTGTGTGTTCGGGTGTGTATTCGGGTTGTATTCGGGTGGGTGTTCGGGTGTGTGTTCGGGTGTGTATTCGGGTTGTATTCGGGTGTGTGTTCGGGTGTGTATTCGGGTGTTTGTTCGGGTGTGTATTCGGGTTGCATTCGGGTGTGTGTTCGGGTGTGTGTTCGGGTGTGTATTCGGGTTGTAGTCGGGTGTGTGTTCGGGTGTGTTTGGGTGTGTATTCGGGTGTGTGTTCGGGTGTGTATTCGGGTTGTATTCGGGTGTGTGTTCGGGTGTGTATTCGGGTTGTATTCGGGTGTGTGTTCGGGTGTGTGTTCGGGTGTGTATTCAGGTTGTATTCGGTTGTGTGTTCGGGTGTGTGTTCGGGTGTGAATTCGGGTGTGTTCAGGTGTGTGTTCGGTTGTGTATTCGGGTTGTATTCGGGTGTGTGTTCGGGTGTGTGTTCGGGTGCGTTCGGGTGTGTATTCGGGTGTGTGTTCGGGTGTGTATTCGGGTTGTATTCGGGTGTGTGTTCGGGTGTGTATTCGGGTTGTATTCGGGTGTGTGTTCGGGTGTGTGTTCGGGTGTGTGTTCGGTTGTGTGTACGGGTGAGTATTCGGGTTTGTTTTCGGGTGTGTATTCGTGTTGCATTCGGGTGTGTGTTCGGGTGTGTATTCGGGTGTGTATTCGTGTTGCTTTCGGGTGTGTGTTCGGGTGTGTATTCGGGTGTGTTTTCGGATTTGTATTCGGGTGTGTATTCGGGTGTATTCGGGTTGTATTCGTGTGTGAATTCGGGTGTGTGTTCGGGTGTGTATTCGGGTTGTATTCGGGTGTGTGTTCGGGTGTGTATTCGGGTTGTAGTTGGGTGTGTGTTCGGGTGTGTATTCGGGTGTGTGTTCGGGTGTGTAATCGGGATGTATTCGGGTGTGTGTTCGGGTGTGTGTTCGGGTGTGTATTCGGGTTGTAGTCGGGTGTGTTCGGGTGTGTATTCGGGTTGTATTCGGGTGTGTGTTCGGGTGTGTGTTCGGGTGTGTGTTCGGGTGTGTATTCGGGTGTGTGTTCGGGTGTGTGTTCGGGTGTGTGTTCGGGTGTGTATTCGGGTTGTATTCGGGTGTGTGTTCGGGTGTGTGTTCGGGTGTGTATTCGGGTGTGTGTTCGGGTGTATATTCGGGTGGGTGTTCGGGTGTGTATTCGGGTGTGTGTTCGGGTGTGTATTCGGGTTGTATTCGGGTGTGTTTTCAGGTTTGTATTCGGGTGTGTATTCGGGTGTGTATTCGGGTTGTATTCGGGTGTGTGTTCGGGTGTGTGTTCGGGTGTGTATTCGGGTGTGTGTTCGGGTGTATATTCGGGTGTGTGTTCGGGTGTGTATTCGGGTGTGTGTTCGGGTGTGTATTCGGGTGTGTGTTCGGGTGTGTATTCTTGTTGCATTCGGGTGTGTGTTCGGGTGTGTATTCGGGTGTGTTTTCGGGTTTGTATTCGGGTGTGTATTCGGGTGTGTATTCGGGTTGTATTCGGGTGTGTGTTCGGGTGTGCGTTCGGGTGTGTATTCGGGTGTGTCTTCGGGTGTGTATTCGGGTTTTTATTCGGGTTGTATTCGGGTGTGTGTTCGGGTGTGTATTCAGGTGTGTGTTCGGGTGTGTATTCGGGTTGCATTCGGGTGTGTGTTCGGGTGTGTATTCGGGTGTGTATTCGGGTTGTAGTTGGGTGTGTGTTCGGGTGTGTATTCGGGTGTGTGTTCGGGTGTGTAATCGGGATGTATTCGGGTGTGTGTTCGGGTGTGTGTTCGGGTGTGTATTCGGGTTGTAGTCGGGTGTGTTCGGGTGTGTATTCGGGTTGTATTCGGGTGTGTGTTCGGGTGTGTATTCGGGTTGTATTCGGGTGTGTGTTCGGGTGTGTGTTCGGGTGTGTATTCGGGTGTGTGTTCGGGTGTATATTCGGGTGGGTGTTCGGGTGTGTATTCGGGTGTGTGTTCGGGTGTGTATTCGGGTTGTATTCGGGTGTGTTTTCAGGTTTGTATTCGGGTGTGTATTCGGGTGTGTATTCGGGTTGTATTCGGGTGTGTGTTCGGGTGTGTGTTCGGGTGTGTATTCGGGTGTGTGTTCGGGTGTATATTCGGGTGTGTGTTCGGGTGTGTATTCGGGTGTGTGTTCGGGTGTGTATTCGGGTGTGTGTTCGGGTGTGTATTCTTGTTGCATTCGGGTGTGTGTTCGGGTGTGTATTCGGGTGTGTTTTCGGGTTTGTATTCGGGTGTGTATTCGGGTGTGTATTCGGGTTGTATTCGGGTGTGTATTCGGGTGTGTGTTCGGGTGTGTGTTCGGGTGTATATTCGGGTGTGTGTTCGGGTGTGTATTCGGGTGTGTGTTCGGGTGTGTATTCGGGTGTGTGTTCGGGTGTGTATTCTTGTTGCATTCGGGTGTGTGTTCGGGTGTGTATTCGGGTGTGTTTTCGGGTTTGTATTCGGGTGTGTATTCGGGTGTGTATTCGGGTTGTATTCGGGTGTGTGTTCGGGTGTGCGTTCGGGTGTGTATTCGGGTGTGTCTTCGGGTGTGTATTCGGGTGTGTATTCGGGTTGTATTCGGGCGTGTGTTCGGGTGTGTATTCAGGTGTGTGTTCGGGTGTGGAGTCGGGTTGCATTCGGGTGTGTGTTCGGGTGTGTATTCGGGTGTGTTTTCGGGTTTGTATTCGGGTGTGTATTCGGGTGTGTATTCGGGTTGTATTCGGGTGTGTATTCGGGTGTGTGTTCGGGTGTGTATTCGGGTTGTATTCGGGTGTGTGTTCGGGTGTGTGTTCGGGTGTGTGTTCGGGTGTGTATTCGGGTTGTATTCGGGTGTGTGTTCGGGTGTGTATTCGAGTTGTATTCGGGTGTGTGTTCGGGTGTGTGTTCGGGTGTGTATTCGGGAGTGTGTTCGAGTGTGTATTCGGGTGTGCGTTCGGGTGTGTATTCGGGTGTGTGTTCGGGTGTGTATTCGGGTTGTATTCGGGTGTGTGTTCGGGTGTGTATTCGGGTTGTATTCGGGTGTGTGTTCGGGTGTGTGTTCGGGTGTGTGTTCGGTTGTGTGTACGGGTGAGTATTCGGGTTTGTTTTCGGGTGTGTATTCGTGTTGCATTCGGGTGTGTGTTCGGGTGTGTATTCGGGTGTGTATTCGTGTTGCTTTCGGGTGTGTGTTCGGGTGTGTATTCGGGTGTGTTTTCGGATTTGTATTCGGGTGTGTATTCGGGTGTATTCGGGTTGTATTCGTGTGTGAATTCGGGTGTGTGTTCGGGTGTGTATTCGGGTTGTATTCGGGTGTGTGTTCGGGTGTGTATTCGGGTGTGTTCGGGAGTGTGTTCGGGTGTGTATTCGGATTGTAGTCGGCTGTGTGTTCGGGTGTGTTGGGGTGTGTATTCGGGTGTGTGTTCGGGTGTGTATTCGGGTTGTAGTTGGGTGTGTGTTCGGGTGTGTATTCGGGTGTGTGTTCGGGTGTGTAATCGGGATGTATTCGGGTGTGTGTTCGGGTGTGTGTTCGGGTGTGTATTCGGGTTGTAGTCGGGTGTGTTCGGGTGTGTATTCGGGTTGTATTCGGGTGTGTGTTCGGGTGTGTGTTCGGGTGTGTGTTCGGGTGTGTATTCGGGTGTGTGTTCGGGTGTGTGTTCGGGTGTGTGTTCGGGTGTGTATTCGGGTTGTATTCGGGTGTGTGTTCGGGTGTGTGTTCGGGTGTGTATTCGGGTGTGTGTTCGGGTGTATATTCGGGTGGGTGTTCGGGTGTGTATTCGGGTGTGTGTTCGGGTGTGTATTCGGGTTGTATTCGGGTGTGTTTTCAGGTTTGTATTCGGGTGTGTATTCGGGTGTGTATTCGGGTTGTATTCGGGTGTGTGTTCGGGTGTGTGTTCGGGTGTGTATTCGGGTGTGTGTTCGGGTGTATATTCGGGTGTGTGTTCGGGTGTGTATTCGGGTGTGTGTTCGGGTGTGTATTCGGGTGTGTGTTCGGGTGTGTATTCTTGTTGCATTCGGGTGTGTGTTCGGGTGTGTATTCGGGTGTGTTTTCGGGTTTGTATTCGGGTGTGTATTCGGGTGTGTATTCGGGTTGTATTCGGGTGTGTGTTCGGGTGTGCGTTCGGGTGTGTATTCGGGTGTGTCTTCGGGTGTGTATTCGGGTGTTTATTCGGGTTGTATTCGGGTGTGTGTTCGGGTGTGTATTCAGGTGTGTGTTCGGGTGTGTATTCGGGTTGCATTCGGGTGTGTGTTCGGGTGTGTATTCGGGTGTGTATTCGGGTTGTAGTTGGGTGTGTGTTCGGGTGTGTATTCGGGTGTGTGTTCGGGTGTGTAATCGGGATGTATTCGGGTGTGTGTTCGGGTGTGTGTTCGGGTGTGTATTCGGGTTGTAGTCGGGTGTGTTCGGGTGTGTATTCGGGTTGTATTCGGGTGTGTGTTCGGGTGTGTGTTCGGGTGTGTGTTCGGGTGTGTATTCGGGTGTGTGTTCGGGTGTGTGTTCGGGTGTGTGTTCGGGTGTGTATTCGGGTTGTATTCGGGTGTGTGTTCGGGTGTGTGTTCGGGTGTGTATTCGGGTGTGTGTTCGGGTGTATATTCGGGTGGGTGTTCGGGTGTGTATTCGGGTGTGTGTTCGGGTGTGTATTCGGGTTGTATTCGGGTGTGTTTTCAGGTTTGTATTCGGGTGTGTATTCGGGTGTGTATTCGGGTTGTATTCGGGTGTGTGTTCGGGTGTGTGTTCGGGTGTGTATTCGGGTGTGTGTTCGGGTGTATATTCGGGTGTGTGTTCGGGTGTGTATTCGGGTGTGTGTTCGGGTGTGTATTCGGGTGTGTGTTCGGGTGTGTATTCTTGTTGCATTCGGGTGTGTGTTCGGGTGTGTATTCGGGTGTGTTTTCGGGTTTGTATTCGGGTGTGTATTCGGGTGTGTATTCGGGTTGTATTCGGGTGTGTATTCGGGTGTGTGTTCGGGTGTGTGTTCGGGTGTGTGTTCGGGTGTATATTCGGGTGTGTGTTCGGGTGTGTATTCGGGTGTGTGTTCGGGTGTGTATTCGGGTGTGTGTTCGGGTGTGTATTCTTGTTGCATTCGGGTGTGTGTTCGGGTGTGTATTCGGGTGTGTTTTCGGGTTTGTATTCGGGTGTGTATTCGGGTGTGTATTCGGGTTGTATTCGGGTGTGTGTTCGGGTGTGCGTTCGGGTGTGTATTCGGGTGTGTCTTCGGGTGTGTATTCGGGTGTGTATTCGGGTTGTATTCGGGTGTGTGTTCGGGTGTGTATTCAGGTGTGTGTTCGGGTGTGTATTCGGGTTGCATTCGGGTGTGTGTTCGGGTGTGTATTCGGGTGTGTTTTCGGGTTTGTATTCGGGTGTGTATTCGGGTGTGTATTCGGGTTGTATTCGGGTGTGTATTCGGGTGTGTGTTCGGGTGTGTATTCGGGTTGTATTCGGGTGTGTGTTCGGGTGTGTGTTCGGGTGTGTGTTCGGGTGTGTATTCGGGTTGTATTCGGGTGTGTGTTCGGGTGTGTATTCGAGTTGTATTCGGGTGTGTGTTCGGGTGTGTGTTCGGGTGTGTATTCGGGAGTGTGTTCGAGTGTGTATTCGGGTGTGTGTTCGGGTGTGTGTTCGGGTGTGTGTTCGGGTGTGTATTCGGGTTGTATTCGGGTGAGTGTTCGGGTGTGTGTTCGGGTGTGTGTTCGGGTGTGTATTCGGGTGTGTGTTCGGGTGTGTGTTCGGGTGTGTATTCGAGTTGTATTCGGGTGTGTGTTCGGGTGTGTGTTCGGGTGTGTATTCGGGAATGTGTTCGGGTGTGTATTCGGGTTGTATTCGAGTGTGTGTTCGGTTGAGTTTTTCTTGTGAGTATTCGGGTGTGTTTTCGGGTTTGTATTCGGGTTGTATTCGAGTGTGTGTTCGGGTTTGTATTCGGGTGTGTATTCGGGTGTGTGTTCGGATGTGTGTTCGGGTGTGTATTCGGGTTGTAGTCGGGTGTGTGTTCGGGTGTGTTTGGGTGTGTGTTCGGGTGTGTGTTCGGGTGTGTATTCGGGTTGTATTCGGGTGTGTGTTCGGGTGTGTGTTCGGGTGTGTGTTCGGGTGTGTATTCGGGTTGTATTCGGGTGTGTGTTCGGGTGTGTGTTCGGGTGTGTATTCGGGTGTGTGTTCGGGTGTATATTCGGGTGGGTGTTCGGGTGTGTATTCGGGTGTGTGTTCGGGTGTGTATTCGGGTTGTATTCGGGTGTGTTTTCAGGTTTGTATTCGGGTGTGTATTCGGGTTGTATTCGGGTGTGTGTTCGGGTGTGTGTTCGGGTGTGTATTCGGGTGTGTGTTCGGGTGTATATTCGGGTGTGTGTTCGGGTGTGTAATCGGGTGTGTGTTCGGGTGTGTATTCGGGTGTGTGTTCGGGTGTGTATTCTTGTTGCATTCGGGTGTGTGTTCGGATGTGTGTTCGGTTGTGTATTCGGGTGTGTGTTCGGGTGTGTATTCGGGTTGTATTCGGGTGTGTGTTCGGGTGTGTGTTCGGGTGTGTGTTCGGGTGTGTATTCGGGTTGTATTGGGGTGTGTGTTCGGGTGTGTGTTCGGGTGTGTATTCGGGTGTGTATTCTGGTGTGTATTCGGGTGTGTGTTCGGGTGTGTATTCGGGTTGTATTCGGGTGTGTGTTCGGGTGTGTGTTCGGGTGTGTGTTCGGGTGTGTATTCGGGTTGTATTCGGGTGTGTGTTAGGGTGTGTGTTCGGGTGTGTGTTCGGTTGTGTGTTCGGGTGAGTATTCGGGTGTGTTCGGGTGTGTAGTCGGGTGTGTGTTCGGGTGTGTATTCGGGTTGTAGTCGGGTGTGTGTTCGGGTGTGTATTCGGGTTGTATTCGGGTGTGTGTTCGGGTGTGTGTTCGGGTGTGTGTTCGGGTGTGTATTCGGGTGTGTGTTCGGGTGTGTGTTCGGGTGTGTATCCGGGTTGTATTCGGGTGTGTGTTCGGGTGTGTATTCGGGTGTGTGTTCGGGTGTGTATTCGGGTGTGTATTCGGGTGTGTATTCGGGTTGTATTCGGGTGTGTGTTCGGGTGTGTGTTCGGGTGTGTATTCGGGTTGTAGTCGGGTGTGTGTTCGGGTGTGTTCGGGTGTGTATTCGGGTGTGTGTTCGGGTGTGTATTCGGGTTGTATTCGGGTGTGTGTTCGGGTGTGTATTCGAGTTGTATTCGGATGTGTGTTCGGGTGTGTATTCGGGTGTGTGTTCGGGAGTGTGTTCGGGTGTGAATTCGGGTTGTAGTCGGGTGTGTGTTCGGGTGTGTTCGGGTGTGTATTCGGGTGTGTGTTCGGGTGTGTATTCGAGTTGTAGTCGGGTGTGTGTTCGGGTGTGTTCGGGTGTGTATTCGGGTGTGTGTTCGAGTGTGTATTCGGGTTGTATTCGGGTGTGTGTTCGGGTGTGTGTTCGGGTGTGTATTCGAGTTGTATTCGGGTGAGTGTTCGGGTGTGTGTTCGGGTGTGTGTTCGGGTGTGTATTCGGGTGTGTGTTCGGGTGTGTGTTCGGGTGTGTATTCGGGTTGTATTCGGGTGTGTGTTCGGGTGTGTGTTCGGGTGTGTATTCGGGAGTGTATTCGGGTGTGTATTCGTGTTGTATTCGGGTGTGTGTTCGGGTGTGTGTTCGGTTGTGTTTTTCTTGTGAGTATTCGGGTGTGTTTTCGGGTTTGTATTCGGGTGTGTATTCGGGTGTGTATTCGGGTTGTATTCGGGTGTGTGTTCGGGTGTGTATTCGGGTGTGTGTTCTGGTGTGTGTTCGGGTGTGTATTCGGGTTGTATTCGGGTGTGTATTCGGGTGTGTATTCGGGTGTGTGTTCGGGTGTGTATTCGGGTTGTATTCGGGTGTGTGTTCGGGTGTGTGTACGGGTGTGTATTCGGGTGTGTGTTCGGGTGTGTATTCGGGTGTGTATTCGGGTGTGTATTCGGGTTGTATTCGGGTGTGTGTTCGGGTGTGTGTTCGGGTGTGTATTCGGGTGTGTGTTCGGGTGTGTATTCGGGTGTGTATTCGGGTGTGTATTCGGGTTGTATTCGGGTGTGTGTTCGGGTGTGTATTCGGGTGTGTGTTCGGGTGTGTATTCGGGTTGCATTCGGGTGTGTATTCGGGTTGCATTCGGGTGTGTGTTCGGGTGTGTATTCGGGTGTGTTTTCGGGTTTGAATTCGGGTGTGTATTCGGGTGTGTGTTCGGGTGTGTATTCGGGTGTGTGTTCGGGTGTTTATTCGGGTTGCATTCGGGTGTGTGTTCGGGTGTATATTCGGGTGTGTATTCGGGTGTGTTTTCGGGTTTGTATTCGGGTTGTATTCGGGTGTGTGTTCGGGTGTGTGTTCGGGTGTGTATTCGGGTTGTATTCGGGTGTGTGTTCGGGTGCGTTCGGGTGTGTATTCGGGTGTGTGTTCGGGTGTGTATTCGGGTTGTAGTCGGGTGTGTGTTCGGGTGTGTTTGGGTGTGTATTCGGGTGTGTGTTCGGGTGTGTATTCGGGTTGTATTCGGGTGTGTGTTCGGGTGTGTGTTCGGGTGTGTATTCGGGTGTGTGTTCGGGTGTGTATTCGGGTTGTATTCGGGTTGTATTCGGGTGTGTGTTCGGGTGTGTTCGGGTGTGTATTCGGGTGTGTGTTCGGGTGTGTATTCGGGTTGTAGTCGGGTGTGTGTTCGGGTGTGTTTGGGTGTGTATTCGGGTGTGTGTTCGGGTGTGTATTCGGGTTGTATTCGGGTGGGTGTTCGGGTGTGTGTTCGGGTGTGTATTCGGGTTGTATTCGGGTGTGTGTTCGGGTGTGTATTCGGGTGTTTGTTCGGGTGTGTATTCGGGTTGCATTCGGGTGTGTGTTCGGGTGTGTGTTCGGGTGTGTATTCGGGTTGTAGTCGGGTGTGTGTTCGGGTGTGTTTGGGTGTGTATTCGGGTGTGTGTTCGGGTGTGTATTCGGGTTGTATTCGGGTGTGTGTTCGGGTGTGTATTCGGGTTGTATTCGGGTGTGTGTTCGGGTGTGTGTTCGGGTGTGTATTCAGGTTGTATTCGGTTGTGTGTTCGGGTGTGTGTTCGGGTGTGTGTTCGGGTGTGAATTCGGGTGTGTGTTCAGGTGTGTGTTCGGTTGTGTATTCGGGTTGTATTCGGGTGTGTGTTCGGGTGTGTGTTCGGGTGCGTTCGGGTGTGTATTCGGGTGTGTGTTCGGGTGTGTATTCGAGTTGTATTCGGGTGTGTGTTCGGGTGTGTATTCGGGTTGTATTCGGGTGTGTGTTCGGGTGTGTGTTCGGGTGTGTGTTCGGTTGTGTGTACGGGTGAGTATTCGGGTTTGTTTTCGGGTGTGTATTCGTGTTGCATTCGGGTGTGTGTTCGGGTGTGTATTCGGGTGTGTATTTGTGTTGCATTCGGGTGTGTGTTCGGGTGTGTATTCGGGTGTGTTTTCGGATTTGTATTCGGGTGTGTATTCGGGAGTGTATTCGGGTTGTATTCGTGTGTGAATTCGGGTGTGTGTTCGGGTGTGTATTCGGGTTGTATTCGGGTGTGTGTTCGGGTGTGTATTCGGGTGTGTTCGGGAGTGTGTTCGGGTGTGTATTCGGATTGTAGTCGGCTGTGTGTTCGGGTGTGTTGGGGTGTGTATTCGGGTGTGTGTTCGGGTGTGTATTCGGGTTGTAGTTGGGTGTGTGTTCGGGTGTGTATTCGGGTGTGTGTTCGGGTGTGTAATCGGGATGTATTCGGGTGTGTGTTCGGGTGTGTGTTCGGGTGTGTATTCGGGTTGTAGTCGGGTTTGTATTCGGGTGTGTTCGGGTGTGTATTCGGGTTGTATTCGGGTGTGTGTTCGGGTGTGTGTTCGGGTGTGTGTTCGGGTGTGTATTCGGGTGTGTGTTCGGGTGTGTGTTCGGGTGTGTGTTCGGGTGTGTATTCGGGTTGTATTCGGGTGTGTGTTCGGGTGTGTATTCGGGTTGTATTCGGGTGTGTGTTCGGGTGTGTGTTCGGTTGTGTGTTCAGGTGAGTATTCGGGTGTGTTCGGGTGTGTATTCGGGTGTGTGTTCGGGTGTGTATTCGGGTTGTAGTCGGGTGTGTGTTCGGGTGTGTTCGGGTGTGTATTCGGGTGTGTGTTCGGGTGTGTATTCGGGTTGTATTCGGGTGTGTGTTCGGGTGTGTGTTCGGGTGTGTATTCGGGTTGTATTCGGGTGTGTGTTCGGGTGTGTGTTCGGGTGTGTATTCGGGTTGTATTCGGGTGTGTGTTCGGGTGTGTGTTCGGGAGTGTGTTCGGGTGTGTATTCGGGTGTGTGTTCGGGTGTGTGTTCGGGTGTGTATTCGGGTTGTAGTCGGGTGTGTGTTCGGGTGTGTTTGGGTGTGTGTTCGGGTGTGTGTTCGGGTGTGTATTCGGGTTGTATTCGGGTGTGTGTTCGGGTGTGTGTTCGGGTGTGTGTTCGGGTGTGTATTCGGGTTGTATTCGGGTGTGTGTTCGGGTGTGTGTTCGGGTGTGTATTCGGGTGTGTGTTCGGGTGTATATTCGGGTGGGTGTTCGGGTGTGTATTCGGGTGTGTGTTCGGGTGTGTATTCGGGTTGTATTCGGGTGTGTTTTCAGGTTTGTATTCGGGTGTGTATTCGGGTGTGTATTCGGGTTGTATTCGGGTGTGTGTTCGGGTGTGTGTTCGGGTGTGTATTCGGGTTGTATTCGGGTGTGTGTTCGGGTGTGTATTCGGGTGTGTTCGGGAGTGTGTTCGGGTGTGTATTCGGATTGTAGTCGGCTGTGTGTTCGGGTGTGTTGGGGTGTGTATTCGGGTGTGTGTTCGGGTGTGTATTCGGGTTGTAGTTGGGTGTGTGTTCGGGTGTGTATTCGGGTGTGTGTTCGGGTGTGTAATCGGGATGTATTCGGGTGTGTGTTCGGGTGTGTGTTCGGGTGTGTATTCGGGTTGTAGTCGGGTTTGTATTCGGGTGTGTTCGGGTGTGTATTCGGGTTGTATTCGGGTGTGTGTTCGGGTGTGTGTTCGGGTGTGTGTTCGGGTGTGTATTCGGGTGTGTGTTCGGGTGTGTGTTCGGGTGTGTGTTCGGGTGTGTATTCGGGTTGTATTCGGGTGTGTGTTCGGGTGTGTATTCGGGTTGTATTCGGGTGTGTGTTCGGGTGTGTGTTCGGTTGTGTGTTCAGGTGAGTATTCGGGTGTGTTCGGGTGTGTATTCGGGTGTGTGTTCGGGTGTGTATTCGGGTTGTAGTCGGGTGTGTGTTCGGGTGTGTTCGGGTGTGTATTCGGGTGTGTGTTCGGGTGTGTATTCGGGTTGTATTCGGGTGTGTGTTCGGGTGTGTGTTCGGGTGTGTATTCGGGTTGTATTCGGGTGTGTGTTCGGGTGTGTGTTCGGGTGTGTATTCGGGTTGTATTCGGGTGTGTGTTCGGGTGTGTGTTCGGGAGTGTGTTCGGGTGTGTATTCGGGTGTGTGTTCGGGTGTGTGTTCGGGTGTGTATTCGGGTTGTATTCGGGTGTGTGTTCGGGTGTGTGTTCGGGTGTGTGTTCGGGTGTGTATTCGGGTTGTATTCGGGTGTGTGTTCGGGTGTGTGTTCGGGTGTGTATTCGGGTGTGTGTTCGGGTGTATATTCGGGTGGGTGTTCGGGTGTGTATTCGGGTGTGTGTTCGGGTGTGTATTCGGGTTGTATTCGGGTGTGTTTTCAGGTTTGTATTCGGGTGTGTATTCGGGTGTGTATTCGGGTTGTATTCGGGTGTGTGTTCGGGTGTGTGTTCGGGTGTGTATTCGGGTGTGTGTTCGGGTGTATATTCGGGTGTGTGTTCGGGTGTGTATTCGGGTGTGTGTTCGGGTGTGTATTCGGGTGTGTGTTCGGGTGTGTATTCTTGTTGCATTCGGGTGTGTGTTCGGGTGTGTATTCGGGTGTGTTTTCGGGTTTGTATTCGGGTGTGTATTCGGGTGTGTATTCGGGTTGTATTCGGGTGTGTGTTCGGGTGTGCGTTCGGGTGTGTATTCGGGTGTGTCTTCGGGTGTGTATTCGGGTGTGTATTCGGGTTGTATTCGGGTGTGTGTTCGGGTGTGTATTCAGGTGTGTGTTCGGGTGTGTATTCGGGTTGCATTCGGGTGTGTGTTCGGGTGTGTATTCGGGTGTGTTTTCGGGTTTGTATTCGGGTGTGTATTCGGGTGTGTATTCGGGTTGTATTCGGGTGTGTATTCGGGTGTGTGTTCGGGTGTGTATTCGGGTTGTATTCGGGTGTGTGTTCGGGTGTGTGTTCGGGTGTGTGTTCGGGTGTGTATTCGGGTTGTATTCGGGTGTGTGTTCGGGTGTGTATTCGAGTTGTATTCGGGTGTGTGTTCGGGTGTGTGTTCGGGTGTGTATTCGGGAGTGTGTTCGAGTGTGTATTCGGGTGTGTGTTCGGGTGTGTATTCGAGTTGTATTCGGGTGTGTGTTCGGGTGTGTGTTCGGGTGTGTATTCGGGAGTGTGTTCGGGTGTGTATTCGGGTTGTATTCGGGTGTGTGTTCGGGTGTGTGTTCGGGTGTGTGTTCGGGTGTGTATTCGGGTTGTATTCGGGTGTGTGTTCGGGTGTGTATTCGGGTTGTATTCGGGTGAGTGTTCGGGTGTGTGTTCGGGTGTGTGTTCGGGTGTGTATTCGGGTGTGTGTTCGGGTGTGTGTTCGGGTGTGTATTCGAGTTGTATTCGGGTGTGTGTTCGGGTGTGTGTTCGGGTGTGTATTCGGGAGTGTGTTCGGGTGTGTATTCGGGTTGTATTCGAGTGTGTGTTCGGTTGTGTTTTTCTTGTGAGTATTCGGGTGGGTTTTCGGGTTTGTATTCGGGTTGTATTCGAGTGTGTGTTCGGGTGTGTATTCGGGTGTGTATTCGGGTGTGTGTTCGGATGTGTGTTCGGGTGTGTATTCGGGTTGTAGTCGGGTGTGTGTTCGGGTGTGTTTGGGTGTGTGTTCGGGTGTGTGTTCGGGTGTGTATTCGGGTTGTATTCGGGTGTGTGTTCGGGTGTGTGTTCGGATGTGTGTTCGGGTGTGTATTCGGGTTGTATTCGGGTGTGTGTTCGGGTGTGTGTTCGGGTGTGTATTCGGGTGTGTGTTCGGGTGTATATTCGGGTGGGTGTTCGGGTGTGTATTCGGGTGTGTGTTCGGGTGTGTATTCGGGTTGTATTCGGGTGTGTTTTCAGGTTTGTATTCGGGTGTGTATTCGGGTTGTATTCGGGTGTGTGTTCGGGTGTGTGTTCGGGTGTGTATTCGGGTGTGTGTTCGGGTGTATATTCGGGTGTGTGTTCGGGTGTGTATTCGGGTGTGTGTTCGGATGTGTGTTCGGTTGTGTGTTCGGGTGTGTGTTCGGGTGTGTATTCGAGTTGTATTCGGATGTGTGTTCGGGTGTGTATTCGGGTGTGTGTTCGGGAGTGTGTTCGGGTGTGAATTCGGGTTGTAGTCGGGTGTGTGTTCGGGGGTGTTCGGGTGTGTATTCGGGTGTGTGTTCGGGTGTGTATTCGAGTTGTAGTCGGGTGTGAGTTCGGGTGTGTTCGGGTGTGTATTCGGGTGTGTGTTCGAGTGTGTATTCGGGTTGTATTCGGGTGTGTGTTCGGGTGTGTGTTCGGGTGTGTATTCGAGTTGTATTCGGGTGAGTGTTCGGGTGTGTGTTCGGGTGTGTGTTCGGGTGTGTATTCGGGTGTGTGTTCGGGTGTGTGTTCGGGTGTGTGTTCGGGTGTGTATTCGGGTTGTATTCGGGTGTGTGTTAGGGTGTGTGTTCGGGTGTGTGTTCGGTTGTGTGTTCGGGTGAGTATTCGGGTGTGTTCGGGTGTGTAGTCGGGTGTGTGTTCGGGTGTGTATTCGGGTTGTAGTCGGGTGTGCGTTCGGGTGTGTTCGGGTGTGTATTCGGGTTGTATTCGGGTGTGTGTTCGGGTGTGTGTTCGGGTGTGTGTTCGGGTGTGTATTAGGGTGTGTGTTCGGGTGTGTGTTCGGGTGTGTATCCGGGTTGTATTCGGGTGTGTGTTCGGGTGTGTATTCGGGTGTGTGTTCGGGTGTGTATTCGGGTGTGTATTCGGGTGTGTATTCGGGTTGTATTCGGGTGTGTGTTCGGGTGTGTGTTCGGGTGTGTATTCGGGTTGTAGTCGGGTGTGTGTTCGGGTGTGTTCGGGTGTGTATTCGGGTGTGTGTTCGGGTGTGTATTCGGGTTGTATTCGGGTGTGTGTTCGGGTGTGTGTTCGGGTGTGTATTCGAGTTGTATTCGGATGTGTGTTCGGGTGTGTATTCGGGTGTGTGTTCGGGAGTGTGTTCGGGTGTGAATTCGGGTTGTAGTCGGGTGTGTGTTCGGGTGTGTTCGGGTGTGTATTCGGGTGTGTGTTCGGGTGTGTATTCGAGTTGTAGTCGGGTGTGTGTTCGGGTGTGTTCGGGTGTGTATTCGGGTGTGTGTTCGAGTGTGTATTCGGGTTGTATTCGGGTGTGTGTTCGGGTGTGTGTTCGGGTGTGTATTCGAGTTGTATTCGGGTGAGTGTTCGGGTGTGTGTTCGGGTGTGTGTTCGGGTGTGTATTCGGGTGTGTGTTCGGGTGTGTGTTCGGGTGTGTATTCGGGTTGTATTCGGGTGTGTGTTCGGGTGTGTGTTCGGGTGTGTATTCGGGAGTGTGTTCGGGTGTGTATTCGTGTTGTATTCGGGTGTGTGTTCGGGTGTGTGTTCGGTTGTGTTTTTCTTGTGAGTATTCGGGTGTGTTTTCGGGTTTGTATTCGGGTGTGTATTCGGGTGTGTATTCGGGTTGTATTCGGGTGTGTGTTCGGGTGTGTATTCGGGTGTGTGTTCTGGTGTGTGTTCGGGTGTGTATTCGGGTTGTATTCGGGTGTGTATTCGGGTGTGTATTCGGGTGTGTGTTCGGGTGTGTATTCGGGTTGTATTCGGGTGTGTGTTCGGGTGTGTGTTCGGGTGTGTATTCGGGTGTGTGTTCGGGTGTGTATTCGGGTGTGTATTCGGGTGTGTATTCGGGTTGTATTCGGGTGTGTGTTCGGGTGTGTGTTCGGGTGTGTATTCGGGTGTGTGTTCGGGTGTGTATTCGGGTGTGTATTCGGGTGTGTATTCGGGTTGTATTCGGGTGTGTGTTCGGGTGTGTATTCGGGTGTGTGTTCGGGTGTGTATTCGGGTTGCATTCGGGTGTGTATTCGGGTTGCATTCGGGTGTGTGTTCGGGTGTGTATTCGGGTGTGTTTTCGGGTTTGAATTCGGGTGTGTATTCGGGTGTGTGTTCGGGTGTGTATTCGGGTGTGTGTTCGGGTGTTTATTCGGGTTGCATTCGGGTGTGTGTTCGGGTGTGTATTCGGGTGTGTATTCGGGTGTGTTTTCGGGTTTGTATTCGGGTTGTATTCGGGTGTGTGTTCGGGTGTGTGTTCGGGTGTGTATTCGGGTTGTATTCGGGTGTGTGTTCGGGTGCGTTCGGGTGTGTATTCGGGTGTGTGTTCGGGTGTGTATTCGGGTTGTAGTCGGGTGTGAGTTCGGGTGTGTTTGGGTGTGTATTCGGGTGTGTGTTCGGGTGTGTATTCGGGTTGTATTCGGGTGTGTGTTCGGGTGTGTGTTCGGGTGTGTGTTCGGGTGTGTATTCGGGTGTGTGTTCGGGTGTGTATTCGGGTTGCATTCGGGTGTGTGTTCGGGTGTGTGTTCGGGTGTGTATTCGGGTTGTAGTCGGGTGTGTGTTCGGGTGTGTTTGGGTGTGTATTCGGGTGTGTGTTCGGGTGTGTATTCGGGTTGTATTCGGGTGTGTGTTCGGGTGTGTTCGGGTGTGTATTCGGGTGTGTGTTCGGGTGTGTATTCGGGTTGTAGTCGGGTGTGTGTTCGGGTGTGTTTGGGTGTGTATTCGTTTGTGTGTTCGGGTGTGTATTCGGGTTGTATTCGGGTGGGTGTTCGGGTGTGTGTTCGGGTGTGTATTCGGGTTGTATTCGGGTGTGTGTTCGGGTGTGTATTCGGGTGTTTGTTCGGGTGTGTATTCGGGTTGCATTCGGGTGTGTGTTCGGGTGTGTGTTCGGGTGTGTATTCGGGTTGTAGTCGGGTGTGTGTTCGGGTGTGTTTGGGTGTGTATTCGGGTGTGTGTTCGGGTGTGTATTCGGGTTGTATTCGGGTGTGTGTTCGGGTGTGTATTCGGGTTGTATTCGGGTGTGTGTTCGGGTGTGTGTTCGGGTGTGTATTCAGGTTGTATTCGGTTGTGTGTTCGGGTGTGTGTTCGGGTGTGAATTCGGGTGTGTTCAGGTGTGTGTTCGGTTGTGTATTCGGGTTGTATTCGGGTGTGTGTTCGGGTGTGTGTTCGGGTGCGTTTGGGTGTGTATTCGGGTGTGTGTTCGGGTGTGTATTCGGGTTGTATTCGGGTGTGTGTTCGGGTGTTTATTCGGGTTGTATTCGGGTGTGTGTTCGGGTGTGTGTTCGGTTGTATGTACGGGTGAGTATTCGGGTTTGTTTTCGGGTGTGTATTCGGGTGTGTTTTCGGATTTGTATTCGGGTGTGTATTCGGGAGTGTATTCGGGTTGTATTCGTGTGTGAATTCGGGTGTGTGTTCGGGTGTGTATTCGGGTTGTATTCGGGTGTGTGTTCGGGTGTGTATTCGGGTGTGTTCGGGAGTGTGTTCGGGTGTGTATTCGGATTGTAGTCGGCTGTGTGTTCGGGTGTGTTGGGGTGTGTATTCGGGTGTGTGTTCGGGTGTGTATTCGGGTTGTAGTTGGGTGTGTGTTCGGGTGTGTATTCGGGTGTGTGTTCGGGTGTGTAATCGGGATGTATTCGGGTGTGTGTTCGGGTGTGTGTTCGGGTGTGTATTCGGGTTGTAGTCGGGTGTGTTCGGGTGTGTATTCGGGTTGTATTCGGGTGTGTGTTCGGGTGTGTGTTCGGGTGTGTGTTCGGGTGTGTATTCGGGTGTGTGTTCGGGTGTGTGTTCGGGTGTGTGTTCGGGTGTGTATTCGGGTTGTATTCGGGTGTGTGTTCGGGTGTGTGTTCGGGTGTGTATTCGGGTGTGTGTTCGGGTGTATATTCGGGTGGGTGTTCGGGTGTGTATTCGGGTGTGTGTTCGGGTGTGTATTCGGGTTGTATTCGGGTGTGTTTTCAGGTTTGTATTCGGGTGTGTATTCGGGTGTGTATTCGGGTTGTATTCGGGTGTGTGTTCGGGTGTGTGTTCGGGTGTGTATTCGGGTGTGTGTTCGGGAGTATATTCGGGTGTGTGTTCGGGTGTGTATTCGGGTGTGTGTTCGGGTGTGTATTCGGGTGTGTGTTCGGGTGTGTATTCTTGTTGCATTCGGGTGTGTATTCGGGTTGTATTCGGGTGTGTGTTCGGGTGTGTGTTCGGGTGTGTGTTCGGGTGTGTATTCGGGTGTGTGTTCGGGTGTGTGTTCGGGTGTGTGTTCGGGTGTATATTCGGGTGGGTGTTCGGGTGTGTATTCGGGTGTGTGTTCGGGTGTGTATTCGGGTTGTATTCGGGTGTGTTTTCAGGTTTGTATTCGGGTGTGTATTCGGGTGTGTATTCGGGTTGTATTCGGGTGTGTGTTCGGGTGTGTGTTCGGGTGTGTATTCGGGTGTGTGTTCGGGTGTATATTCGGGTGTGTGTTCGGGTGTGTATTCGGGTGTGTGTTCGGGTGTGTATTCGGGTGTGTGTTCGGGTGTGTATTCTTGTTGCATTCGGGTGTGTGTTCGGGTGTGTATTCGGGTGAGTGTTCGGGTGTGTATTCGGGTTGTATTCGGGTGAGTGTTCGGGTGTTTGTTCGGGTGTGTGTTCGGGTGTGTATTCGGGTGTGTGTTCGGGTGTGTGTTCGGGTGTGTATTCGAGTTGTATTCGGGTGTGTGTTCGGGTGTGTGTTCGGGTGTGTATTCGGGAGTGTGTTCGGGTGTGTATTCGGGTTGCATTCGGGTGTGTGTTCGGGTGTGTATTCGGGTGTGTGTTCGGGTTTGTATTCGGGTGTGTATTCGGGTGTGTATTCGGGTTGTATTCGGGTGTGTATTCGGGTGTGTGTTCGGGTGTGTATTCGGGTTGTATTCGGGTGTGTGTTCGGGTGTATGTTCGGGTGTGTGTTCGGGTGTGTATTCGGGTTGTATTCGGGTGTGTGTTCGGGTGTGTATTCGAGTTGTATTCGGGTGTGTGTTCGGGTGTGTGTTCGGGTGTGTATTCGGGAGTGTGTTCGAGTGTGTATTCGGGTGTGTTTTCGGGTTTGTATTCGGGTTGTATTCGAGTGTGTGTTCGGGTGTGTATTCGGGTGTGTATTCGGGTGTGTGTTCGGATGTGTGTTCGGGTGTGTATTCGGGTTGTAGTCGGGTGTGTGTTCGGGTGTGTTCGGGTGTGTATTCGGGTGTGTGTTCGGGTGTGTATTCGGGTTGTATTCGGGTGTGTGTTCGGGTGTGTATTCGAGTTGTATTCGGATGTGTGTTCGGGTGTGTATTCGGGTGTGTGTTCGGGAGTGTGTTCGGGTGTGAATTCGGGTTGTAGTCGGGTGTGTGTTCGGGTGTGTTCGGGTGTGTATTCGGGTGTGTGTTCGGGTGTGTATTCGAGTTGTAGTCGGGTGTGTGTTCGGGTGTGTTCGGGTGTGTATTCGGGTGTGTGTTCGAGTGTGTATTCGGGTTGTATTCGGGTGTGTGTTCGGGTGTGTGTTCGGGTGTGTATTCGAGTTGTATTCGGGTGAGTGTTCGGGTGTGTGTTCGGGTGTGTGTTCGGGTGTGTATTCGGGTGTGTGTTCGGGTGTGTGTTCGGGTGTGTATTCGGGTTGTATTCGGGTGTGTGTTCGGGTGTGTGTTCGGGTGTGTATTCGGGAGTGTATTCGGGTGTGTATTCGTGTTGTATTCGGGTGTGTGTTCGGGTGTGTGTTCGGTTGTGTTTTTCTTGTGAGTATTCGGGTGTGTTTTCGGGTTTGTATTCGGGTGTGTATTCGGGTGTGTATTCGGGTTGTATTCGGGTGTGTGTTCGGGTGTGTATTCGGGTGTGTGTTCTGGTGTGTGTTCGGGTGTGTATTCGGGTTGTATTCGGGTGTGTATTCGGGTGTGTATTCGGGTGTGTGTTCGGGTGTGTATTCGGGTTGTATTCGGGTGTGTGTTCGGGTGTGTGTACGGGTGTGTATTCGGGTGTGTGTTCGGGTGTGTATTCGGGTGTGTATTCGGGTGTGTATTCGGGTTGTATTCGGGTGTGTGTTCGGGTGTGTGTTCGGGTGTGTATTCGGGTGTGTGTTCGGGTGTGTATTCGGGTGTGTATTCGGGTGTGTATTCGGGTTGTATTCGGGTGTGTGTTCGGGTGTGTATTCGGGTGTGTGTTCGGGTGTGTATTCGGGTTGCATTCGGGTGTGTATTCGGGTTGCATTCGGGTGTGTGTTCGGGTGTGTATTCGGGTGTGTTTTCGGGTTTGAATTCGGGTGTGTATTCGGGTGTGTGTTCGGGTGTGTATTCGGGTGTGTGTTCGGGTGTTTATTCGGGTTGCATTCGGGTGTGTGTTCGGGTGTATATTCGGGTGTGTATTCGGGTGTGTTTTCGGGTTTGTATTCGGGTTGTATTCGGGTGTGTGTTCGGGTGTGTGTTCGGGTGTGTATTCGGGTTGTATTCGGGTGTGTGTTCGGGTGCGTTCGGGTGTGTATTCGGGTGTGTGTTCGGGTGTGTATTCGGGTTGTAGTCGGGTGTGTGTTCGGGTGTGTTTGGGTGTGTATTCGGGTGTGTGTTCGGGTGTGTATTCGGGTTGTATTCGGGTGTGTGTTCGGGTGTGTGTTCGGGTGTGTATTCGGGTGTGTGTTCGGGTGTGTATTCGGGTTGTATTCGGGTTGTATTCGGGTGTGTGTTCGGGTGTGTTCGGGTGTGTATTCGGGTGTGTGTTCGGGTGTGTATTCGGGTTGTAGTCGGGTGTGTGTTCGGGTGTGTTTGGGTGTGTATTCGGGTGTGTGTTCGGGTGTGTATTCGGGTTGTATTCGGGTGGGTGTTCGGGTGTGTGTTCGGGTGTGTATTCGGGTTGTATTCGGGTGTGTGTTCGGGTGTGTATTCGGGTGTTTGTTCGGGTGTGTATTCGGGTTGCATTCGGGTGTGTGTTCGGGTGTGTGTTCGGGTGTGTATTCGGGTTGTAGTCGGGTGTGTGTTCGGGTGTGTTTGGGTGTGTATTCGGGTGTGTGTTCGGGTGTGTATTCGGGTTGTATTCGGGTGTGTGTTCGGGTGTGTATTCGGGTTGTATTCGGGTGTGTGTTCGGGTGTGTGTTCGGGTGTGTATTCAGGTTGTATTCGGTTGTGTGTTCGGGTGTGTGTTCGGGTGTGTGTTCGGGTGTGAATTCGGGTGTGTGTTCAGGTGTGTGTTCGGTTGTGTATTCGGGTTGTATTCGGGTGTGTGTTCGGGTGTGTGTTCGGGTGCGTTCGGGTGTGTATTCGGGTGTGTGTTCGGGTGTGTATTCGGGTTGTATTCGGGTGTGTGTTCGGGTGTGTATTCGGGTTGTATTCGGGTGTGTGTTCGGGTGTGTGTTCGGGTGTGTGTTCGGTTGTGTGTACGGGTGAGTATTCGGGTTTGTTTTCGGGTGTGTATTCGTGTTGCATTCGGGTGTGTGTTCGGGTGTGTATTCGGGTGTGTATTTGTGTTGCATTCGGGTGTGTGTTCGGGTGTGTATTCGGGTGTGTTTTCGGATTTGTATTCGGGTGTGTATTCGGGAGTGTATTCGGGTTGTATTCGTGTGTGAATTCGGGTGTGTGTTCGGGTGTGTATTCGGGTTGTATTCGGGTGTGTGTTCGGGTGTGTATTCGGGTGTGTTCGGGAGTGTGTTCGGGTGTGTATTCGGATTGTAGTCGGCTGTGTGTTCGGGTGTGTTGGGGTGTGTATTCGGGTGTGTGTTCGGGTGTGTATTCGGGTTGTAGTTGGGTGTGTGTTCGGGTGTGTATTCGGGTGTGTGTTCGGGTGTGTAATCGGGATGTATTCGGGTGTGTGTTCGGGTGTGTGTTCGGGTGTGTATTCGGGTTGTAGTCGGGTTTGTATTCGGGTGTGTTCGGGTGTGTATTCGGGTTGTATTCGGGTGTGTGTTCGGGTGTGTGTTCGGGTGTGTGTTCGGGTGTGTATTCGGGTGTGTGTTCGGGTGTGTGTTCGGGTGTGTGTTCGGGTGTGTATTCGGGTTGTATTCGGGTGTGTGTTCGGGTGTGTATTCGGGTTGTATTCGGGTGTGTGTTCGGGTGTGTGTTCGGTTGTGTGTTCAGGTGAGTATTCGGGTGTGTTCGGGTGTGTATTCGGGTGTGTGTTCGGGTGTGTATTCGGGTTGTAGTCGGGTGTGTGTTCGGGTGTGTTCGGGTGTGTATTCGGGTGTGTGTTCGGGTGTGTATTCGGGTTGTATTCGGGTGTGTGTTCGGGTGTGTGTTCGGGTGTGTATTCGGGTTGTATTCGGGTGTGTGTTCGGGTGTGTGTTCGGGTGTGTATTCGGGTTGTATTCGGGTGTGTGTTCGGGTGTGTGTTCGGGAGTGTGTTCGGGTGTGTATTCGGGTGTGTGTTCGGGTGTGTGTTCGGGTGTGTATTCGGGTTGTAGTCGGGTGTGTGTTCGGGTGTGTTTGGGTGTGTGTTCGGGTGTGTGTTCGGGTGTGTATTCGGGTTGTATTCGGGTGTGTGTTCGGGTGTGTGTTCGGGTGTGTGTTCGGGTGTGTATTCGGGTTGTATTCGGGTGTGTGTTCGGGTGTGTGTTCGGGTGTGTATTCGGGTGTGTGTTCGGGTGTATATTCGGGTGGGTGTTCGGGTGTGTATTCGGGTGTGTGTTCGGGTGTGTATTCGGGTTGTATTCGGGTGTGTTTTCAGGTTTGTATTCGGGTGTGTATTCGGGTGTGTATTCGGGTTGTATTCGGGTGTGTGTTCGGGTGTGTGTTCGGGTGTGTATTCGGGTTGTATTCGGGTGTGTGTTCGGGTGTGTATTCGGGTGTGTTCGGGAGTGTGTTCGGGTGTGTATTCGGATTGTAGTCGGCTGTGTGTTCGGGTGTGTTGGGGTGTGTATTCGGGTGTGTGTTCGGGTGTGTATTCGGGTTGTAGTTGGGTGTGTGTTCGGGTGTGTATTCGGGTGTGTGTTCGGGTGTGTAATCGGGATGTATTCGGGTGTGTGTTCGGGTGTGTGTTCGGGTGTGTATTCGGGTTGTAGTCGGGTTTGTATTCGGGTGTGTTCGGGTGTGTATTCGGGTTGTATTCGGGTGTGTGTTCGGGTGTGTGTTCGGGTGTGTGTTCGGGTGTGTATTCGGGTGTGTGTTCGGGTGTGTGTTCGGGTGTGTGTTCGGGTGTGTATTCGGGTTGTATTCGGGTGTGTGTTCGGGTGTGTATTCGGGTTGTATTCGGGTGTGTGTTCGGGTGTGTGTTCGGTTGTGTGTTCAGGTGAGTATTCGGGTGTGTTCGGGTGTGTATTCGGGTGTGTGTTCGGGTGTGTATTCGGGTTGTAGTCGGGTGTGTGTTCGGGTGTGTTCGGGTGTGTATTCGGGTGTGTGTTCGGGTGTGTATTCGGGTTGTATTCGGGTGTGTGTTCGGGTGTGTGTTCGGGTGTGTATTCGGGTTGTATTCGGGTGTGTGTTCGGGTGTGTGTTCGGGTGTGTATTCGGGTTGTATTCGGGTGTGTGTTCGGGTGTGTGTTCGGGAGTGTGTTCGGGTGTGTATTCGGGTGTGTGTTCGGGTGTGTGTTCGGGTGTGTATTCGGGTTGTATTCGGGTGTGTGTTCGGGTGTGTGTTCGGGTGTGTGTTCGGGTGTGTATTCGGGTTGTATTCGGGTGTGTGTTCGGGTGTGTGTTCGGGTGTGTATTCGGGTGTGTGTTCGGGTGTATATTCGGGTGGGTGTTCGGGTGTGTATTCGGGTGTGTGTTCGGGTGTGTATTCGGGTTGTATTCGGGTGTGTTTTCAGGTTTGTATTCGGGTGTGTATTCGGGTGTGTATTCGGGTGTGTATTCGGGTTGTATTCGGGTGTGTGTTCGGGTGTGTGTTCGGGTGTGTATTCGGGTGTGTGTTCGGGTGTATATTCGGGTGTGTGTTCGGGTGTGTATTCGGGTGTGTGTTCGGGTGTGTATTCGGGTGTGTGTTCGGGTGTGTATTCTTGCTGCATTCGGGTGTGTGTTCGGGTGTGTATTCGGGTGTGTTTTCGGGTTTGTATTCGGGTGTGTATTCGGGTGTGTATTCGGGTTGTATTCGGGTGTGTGTTCGGGTGTGCGTTCGGGTGTGTATTCGGGTGTGTCTTCGGGTGTGTATTCGGGTGTGTATTCGGGTTGTATTCGGGTGTGTGTTCGGGTGTGTATTCAGGTGTGTGTTCGGGTGTGTATTCGGGTTGCATTCGGGTGTGTGTTCGGGTGTGTATTCGGGTGTGTTTTCGGGTTTGTATTCGGGTGTGTATTCGGGTGTGTATTCGGGTTGTATTCGGGTGTGTATTCGGGTGTGTGTTCGGGTGTGTATTCGGGTTGTATTCGGGTGTGTGTTCGGGTGTGTGTTCGGGTGTGTGTTCGGGTGTGTATTCGGGTTGTATTCGGGTGTGTGTTCGGGTGTGTATTCGAGTTGTATTCGGGTGTGTGTTCGGGTGTGTGTTCGGGTGTGTATTCGGGAGTGTGTTCGAGTGTGTATTCGGGTGTGTGTTCGGGTGTGTATTCGAGTTGTATTCGGGTGTGTGTTCGGGTGTGTGTTCGGGTGTGTATTCGGGAGTGTGTTCGGGTGTGTATTCGGGTTGTATTCGGGTGTGTGTTCGGGTGTGTGTTCGGGTGTGTGTTCGGGTGTGTATTCGGGTTGTATTCGGGTGTGTGTTCGGGTGTGTATTCGGGTTGTATTCGGGTGAGTGTTCGGGTGTGTGTTCGGGTGTGTGTTCGGGTGTGTATTCGGGTGTGTGTTCGGGTGTGTGTTCGGGTGTGTATTCGAGTTGTATTCGGGTGTGTGTTCGGGTGTGTGTTCGGGTGTGTATTCGGGAGTGTGTTCGGGTGTGTATTCGGGTTGTATTCGAGTGTGTGTTCGGTTGTGTTTTTCTTGTGAGTATTCGGGTGGGTTTTCGGGTTTGTATTCGGGTTGTATTCGAGTGTGTGTTCGGGTGTGTATTCGGGTGTGTATTCGGGTGTGTGTTCGGATGTGTGTTCGGGTGTGTATTCGGGTTGTAGTCGGGTGTGTGTTCGGGTGTGTTTGGGTGTGTGTTCGGGTGTGTGTTCGGGTGTGTATTCGGGTTGTATTCGGGTGTGTGTTCGGGTGTGTGTTCGGATGTGTGTTCGGGTGTGTATTCGGGTTGTATTCGGGTGTGTGTTCGGGTGTGTGTTCGGGTGTGTATTCGGGTGTGTGTTCGGGTGTATATTCGGGTGGGTGTTCGGGTGTGTATTCGGGTGTGTGTTCGGGTGTGTATTCGGGTTGTATTCGGGTGTGTTTTCAGGTTTGTATTCGGGTGTGTATTCGGGTTGTATTCGGGTGTGTGTTCGGGTGTGTGTTCGGGTGTGTATTCGGGTGTGTGTTCGGGTGTATATTCGGGTGTGTGTTCGGGTGTGTATTCGGGTGTGTGTTCGGATGTGTGTTCGGTTGTGTGTTCGGGTGTGTGTTCGGGTGTGTATTCGAGTTGTATTCGGATGTGTGTTCGGGTGTGTATTCGGGTGTGTGTTCGGGAGTGTGTTCGGGTGTGAATTCGGGTTGTAGTCGGGTGTGTGTTCGGGGGTGTTCGGGTGTGTATTCGGGTGTGTGTTCGGGTGTGTATTCGAGTTGTAGTCGGGTGTGAGTTCGGGTGTGTTCGGGTGTGTATTCGGGTGTGTGTTCGAGTGTGTATTCGGGTTGTATTCGGGTGTGTGTTCGGGTGTGTGTTCGGGTGTGTATTCGAGTTGTATTCGGGTGAGTGTTCGGGTGTGTGTTCGGGTGTGTGTTCGGGTGTGTATTCGGGTGTGTGTTCGGGTGTGTGTTCGGGTGTGTGTTCGGGTGTGTATTCGGGTTGTATTCGGGTGTGTGTTAGGGTGTGTGTTCGGGTGTGTGTTCGGTTGTGTGTTCGGGTGAGTATTCGGGTGTGTTCGGGTGTGTAGTCGGGTGTGTGTTCGGGTGTGTATTCGGGTTGTAGTCGGGTGTGTGTTCGGGTGTGTTCGGGTGTGTATTCGGGTTGTATTCGGGTGTGTGTTCGGGTGTGTGTTCGGGTGTGTGTTCGGGTGTGTATTAGGGTGTGTGTTCGGGTGTGTGTTCGGGTGTGTATCCGGGTTGTATTCGGGTGTGTGTTCGGGTGTGTATTCGGGTGTGTGTTCGGGTGTGTATTCGGGTGTGTATTCGGGTGTGTATTCGGGTTGTATTCGGGTGTGTGTTCGGGTGTGTGTTCGGGTGTGTATTCGGGTTGTAGTCGGGTGTGTGTTCGGGTGTGTTCGGGTGTGTATTCGGGTGTGTGTTCGGGTGTGTATTCGGGTTGTATTCGGGTGTGTGTTCGGGTGTGTGTTCGGGTGTGTATTCGAGTTGTATTCGGATGTGTGTTCGGGTGTGTATTCGGGTGTGTGTTCGGGAGTGTGTTCGGGTGTGAATTCGGGTTGTAGTCGGGTGTGTGTTCGGGTGTGTTCGGGTGTGTATTCGGGTGTGTGTTCGGGTGTGTATTCGAGTTGTAGTCGGGTGTGTGTTCGGGTGTGTTCGGGTGTGTATTCGGGTGTGTGTTCGAGTGTGTATTCGGGTTGTATTCGGGTGTGTGTTCGGGTGTGTGTTCGGGTGTGTATTCGAGTTGTATTCGGGTGAGTGTTCGGGTGTGTGTTCGGGTGTGTGTTCGGGTGTGTATTCGGGTGTGTGTTCGGGTGTGTGTTCGGGTGTGTATTCGGGTTGTATTCGGGTGTGTGTTCGGGTGTGTGTTCGGGTGTGTATTCGGGAGTGTGTTCGGGTGTGTATTCGTGTTGTATTCGGGTGTGTGTTCGGGTGTGTGTTCGGTTGTGTTTTTCTTGTGAGTATTCGGGTGTGTTTTCGGGTTTGTATTCGGGTGTGTATTCGGGTGTGTATTCGGGTTGTATTCGGGTGTGTGTTCGGGTGTGTATTCGGGTGTGTGTTCTGGTGTGTGTTCGGGTGTGTATTCGGGTTGTATTCGGGTGTGTATTCGGGTGTGTATTCGGGTGTGTGTTCGGGTGTGTATTCGGGTTGTATTCGGGTGTGTGTTCGGGTGTGTGTTCGGGTGTGTATTCGGGTGTGTGTTCGGGTGTGTGTTCGGGTGTGTGTTCGGGTGTATATTCGGGTGGGTGTTCGGGTGTGTATTCGGGTGTGTGTTCGGGTGTGTATTCGGGTTGTATTCGGGTGTGTTTTCAGGTTTGTATTCGGGTGTGTATTCGGGTGTGTATTCGGGTTGTATTCGGGTGTGTGTTCGGGTGTGTGTTCGGGTGTGTATTCGGGTGTGTGTTCGGGTGTATATTCGGGTGTGTGTTCGGGTGTGTATTCGGGTGTGTGTTCGGGTGTGTATTCGGGTGTGTGTTCGGGTGTGTATTCTTGTTGCATTCGGGTGTGTGTTCGGGTGTGTATTCGGGTGAGTGTTCGGGTGTGTATTCGGGTTGTATTCGGGTGAGTGTTCGGGTGTTTGTTCGGGTGTGTGTTCGGGTGTGTATTCGGGTGTGTGTTCGGGTGTGTGTTCGGGTGTGTATTCGAGTTGTATTCGGGTGTGTGTTCGGGTGTGTGTTCGGGTGTGTATTCGGGAGTGTGTTCGGGTGTGTATTCGGGTTGCATTCGGGTGTGTGTTCGGGTGTGTATTCGGGTGTGTGTTCGGGTTTGTATTCGGGTGTGTATTCGGGTGTGTATTCGGGTTGTATTCGGGTGTGTATTCGGGTGTGTGTTCGGGTGTGTATTCGGGTTGTATTCGGGTGTGTGTTCGGGTGTATGTTCGGGTGTGTGTTCGGGTGTGTATTCGGGTTGTATTCGGGTGTGTGTTCGGGTGTGTATTCGAGTTGTATTCGGGTGTGTGTTCGGGTGTGTGTTCGGGTGTGTATTCGGGAGTGTGTTCGAGTGTGTATTCGGGTGTGTTTTCGGGTTTGTATTCGGGTTCTATTCGAGTGTGTGTTCGGGTGTGTATTCGGGTGTGTATTCGGGTGTGTGTTCGGATGTGTGTTCGGGTGTGTATTCGGGTTGTAGTCGGGTGTGTGTTCGGGTGTGTTCGGGTGTGTATTCGGGTGTGTGTTCGGGTGTGTATTCGGGTTGTATTCGGGTGTGTGTTCGGGTGTGTATTCGAGTTGTATTCGGATGTGTGTTCGGGTGTGTATTCGGGTGTGTGTTCGGGAGTGTGTTCGGGTGTGAATTCGGGTTGTAGTCGGGTGTGTGTTCGGGTGTGTTCGGGTGTGTATTCGGGTGTGTGTTCGGGTGTGTATTCGAGTTGTAGTCGGGTGTGTGTTCGGGTGTGTTCGGGTGTGTATTCGGGTGTGTGTTCGAGTGTGTATTCGGGTTGTATTCGGGTGTGTGTTCGGGTGTGTGTTCGGGTGTGTATTCGAGTTGTATTCGGGTGAGTGTTCGGGTGTGTGTTCGGGTGTGTGTTCGGGTGTGTATTCGGGTGTGTGTTCGGGTGTGTGTTCGGGTGTGTATTCGGGTTGTATTCGGGTGTGTGTTCGGGTGTGTGTTCGGGTGTGTATTCGGGAGTGTATTCGGGTGTGTATTCGTGTTGTATTCGGGTGTGTGTTCGGGTGTGTGTTCGGTTGTGTTTTTCTTGTGAGTATTCGGGTGTGTTTTCGGGTTTGTATTCGGGTGTGTATTCGGGTGTGTATTCGGGTTATATTCGGGTGTGTGTTCGGGTGTGTATTCGGGTGTGTGTTCTGGTGTGTGTTCGGGTGTGTATTCGGGTTGTATTCGGGTGTGTATTCGGGTGTGTATTCGGGTGTGTGTTCGGGTGTGTATTCGGGTTGTATTCGGGTGTGTGTTCGGGTGTGTGTACGGGTGTGTATTCGGGTGTGTGTTCGGGTGTGTATTCGGGTGTGTATTCGGGTGTGTATTCGGGTTGTATTCGGGTGTGTGTTCGGGTGTGTGTTCGGGTGTGTATTCGGGTGTGTGTTCGGGTGTGTATTCGGGTGTGTATTCGGGTGTGTATTCGGGTTGTATTCGGGTGTGTGTTCGGGTGTGTATTCGGGTGTGTGTTCGGGTGTGTATTCGGGTTGCATTCGGGTGTGTATTCGGGTTGCATTCGGGTGTGTGTTCGGGTGTGTATTCGGGTGTGTTTTCGGGTTTGAATTCGGGTGTGTATTCGGGTGTGTGTTCGGGTGTGTATTCGGGTGTGTGTTCGGGTGTTTATTCGGGTTGCATTCGGGTGTGTGTTCGGGTGTATATTCGGGTGTGTATTCGGGTGTGTTTTCGGGTTTGTATTCGGGTTGTATTCGGGTGTGTGTTCGGGTGTGTGTTCGGGTGTGTATTCGGGTTGTATTCGGGTGTGTGTTCGGGTGCGTTCGGGTGTGTATTCGGGTGTGTGTTCGGGTGTGTATTCGGGTTGTAGTCGGGTGTGTGTTCGGGTGTGTTTGGGTGTGTATTCGGGTGTGTGTTCGGGTGTGTATTCGGGTTGTATTCGGGTGTGTGTTCGGGTGTGTGTTCGGGTGTGTATTCGGGTGTGTGTTCGGGTGTGTATTCGGGTTGTATTCGGGTTGTATTCGGGTGTGTGTTCGGGTGTGTTCGGGTGTGTATTCGGGTGTGTGTTCGGGTGTGTATTCGGGTTGTAGTCGGGTGTGTGTTCGGGTGTGTTTGGGTGTGTATTCGGGTGTGTGTTCGGGTGTGTATTCGGGTTGTATTCGGGTGGGTGTTCGGGTGTGTGTTCGGGTGTGTATTCGGGTTGTATTCGGGTGTGTGTTCGGGTGTGTATTCGGGTGTTTGTTCGGGTGTGTATTCGGGTTGCATTCGGGTGTGTGTTCGGGTGTGTGTTCGGGTGTGTATTCGGGTTGTAGTCGGGTGTGTGTTCGGGTGTGTTTGGGTGTGTATTCGGGTGTGTGTTCGGGTGTGTATTCGGGTTGTATTCGGGTGTGTGTTCGGGTGTGTATTCGGGTTGTATTCGGGTGTGTGTTCGGGTGTGTGTTCGGGTGTGTATTCAGGTTGTATTCGGTTGTGTGTTCGGGTGTGTGTTCGGGTGTGTGTTCGGGTGTGAATTCGGGTGTGTGTTCAGGTGTGTGTTCGGTTGTGTATTCGGGTTGTATTCGGGTGTGTGTTCGGGTGTGTGTTCGGGTGCGTTCGGGTGTGTATTCGGGTGTGTGTTCGGGTGTGTATTCGGGTTGTATTCGGGTGTGTGTTCGGGTGTGTATTCGGGTTGTATTCGGGTGTGTGTTCGGGTGTGTGTTCGGGTGTGTGTTCGGTTGTGTGTACGGGTGAGTATTCGGGTTTGTTTTCGGGTGTGTATTCGTGTTGCATTCGGGTGTGTGTTCGGGTGTGTATTCGGGTGTGTATTTGTGTTGCATTCGGGTGTGTGTTCGGGTGTGTATTCGGGTGTGTTTTCGGATTTGTATTCGGGTGTGTATTCGGGAGTGTATTCGGGTTGTATTCGTGTGTGAATTCGGGTGTGTGTTCGGGTGTGTATTCGGGTTGTATTCGGGTGTGTGTTCGGGTGTGTATTCGGGTGTGTTCGGGAGTGTGTTCGGGTGTGTATTCGGATTGTAGTCGGCTGTGTGTTCGGGTGTGTTGGGGTGTGTATTCGGGTGTGTGTTCGGGTGTGTATTCGGGTTGTAGTTGGGTGTGTGTTCGGGTGTGTATTCGGGTGTGTGTTCGGGTGTGTAATCGGGATGTATTCGGGTGTGTGTTCGGGTGTGTGTTCGGGTGTGTATTCGGGTTGTAGTCGGGTTTGTATTCGGGTGTGTTCGGGTGTGTATTCGGGTTGTATTCGGGTGTGTGTTCGGGTGTGTGTTCGGGTGTGTGTTCGGGTGTGTATTCGGGTGTGTGTTCGGGTGTGTGTTCGGGTGTGTGTTCGGGTGTGTATTCGGGTTGTATTCGGGTGTGTGTTCGGGTGTGTATTCGGGTTGTATTCGGGTGTGTGTTCGGGTGTGTGTTCGGTTGTGTGTTCAGGTGAGTATTCGGGTGTGTTCGGGTGTGTATTCGGGTGTGTGTTCGGGTGTGTATTCGGGTTGTAGTCGGGTGTGTGTTCGGGTGTGTTCGGGTGTGTATTCGGGTGTGTGTTCGGGTGTGTATTCGGGTTGTATTCGGGTGTGTGTTCGGGTGTGTGTTCGGGTGTGTATTCGGGTTGTATTCGGGTGTGTGTTCGGGTGTGTGTTCGGGTGTGTATTCGGGTTGTATTCGGGTGTGTGTTCGGGTGTGTGTTCGGGAGTGTGTTCGGGTGTGTATTCGGGTGTGTGTTCGGGTGTGTGTTCGGGTGTGTATTCGGGTTGTAGTCGGGTGTGTGTTCGGGTGTGTTTGGGTGTGTGTTCGGGTGTGTGTTCGGGTGTGTATTCGGGTTGTATTCGGGTGTGTGTTCGGGTGTGTGTTCGGGTGTGTGTTCGGGTGTGTATTCGGGTTGTATTCGGGTGTGTGTTCGGGTGTGTGTTCGGGTGTGTATTCGGGTGTGTGTTCGGGTGTATATTCGGGTGGGTGTTCGGGTGTGTATTCGGGTGTGTGTTCGGGTGTGTATTCGGGTTGTATTCGGGTGTGTTTTCAGGTTTGTATTCGGGTGTGTATTCGGGTGTGTATTCGGGTTGTATTCGGGTGTGTGTTCGGGTGTGTGTTCGGGTGTGTATTCGGGTTGTATTCGGGTGTGTGTTCGGGTGTGTATTCGGGTGTGTTCGGGAGTGTGTTCGGGTGTGTATTCGGATTGTAGTCGGCTGTGTGTTCGGGTGTGTTGGGGTGTGTATTCGGGTGTGTGTTCGGGTGTGTATTCGGGTTGTAGTTGGGTGTGTGTTCGGGTGTGTATTCGGGTGTGTGTTCGGGTGTGTAATCGGGATGTATTCGGGTGTGTGTTCGGGTGTGTGTTCGGGTGTGTATTCGGGTTGTAGTCGGGTTTGTATTCGGGTGTGTTCGGGTGTGTATTCGGGTTGTATTCGGGTGTGTGTTCGGGTGTGTGTTCGGGTGTGTGTTCGGGTGTGTATTCGGGTGTGTGTTCGGGTGTGTGTTCGGGTGTGTGTTCGGGTGTGTATTCGGGTTGTATTCGGGTGTGTGTTCGGGTGTGTATTCGGGTTGTATTCGGGTGTGTGTTCGGGTGTGTGTTCGGTTGTGTGTTCAGGTGAGTATTCGGGTGTGTTCGGGTGTGTATTCGGGTGTGTGTTCGGGTGTGTATTCGGGTTGTAGTCGGGTGTGTGTTCGGGTGTGTTCGGGTGTGTATTCGGGTGTGTGTTCGGGTGTGTATTCGGGTTGTATTCGGGTGTGTGTTCGGGTGTGTGTTCGGGTGTGTATTCGGGTTGTATTCGGGTGTGTGTTCGGGTGTGTGTTCGGGTGTGTATTCGGGTTGTATTCGGGTGTGTGTTCGGGTGTGTGTTCGGGAGTGTGTTCGGGTGTGTATTCGGGTGTGTGTTCGGGTGTGTGTTCGGGTGTGTATTCGGGTTGTATTCGGGTGTGTGTTCGGGTGTGTGTTCGGGTGTGTGTTCGGGTGTGTATTCGGGTTGTATTCGGGTGTGTGTTCGGGTGTGTGTTCGGGTGTGTATTCGGGTGTGTGTTCGGGTGTATATTCGGGTGGGTGTTCGGGTGTGTATTCGGGTGTGTGTTCGGGTGTGTATTCGGGTTGTATTCGGGTGTGTTTTCAGGTTTGTATTCGGGTGTGTATTCGGGTGTGTATTCGGGTGTGTATTCGGGTTGTATTCGGGTGTGTGTTCGGGTGTGTGTTCGGGTGTGTATTCGGGTGTGTGTTCGGGTGTATATTCGGGTGTGTGTTCGGGTGTGTATTCGGGTGTGTGTTCGGGTGTGTATTCGGGTGTGTGTTCGGGTGTGTATTCTTGTTGCATTCGGGTGTGTGTTCGGGTGTGTATTCGGGTGTGTTTTCGGGTTTGTATTCGGGTGTGTATTCGGGTGTGTATTCGGGTTGTATTCGGGTGTGTGTTCGGGTGTGCGTTCGGGTGTGTATTCGGGTGTGTCTTCGGGTGTGTATTCGGGTGTGTATTCGGGTTGTATTCGGGTGTGTGTTCGGGTGTGTATTCAGGTGTGTGTTCGGGTGTGTATTCGGGTTGCATTCGGGTGTGTGTTCGGGTGTGTATTCGGGTGTGTTTTCGGGTTTGTATTCGGGTGTGTATTCGGGTGTGTATTCGGGTTGTATTCGGGTGTGTATTCGGGTGTGTGTTCGGGTGTGTATTCGGGTTGTATTCGGGTGTGTGTTCGGGTGTGTGTTCGGGTGTGTGTTCGGGTGTGTATTCGGGTTGTATTCGGGTGTGTGTTCGGGTGTGTATTCGAGTTGTATTCGGGTGTGTGTTCGGGTGTGTGTTCGGGTGTGTATTCGGGAGTGTGTTCGAGTGTGTATTCGGGTGTGTGTTCGGGTGTGTATTCGAGTTGTATTCGGGTGTGTGTTCGGGTGTGTGTTCGGGTGTGTATTCGGGAGTGTGTTCGGGTGTGTATTCGGGTTGTATTCGGGTGTGTGTTCGGGTGTGTGTTCGGGTGTGTGTTCGGGTGTGTATTCGGGTTGTATTCGGGTGTGTGTTCGGGTGTGTATTCGGGTTGTATTCGGGTGAGTGTTCGGGTGTGTGTTCGGGTGTGTGTTCGGGTGTGTATTCGGGTGTGTGTTCGGGTGTGTGTTCGGGTGTGTATTCGAGTTGTATTCGGGTGTGTGTTCGGGTGTGTGTTCGGGTGTGTATTCGGGAGTGTGTTCGGGTGTGTATTCGGGTTGTATTCGAGTGTGTGTTCGGTTGTGTTTTTCTTGTGAGTATTCGGGTGGGTTTTCGGGTTTGTATTCGGGTTGTATTCGAGTGTGTGTTCGGGTGTGTATTCGGGTGTGTATTCGGGTGTGTGTTCGGATGTGTGTTCGGGTGTGTATTCGGGTTGTAGTCGGGTGTGTGTTCGGGTGTGTTTGGGTGTGTGTTCGGGTGTGTGTTCGGGTGTGTATTCGGGTTGTATTCGGGTGTGTGTTCGGGTGTGTGTTCGGATGTGTGTTCGGGTGTGTATTCGGGTTGTATTCGGGTGTGTGTTCGGGTGTGTGTTCGGGTGTGTATTCGGGTGTGTGTTCGGGTGTATATTCGGGTGGGTGTTCGGGTGTGTATTCGGGTGTGTGTTCGGGTGTGTATTCGGGTTGTATTCGGGTGTGTTTTCAGGTTTGTATTCGGGTGTGTATTCGGGTTGTATTCGGGTGTGTGTTCGGGTGTGTGTTCGGGTGTGTATTCGGGTGTGTGTTCGGGTGTATATTCGGGTGTGTGTTCGGGTGTGTATTCGGGTGTGTGTTCGGATGTGTGTTCGGTTGTGTGTTCGGGTGTGTGTTCGGGTGTGTATTCGAGTTGTATTCGGATGTGTGTTCGGGTGTGTATTCGGGTGTGTGTTCGGGAGTGTGTTCGGGTGTGAATTCGGGTTGTAGTCGGGTGTGTGTTCGGGGGTGTTCGGGTGTGTATTCGGGTGTGTGTTCGGGTGTGTATTCGAGTTGTAGTCGGGTGTGAGTTCGGGTGTGTTCGGGTGTGTATTCGGGTGTGTGTTCGAGTGTGTATTCGGGTTGTATTCGGGTGTGTGTTCGGGTGTGTGTTCGGGTGTGTATTCGAGTTGTATTCGGGTGAGTGTTCGGGTGTGTGTTCGGGTGTGTGTTCGGGTGTGTATTCGGGTGTGTGTTCGGGTGTGTGTTCGGGTGTGTGTTCGGGTGTGTATTCGGGTTGTATTCGGGTGTGTGTTAGGGTGTGTGTTCGGGTGTGTGTTCGGTTGTGTGTTCGGGTGAGTATTCGGGTGTGTTCGGGTGTGTAGTCGGGTGTGTGTTCGGGTGTGTATTCGGGTTGTAGTCGGGTGTGTGTTCGGGTGTGTTCGGGTGTGTATTCGGGTTGTATTCGGGTGTGTGTTCGGGTGTGTGTTCGGGTGTGTGTTCGGGTGTGTATTAGGGTGTGTGTTCGGGTGTGTGTTCGGGTGTGTATCCGGGTTGTATTCGGGTGTGTGTTCGGGTGTGTATTCGGGTGTGTGTTCGGGTGTGTATTCGGGTGTGTATTCGGGTGTGTATTCGGGTTGTATTCGGGTGTGTGTTCGGGTGTGTGTTCGGGTGTGTATTCGAGTTGTATTCGGATGTGTGTTCGGGTGTGTATTCGGGTGTGTGTTCGGGAGTGTGTTCGGGTGTGAATTCGGGTTGTAGTCGGGTGTGTGTTCGGGTGTGTTCGGGTGTGTATTCGGGTGTGTGTTCGGGTGTGTATTCGAGTTGTAGTCGGGTGTGTGTTCGGGTGTGTTCGGGTGTGTATTCGGGTGTGTGTTCGAGTGTGTATTCGGGTTGTATTCGGGTGTGTGTTCGGGTGTGTGTTCGGGTGTGTATTCGAGTTGTATTCGGGTGAGTGTTCGGGTGTGTGTTCGGGTGTGTGTTCGGGTGTGTATTCGGGTGTGTGTTCGGGTGTGTGTTCGGGTGTGTATTCGGGTTGTATTCGGGTGTGTGTTCGGGTGTGTGTTCGGGTGTGTATTCGGGAGTGTGTTCGGGTGTGTATTCGTGTTGTATTCGGGTGTGTGTTCGGGTGTGTGTTCGGTTGTGTTTTTCTTGTGAGTATTCGGGTGTGTTTTCGGGTTTGTATTCGGGTGTGTATTCGGGTGTGTATTCGGGTTGTATTCGGGTGTGTGTTCGGGTGTGTATTCGGGTGTGTGTTCTGGTGTGTGTTCGGGTGTGTATTCGGGTTGTATTCGGGTGTGTATTCGGGTGTGTATTCGGGTGTGTGTTCGGGTGTGTATTCGGGTTGTATTCGGGTGTGTGTTCGGGTGTGTGTTCGGGTGTGTATTCGGGTGTGTGTTCGGGTGTGTATTCGGGTGTGTATTCGGGTGTGTATTCGGGTTGTATTCGGGTGTGTGTTCGGGTGTGTGTTCGGGTGTGTATTCGGGTGTGTGTTCGGGTGTGTATTCGGGTGTGTATTCGGGTGTGTATTCGGGTTGTATTCGGGTGTGTGTTCGGGTGTGTATTCGGGTGTGTGTTCGGGTGTGTATTCGGGTTGCATTCGGGTGTGTATTCGGGTTGCATTCGGGTGTGTGTTCGGGTGTGTATTCGGGTGTGTTTTCGGGTTTGAATTCGGGTGTGTATTCGGGTGTGTGTTCGGGTGTGTATTCGGGTGTGTGTTCGGGTGTTTATTCGGGTTGCATTCGGGTGTGTGTTCGGGTGTGTATTCGGGTGTGTATTCGGGTGTGTTTTCGGGTTTGTATTCGGGTTGTATTCGGGTGTGTGTTCGGGTGTGTGTTCGGGTGTGTATTCGGGTTGTATTCGGGTGTGTGTTCGGGTGCGTTCGGGTGTGTATTCGGGTGTGTGTTCGGGTGTGTATTCGGGTTGTAGTCGGGTGTGAGTTCGGGTGTGTTTGGGTGTGTATTCGGGTGTGTGTTCGGGTGTGTATTCGGGTTGTATTCGGGTGTGTGTTCGGGTGTGTGTTCGGGTGTGTGTTCGGGTGTGTATTCGGGTGTGTGTTCGGGTGTGTATTCGGGTTGCATTCGGGTGTGTGTTCGGGTGTGTGTTCGGGTGTGTATTCGGGTTGTAGTCGGGTGTGTGTTCGGGTGTGTTCGGGTGTGTATTCGGGTGTGTGTTCGGGTGTGTATTCGGGTTGTAGTCGGGTGTGTGTTCGGGTGTGTTTGGGTGTGTATTCGTGTGTGTGTTCGGGTGTGTATTCGGGTTGTATTCGGGTGGGTGTTCGGGTGTGTGTTCGGGTGTGTATTCGGGTTGTATTCGGGTGTGTGTTCGGGTGTGTATTCGGGTGTTTGTTCGGGTGTGTATTCGGGTTGCATTCGGGTGTGTGTTCGGGTGTGTGTTCGGGTGTGTATTCGGGTTGTAGTCGGGTGTGTGTTCGGGTGTGTTTGGGTGTGTATTCGGGTGTGTGTTCGGGTGTGTATTCGGGTTGTATTCGGGTGTGTGTTCGGGTGTGTATTCGGGTTGTATTCGGGTGTGTGTTCGGGTGTGTGTTCGGGTGTGTATTCAGGTTGTATTCGGTTGTGTGTTCGGGTGTGTGTTCGGTTGTATGTACGGGTGAGTATTCGGGTTTGTTTTCGGGTGTGTATTCGGGTGTGTTTTCGGATTTGTATTCGGGTGTGTATTCGGGAGTGTATTCGGGTTGTATTCGTGTGTGAATTCGGGTGTGTGTTCGGGTGTGTATTCGGGTTGTATTCGGGTGTGTGTTCGGGTGTGTATTCGGGTGTGTTCGGGAGTGTGTTCGGGTGTGTATTCGGATTGTAGTCGGCTGTGTGTTCGGGTGTGTTGGGGTGTGTATTCGGGTGTGTGTTCGGGTGTGTATTCGGGTTGTAGTTGGGTGTGTGTTCGGGTGTGTATTCGGGTGTGTGTTCGGGTGTGTAATCGGGATGTATTCGGGTGTGTGTTCGGGTGTGTGTTCGGGTGTGTATTCGGGTTGTAGTCGGGTGTGTTCGGGTGTGTATTCGGGTTGTATTCGGGTGTGTGTTCGGGTGTGTGTTCGGGTGTGTGTTCGGGTGTGTATTCGGGTGTGTGTTCGGGTGTGTGTTCGGGTGTGTGTTCGGGTGTGTATTCGGGTTGTATTCGGGTGTGTGTTCGGGTGTGTGTTCGGGTGTGTATTCGGGTGTGTGTTCGGGTGTATATTCGGGTGGGTGTTCGGGTGTGTATTCGGGTGTGTGTTCGGGTGTGTATTCGGGTTGTATTCGGGTGTGTTTTCAGGTTTGTATTCGGGTGTGTATTCGGGTGTGTATTCGGGTTGTATTCGGGTGTGTGTTCGGGTGTGTGTTCGGGTGTGTATTCGGGTGTGTGTTCGGGAGTATATTCGGGTGTGTGTTCGGGTGTGTATTCGGGTGTGTGTTCGGGTGTGTATTCGGGTGTGTGTTCGGGTGTGTATTCTTGTTGCATTCGGGTGTGTATTCGGGTTGTATTCGGGTGTGTGTTCGGGTGTGTGTTCGGGTGTGTGTTCGGGTGTGTATTCGGGTGTGTGTTCGGGTGTGTGTTCGGGTGTGTGTTCGGGTGTATATTCGGGTGGGTGTTCGGGTGTGTATTCGGGTGTGTGTTCGGGTGTGTATTCGGGTTGTATTCGGGTGTGTTTTCAGGTTTGTATTCGGGTGTGTATTCGGGTGTGTATTCGGGTTGTATTCGGGTGTGTGTTCGGGTGTGTGTTCGGGTGTGTATTCGGGTGTGTGTTCGGGTGTATATTCGGGTGTGTGTTCGGGTGTGTATTCGGGTGTGTGTTCGGGTGTGTATTCGGGTGTGTGTTCGGGTGTGTATTCTTGTTGCATTCGGGTGTGTGTTCGGGTGTGTATTCGGGTGAGTGTTCGGGTGTGTATTCGGGTTGTATTCGGGTAAGTGTTCGGGTGTTTGTTCGGGTGTGTGTTCGGGTGTGTATTCGGGTGTGTGTTCGGGTGTGTGTTCGGGTGTGTATTCGAGTTGTATTCGGGTGTGTGTTCGGGTGTGTGTTCGGGTGTGTATTCGGGAGTGTGTTCGGGTGTGTATTCGGGTTGCATTCGGGTGTGTGTTCGGGTGTGTATTCGGGTGTGTGTTCGGGTTTGTATTCGGGTGTGTATTCGGGTGTGTATTCGGGTTGTATTCGGGTGTGTATTCGGGTGTGTGTTCGGGTGTGTATTCGGGTTGTATTCGGGTGTGTGTTCGGGTGTATGTTCGGGTGTGTGTTCGGGTGTGTATTCGGGTTGTATTCGGGTGTGTGTTCGGGTGTGTATTCGAGTTGTATTCGGGTGTGTGTTCGGGTGTGTGTTCGGGTGTGTATTCGGGAGTGTGTTCGAGTGTGTATTCGGGTGTGTTTTCGGGTTTGTATTCGGGTTGTATTCGAGTGTGTGTTCGGGTGTGTATTCGGGTGTGTATTCGGGTGTGTGTTCGGATGTGTGTTCGGGTGTGTATTCGGGTTGTAGTCGGGTGTGTGTTCGGGTGTGTTTGGGTGTGTGTTCGGGTGTGTGTTCGGGTGTGTATTCGGGTTGTATTCGGGTTGTATTCAGGTTGTATTCGGGTGTGTGTTCGGGTGTGTTCGGGTGTGTATTCGGGTGTGTGTTCGGGTGTGTATTCGGGTTGTAGTCGGGTGTGTTTGGGTGTGTATTCGGGTGTGTGTTCGGGTGTGTATTCGGGTTGTATTCGGGTGGGTGTTCGGGTGTGTGTTCGGGTGTGTATTCGGGTTGTATTCGGGTGTGTGTTCGGGTGTGTATTCGGGTGTTTGTTCGGGTGTGTATTCGGGTTGCATTCGGGTGTGTGTTCGGGTGTGTATTCGGGTTGTAGTCGGGTGTGTGTTCGGGTGTGTTTGGGTGTGTATTCGGGTGTGTGTTCGGGTGTGTATTCGGGTTGTATTCGGGTGTGTGTTCGGGTGTGTATTCGGGTTGTATTCGGGTGTGTGTTCGGGTGTGTGTTCGGGTGTGTATTCAGGTTGTATTCGGTTGTGTGTTCGGGTGTGTGTTCGGGTGTGTGTTCGGGTGTGAATTCGGGTGTGTTCAGGTGTGTGTTCGGTTGTGTATTCGGGTTGTATTCGGGTGTGTGTTCGGGTGTGTGTTCGGGTGCGTTCGGGTGTGTATTCGGGTGTGTGTTCGGGTGTGTATTCGGGTTGTATTCGGGTGTGTGTTCGGGTGTGTATTCGGGTTGTATTCGGGTGTGTGTTCGGGTGTGTGTTCGGGTGTGTGTTCGGTTGTGTGTACGGGTGAGTATTCGGGTTTGTTTTCGGGTGTGTATTCGTGTTGCATTCGGGTGTGTGTTCGGGTGTGTATTCGGGTGTGTATTCGTGTTGCATTCGGGTGTGTGTTCGGGTGTGTATTCGGGTGTGTTTTCGGATTTGTATTCGGGTGTGTATTCGGGAGTGTATTCGGGTTGTATTCGTGTGTGAATTCGGGTGTGTGTTCGGGTGTGTATTCGGGTTGTATTCGGGTGTGTGTTCGGGTGTGTATTCGGGTGTGTTCGGGAGTGTGTTCGGGTGTGTATTCGGATTGTAGTCGGCTGTGTGTTCGGGTGTGTTGGGGTGTGTATTCGGGTGTGTGTTCGGGTGTGTATTCGGGTGTTTGTTCGGGTGTGTATTCGGGTTGCATTCGGGTGTGTGTTCGGGTGTGTGTTCGGGTGTGTATTCGGGTTGTAGTCGGGTGTGTGTTCGGGTGTGTTTGGGTGTGTATTCGGGTGTGTGTTCGGGTGTGTATTCGGGTTGTATTCGGGTGTGTGTTCGGGTGTGTATTCGGGTTGTATTCGGGTGTGTGTTCGGGTGTGTGTTCGGGTGTGTATTCAGGTTGTATTCGGTTGTGTGTTCGGGTGTGTGTTCGGGTGTGTGTTCGGGTGTGAATTCGGGTGTGTTCAGGTGTGTGTTCGGTTGTGTATTCGGGTTGTATTCGGGTGTGTGTTCGGGTGTGTGTTCGGGTGCGTTCGGGTGTGTATTCGGGTGTGTGTTCGGGTGTGTATTCGGGTTGTATTCGGGTGTGTGTTCGGGTGTGTATTCGGGTTGTATTCGGGTGTGTGTTCGGGTGTGTGTTCGGGTGTGTGTTCGGTTGTGTGTACGGGTGAGTATTCGGGTTTGTTTTCGGGTGTGTATTCGTGTTGCATTCGGGTGTGTGTTCGGGTGTGTATTCGGGTGTGTATTCGTGTTGCATTCGGGTGTGTGTTCGGGTGTGTATTCGGGTGTGTTTTCGGATTTGTATTCGGGTGTGTATTCGGGAGTGTATTCGGGTTGTATTCGTGTGTGAATTCGGGTGTGTGTTCGGGTGTGTATTCGGGTTGTATTCGGGTGTGTGTTCGGGTGTGTATTCGGGTGTGTTCGGGAGTGTGTTCGGGTGTGTATTCGGATTGTAGTCGGCTGTGTGTTCGGGTGTGTTGGGGTGTGTATTCGGGTGTGTGTTCGGGTGTGTATTCGGGTTGTAGTTGGGTGTGTGTTCGGGTGTGTATTCGGGTGTGTGTTCGGGTGTGTAATCGGGATGTATTCGGGTGTGTGTTCGGGTGTGTGTTCGGGTGTGTATTCGGGTTGTAGTCGGGTGTGTTCGGGTGTGTATTCGGGTTGTATTCGGGTGTGTGTTCGGGTGTGTGTTCGGGTGTGTGTTCGGGTGTGTATTCGGGTGTGTGTTCGGGTGTGTGTTCGGGTGTGTGTTCGGGTGTGTATTCGGGTTGTATTCGGGTGTGTGTTCGGGTGTGTGTTCGGGTGTGTATTCGGGTGTGTGTTCGGGTGTATATTCGGGTGGGTGTTCGGGTGTGTATTCGGGTGTGTGTTCGGGTGTGTATTCGGGTTGTATTCGGGTGTGTTTTCAGGTTTGTATTCGGGTGTGTATTCGGGTGTGTATTCGGGTTGTATTCGGGTGTGTGTTCGGGTGTGTGTTCGGGTGTGTATTCGGGTGTGTGTTCGGGTGTATATTCGGGTGTGTGTTCGGGTGTGTATTCGGGTGTGTGTTCGGGTGTGTATTCGGGTGTGTGTTCGGGTGTGTATTCTTGTTGCATTCGGGTGTGTGTTCGGGTGTGTATTCGGGTGTGTTTTCGGGTTTGTATTCGGGTGTGTATTCGGGTGTGTATTCGGGTTGTATTCGGGTGTGTGTTCGGGTGTGCGTTCGGGTGTGTATTCGGGTGTGTCTTCGGGTGTGTATTCGGGTGTTTATTCGGGTTGTATTCGGGTGTGTGTTCGGGTGTGTATTCAGGTGTGTGTTCGGGTGTGTATTCGGGTTGCATTCGGGTGTGTGTTCGGGTGTGTATTCGGGTGTGTATTCGGGTTGTAGTTGGGTGTGTGTTCGGGTGTGTATTCGGGTGTGTGTTCGGGTGTGTAATCGGGATGTATTCGGGTGTGTGTTCGGGTGTGTGTTCGGGTGTGTATTCGGGTTGTAGTCGGGTGTGTTCGGGTGTGTATTCGGGTTGTATTCGGGTGTGTGTTCGGGTGTGTGTTCGGGTGTGTGTTCGGGTGTGTATTCGGGTGTGTGTTCGGGTGTGTGTTCGGGTGTGTGTTCGGGTGTGTATTCGGGTTGTATTCGGGTGTGTGTTCGGGTGTGTGTTCGGGTGTGTATTCGGGTGTGTGTTCGGGTGTATATTCGGGTGGGTGTTCGGGAGTGTATTCGGGTGTGTGTTCGGGTGTGTATTCGGGTTGTATTCGGGTGTGTTTTCAGGTTTGTATTCGGGTGTGTATTCGGGTGTGTATTCGGGTTGTATTCGGGTGTGTGTTCGGGTGTGTGTTCGGGTGTGTATTCGGGTGTGTGTTCGGGTGTATATTCGGGTGTGTGTTCGGGTGTGTATTCGGGTGTGTGTTCGGGTGTGTATTCGGGTGTGTGTTCGGGTGTGTATTCTTGTTGCATTCGGGTGTGTGTTCGGGTGTGTATTCGGGTGTGTTTTCGGGTTTGTATTCGGGTGTGTATTCGGGTGTGTATTCGGGTTGTATTCGGGTGTGTGTTCGGGTGTGCGTTCGGGTGTGTATTCGGGTGTGTCTTCGGGTGTGTATTCGGGTGTGTATTCGGGTTGCATTCGGGTGTGTGTTCGGGTGTGTATTCGGGTGTGTGTTCGGGTTTGTATTCGGGTGTGTATTCGGGTGTGTATTCGGGTTGTATTCGGGTGTGTATTCGGGTGTGTGTTCGGGTGTGTATTCGGGTTGTATTCGGGTGTGTGTTCGGGTGTATGTTCGGGTGTGTGTTCGGGTGTGTATTCGGGTTGTATTCGGGTGTGTGTTCGGGTGTGTATTCGAGTTGTATTCGGGTGTGTGTTCGGGTGTGTGTTCGGGTGTGTATTCGGGAGTGTGTTCGAGTGTGTATTCGGGTGTGTGTTCGGGTGTGTGTTCGGGTGTGTGTTCGGGTGTGTATTCGGGTTGTATTCGGGTGAGTGTTCGGGTGTGTGTTCGGGTGTGTGTTCGGGTGTGTATTCGGGTGTGTGTTCGGGTGTGTGTTCGGGTGTGTATTCGAGTTGTATTCGGGTGTGTGTTCGGGTGTGTGTTCGGGTGTGTATTCGGGAGTGTGTTCGGGTGTGTATTCGGGTTGTATTCGAGTGTGTGTTCGGGTGTGTGTTCGGTTGTGTTTTTCTTGTGAGTATTCGGGTGTGTTTTCGGGTTTGTATTCGGGTTGTATTCGAGTGTGTGTTCGGGTGTGTATTCGGGTGTGTATTCGGGTGTGTATTCGGGTTGTATTCGGGTGTGTGTTCGGGTGTGTGTTCGGGTGTGTATTCGGTAGTGTGTTCGAGTGTGTATTCGGGTGTGTGTTCGGGTGTGTGTTCGGGTGTGTGTTCGGGTGTGTATTCGGGTTGTATTCGGGTGAGTGTTCGGGTGTGTGTTCGGGTGTGTGTTCGGGTGTGTATTCGGGTGTGTGTTCGGGTGTGTGTTCGGGTGTGTATTCGAGTTGTATTCGGGTGTGTGTTCGGGTGTGTGTTCGGGTGTGTATTCGGGAGTGTGTTCGGGTGTGTATTCGGGTTGTATTCGAGTGTGTGTTCGGGTGTGTGTTCGGTTGTGTTTTTCTTGTGAGTATTCGGGTGTGTTTTCGGGTTTGTATTCGGGTTGTATTCGAGTGTGTGTTCGGGTGTGTATTCGGGTGTGTATTCGGGTGTGTATTCGGGTTGTAGTCGGGTGTGTGTTCGGGTGTGTTTGGGTGTGTGTTCGGGTGTGTGTTCGGGTGTGTATTCGGGTTGTATTCGGGTGTGTGTTCGGGTGTGTGTTCGGGTGTGTGTTCGGGTGTGTATTCGGGTTGTATTCGGGTGTGTGTTCGGGTGTGTGTTCGGGTGTGTATTCGGGTGTGTGTTCGGGTGTATATTCGGGTGGGTGTTCGGGTGTGTATTCGGGTGTGTGTTCGGGTGTGTATTCGGGTTGTATTCGGGTGTGTTTTCAGGTTTGTATTCGGGTGTGTATTCGGGTTGTATTCGGGTGTGTGTTCGGGTGTGTGTTCGGGTGTGTATTCGGGTGTGTGTTCGGGTGTATATTCGGGTGTGTGTTCGGGTGTGTATTCGGGTGTGTGTTCGGGTGTGTATTCGGGTGTGTGTTCGGGTGTGTATTCTTGTTGCATTCGGGTGTGTGTTCGGATGTGTGTTCGGTTGTGTATTCGGGTGTGTGTTCGGGTGTGTATTCGGGTTGTATTCGGGTGTGTGTTCGGGTGTGTATTCGGGTTGTATTCGGGTGTGTGTTCGGGTGTGTGTTCGGGTGTGTATTCGGGTGTGTATTCTGGTGTGTATTCGGGTGTGTGTTCGGGTGTGTATTCGGGTTGTATTCGGGTGTGTGTTCGGGTGTGTGTTCGGGTGTGTGTTCGGGTGTGTATTCGGGTTGTATTCGGGTGTGTGTTAGGGTGTGTGTTCGGGTGTGTGTTCGGTTGTGTGTTCGGGTGAGTATTCGGGTGTGTTCGGGTGTGTAGTCGGGTGTGTGTTCGGGTGTGTATTCGGGTTGTAGTCGGGTGTGTGTTCGGGTGTGTTCGGGTGTGTATTCGGGTTGTATTCGGGTGTGTGTTCGGGTGTGTGTTCGGGTGTGTGTTCGGGTGTGTGTTCGGGTGTGTGTTCGGGTGTGTGTTCGGGTGTGTATTCGGGTGTGTGTTCGGGTGTGTATTCGGGTGTGTGTTCGGGTGTGTATTCGGGTGTGTATTCGGGTGTGTATTCGGGTTGTATTCGGGTGTGTGTTCGGGTGTGTGTTCGGGTGTGTATTCGGGTTGTAGTCGGGTGTGTGTTCGGGTGTGTTCGGGTGTGTATTCGGGTGTGTGTTCGGGTGTGTATTCGGGTTGTATTCGGGTGTGTGTTCGGGTGTGTGTTCGGGTGTGTATTCGAGTTGTATTCGGATGTGTGTTCGGGAGTGTATTCGGGTGTGTGTTCGGGAGTGTGTTCGGGTGTGAATTCGGGTTGTAGTCGGGTGTGTGTTCGGGTGTGTTCGGGTGTGTATTCGGGTGTGTGTTCGGGTGTGTATTCGAGTTGTAGTCGGGTGTGTTCGGGTGTGTATTCGGGTGTGTGTTCGAGTGTGTATTCGGGTTGTATTCGGGTGTGTGTTCGGGTGTGTGTTCGGGTGTGTATTCGAGTTGTATTCGGGTGTGTGTTCGGTTGTGTTTTTCTTGTGAGTATTCGGGTGTGTTTTCGGGTTTGTATTCGGGTGTGTATTCGGGTTTGTATTCGGGTTGTATTCGGGTGTGTGTTCGGGTGTGTATTCGGGTGTGTGTTCTGGTGTGTGTTCGGGTGTGTATTCGGGTTGTATTCGGGTGTGTATTCGGGTGTGTATTCGGGTGTGTGTTCGGGTGTGTATTCGGGTTGCATTCGGGTGTGTATTCGGGTTGCATTCGGGTGTGTGTTCGGGTGTGTATTCGGGTGTGTTTTCGGGTTTGAATTCGGGTGTGTATTCGGGTGTGTGTTCGGGTGTGTATTCGGGTGTGTGTTCGGGTGTTTATTCGGGTTGCATTCGGGTGTGTGTTCGGGTGTGTATTCGGGTGTGTATTCGGGTGTGTTTTCGGGTTTGTATTCGGGTTGTATTCGGGTGTGTGTTCGGGTGTGTGTTCGGGTGTGTATTCGGGTTGTATTCGGGTGTGTGTTCGGGTGCGTTCGGGTGTGTATTCGGGTGTGTGTTCGGGTGTGTATTCGGGTTGTAGTCGGGTGTGTGTTCGGGTGTGTTTGGGTGTGTATTCGGGTGTGTGTTCGGGTGTGTATTCGGGTTGTATTCGGGTGTGTGTTCGGGTGTGTGTTCGGGTGTGTATTCGGGTGTGTGTTCGGGTGTGTATTCGGGTTGTATTCGGGTTGTATTCGGGTGTGTGTTCGGGTGTGTTCGGGTGTGTATTCGGGTGTGTGTTCGGGTGTGTATTCGGGTTGTAGTCGGGTGTGTGTTCGGGTGTGTTTGGGTGTGTATTCGGGTGTGTGTTCGGGTGTGTATTCGGGTTGTATTCGGGTGGGTGTTCGGGTGTGTGTTCGGGTGTGTATTCGGGTTGTATTCGGGTGTGTGTTCGGGTGTGTATTCGGGTGTTTGTTCGGGTGTGTATTCGGGTTGCATTCGGGTGTGTGTTCGGGTGTGTGTTCGGGTGTGTATTCGGGTTGTAGTCGGGTGTGTGTTCGGGTGTGTTTGGGTGTGTATTCGGGTGTGTGTTCGGGTGTGTATTCGGGTTGTATTCGGGTGTGTGTTCGGGTGTGTATTCGGGTTGTATTCGGGTGTGTGTTCGGGTGTGTGTTCGGGTGTGTATTCAGGTTGTATTCGGTTGTGTGTTCGGGTGTGTGTTCGGGTGTGTGTTCGGGTGTGAATTCGGGTGTGTGTTCAGGTGTGTGTTCGGTTGTGTATTCGGGTTGTATTCGGGTGTGTGTTCGGGTGTGTGTTCGGGTGCGTTCGGGTGTGTATTCGGGTGTGTGTTCGGGTGTGTATTCGGGTTGTATTCGGGTGTGTGTTCGGGTGTGTATTCGGGTTGTATTCGGGTGTGTGTTCGGGTGTGTGTTCGGGTGTGTATTCGGTTGTGTGTACGGGTGAGTATTCGGGTTTGTTTTCGGGTGTGTATTCGTGTTGCATTCGGGTGTGTGTTCGGGTGTGTATTCGGGTGTGTATTCGTGTTGCATTCGGGTGTGTGTTCGGGTGTGTATTCGGGTGTGTTTTCGGATTTGTATTCGGGTGTGTATTCGGGAGTGTATTCGGGTTGTATTCGTGTGTGAATTCGGGTGTGTGTTCGGGTGTGTATTCGGGTTGTATTCGGGTGTGTGTTCGGGTGTGTGTTCGGATGTGTGTTCGGTTGTGTATTCGAGTGTGCGTTCGGGTGTGTGTTCGGGTGTGTAATCGGGATGTATTCGGGTGTGTGTTCGGGTGTGTGTTCGGGTGTGTATTCGGGTTGTATTCGGGTGTGTGTTCAGGTGTGTGTTCGGATGTGTGTTCGGTTGTGTATTCGAGTGTGCGTTCGGGTGTGTGTTCGGGTGTGTATTGGGGTTGTATTCGGGTGTGTGTTCGGGTGTGTGTTCGGGTGTGTGTTCGGGTGTGTATTCGGGTTGTATTCGGGTGTGTGTTCGGGTGTGTGTTCGGGTGTGTATTCGGGTGGGTGTTCGGGTGTATATTCGGGTGTGTGTTCGGGTGTGTATTCGGGTGTTAGTTCGGGTGTGTATTCGGGTTGTAGTCGGGTGTGTGTTCGGGTGTGTTCGGGTGTGTATTCGGGTGTGTGTTCGGGTGTGTATTTGGGTTGTATTCGGGTGTGTGTTCGGGTGTGTGTTCGGGTGTGTATTCGGGTTGTATTCGGGTGTGTGTTCGGGTGTGTGTTCGGGAGTGTGTTCGGGTGTGTATTCGGGTGTGTGTTCGGGTGTATATTCGGGTGTGTGTTCGGGTGTGTATTCGGGTGTGTGTTCGGGTGTGTATTCGGGTGTGTGTTCGGGTGTGTATTCTTGTTGCATTCGGGTGTGTGTTCGGGTGTGTATTCGGGTGTGTTTTCGGGTTTGTATTCGGGTGTGTATTCGGGTGTGTATTCGGGTTGTATTCGGGTGTGTGTTCGGGTGTGCGTTCGGGTGTGTATTCGGGTGTGTCTTCGGGTGTGTATTCGGGTGTGTATTCGGGTTGTATTCGGGTGTGTGTTCGGGTGTGTATTCAGGTGTGTGTTCGGGTGTGTATTCGGGTTGCATTCGGGTGTGTGTTCGGGTGTGTATTCGGGTGTGTTTTCGGGTTTGTATTCGGGTGTGTATTCGGGTGTGTATTCGGGTTGTATTCGGGTGTGTATTCGGGTGTGTGTTCGGGTGTGTGTTCGGGTGTGTATTCGGGTTGTATTCGGGTGTGTGTTCGGGTGTGTGTTCGGGTGTGTGTTCGGGTGTGTATTCGGGTGTGTGTTCGGGTGTGTATTCTTGTTGCATTCGGGTGTGTGTTCGGGTGTGTATTCGGGTGTGTTTTCGGGTTTGTATTCGGGTGTGTATTCGGGTGTGTATTCGGGTTGTATTCGGGTGTGTGTTCGTGTGTGCGTTCGGGTGTGTATTCGGGTGTGTCTTCGGGTGTGTATTCGGGTGTGTATTCGGGTTGTATTCGGGTGTGTGTTCGGGTGTGTATTCAGGTGTGTGTTCGGGTGTGTATTCGGGTTGCATTCGGGTGTGTGTTCGGGTGTGTATTCGGGTGTGTTTTCGGGTTTGTATTCGGGTGTGTATTCGGATGTGTATTCGGGTTGTATTCGGGTGTGTATTCGGGTGTGTGTTCGGGTGTATATTCGGGTTGTATTCGGGTGTGTGTTCGGGTGTGTGTTCGGGTGTGTGTTCGGGTGTGTATTCGGGTTGTATTCGGGTGAGTATTCGGGTGTGTTTTCGGGTTTGTATTCGGGTTGTATTCGGGTGTGTGTTCGGGTGTGTATTCGGGTGTGTATTCGGGTGTGTGTTCGGGTGTGTGTTCGGGTGTGTATTCGGGTTGTAGTCGGGTGTGTATTCGGGTGTGTGTTCGGGTGTGTGTTCGGGTGTGTATTCGGGTGGTATTCGGGTGTGTGTTCGGGTGTGTGTTCGGGTGTGTGTTCGGGTGTGTATTCGGGTTGTATTCGGGTGTGTGTTCGGGTGTGTGTTCGGGTGTGTATTCGGGTGTGTGTTCTGGTGTATATTCGGGTGGGTGTTCGGGTGTGTATTCGGGTGTGTGTTCGGGTGTGTATTCGGGTTGTATTCGGGTCTGTTTTCAGGTTTGTATTCGGGTGTGTATTCGGGTGTGTATTCGGGTTGTATTCGGGTGTGTGTTCGGGTGTGTGTTCGGGTGTGTATTCGGGTGTGTGTTCGGGTGTATATTCGGGTGTGTGTTCGGGTGTGTATTCGGGTGTGTGTTCGGGTGTGTATTCGGGTGTGTGTTCGGGTGTGTATTCTTGTTGTATTCGGGTGTGTGTTCGGGTGTGTATTCAGGTGTGTGTTCGGGTGTGTATTCGGGTTGCATTCGGGTGTGTGTTCGGGTGTGTACTCGGGTGTGTTTTCGGGTTTGTATTCGGGTGTGTATTCGGGTGTGTATTCGGGTTGTATTCGGGTGTGTGTTCGGGTGTGTATTCGGGTGTGTGTTCGGGTGTGTGTTCGGGTGTGTATTCGGGTGGTATTCGGGTGTGTGTTCGGGTGTGTATCCGGGTGTGTGTTCGGGTGTGTATTCGGGTTGTATTCGGGTGTGTGTTCGGGTGTGTGTTCGGGTGTGTATTCGGGTGTGTTAGGGTGTGTATTCGGGTGTGTATTCGGGTGTGTATTCGGGTTGTATTCGGGTGTGTGTTCGGGTGTGTATTCGGGTGTGTGTTCGGGTGTGTGTTCGGGTGTGTATTCGGGTGGTATTCGGGTGTGTGTTCGGGTGTGTATCCGGGTGTGTGTTCGGGTGTGTATTCGGGTTGTATTCGGGTGTGTGTTCGGGTGTGTGTTCGGGTGTGTATTCGGGTGTGTTCGGGTGTGTATTCGGGTGTGTATTCGGGTGTGTATTCGGGTTGTATTCGGGTGTGTGTTCGGGTGTGTATTCGGGTGTGTGTTCGGGTGTGTATTCTGGTTGCATTCGGGTTTGTGTTCGGGTGTGTATTCGGGTGTGTTTTCGGGTTTGAATTCGGGTGTGTATTCGGGTGTGTGTTCGGGTGTGCATTCGGGTGTGTATTCGGATTGCATTCGGGTGTGTGTTCGGGTGTGTATTCGGGTGTGTTTTCGGGTTTGTATTCGGGTGTGTATTCGGGTGTGTGTTCGGGTGTATATTCGGGTGTGTGTTCGGGTGTGTATTCGGGTGTGTGTTCGGGTGTGTATTCGGGTTGTATTTGGGTGTGTGTTCGGGTGTGTATTCGGGTGTGTGTTCGGGTGTGTATTCGGGTTGCATTCGGGTGTGTGTTCGGGTGTGTATTCGGGTTGTAGTCGAGTGTGTTCGGGTGTGTTCAGGTGTGTGTTCGGATGTGTGTTCGGTTGTGTATTCGAGTGTGCGTTCGGGTGTGTGTTCGGGTGTGTATTGGGGTTGTATTCGGGTGTGTGTTCGGGTGTGTGTTCGGGTGTGTGTTCGGGTGTGTATTCGGGTTGTATTCGGGTGTGTGTTCGGGTGTGTGTTCGGGTGTGTATTCGGGTGGGTGTTCGGGTGTATATTCGGGTGTGTGTTCGGGTGTGTATTCGGGTGTTAGTTCGGGTGTGTATTCGGGTTGTAGTCGGGTGTGTGTTCGGGTGTGTTCGGGTGTGTATTCGGGTGTGTGTTCGGGTGTGTATTCGGGTTGTATTCGGGTGTGTGTTCGGGTGTGTGTTCGGGTTGTATTCGGGTGTGTGTTCGGGTGTGTGTTCGGGAGTGTGTTCGGGTGTGTATTCGGGTGTGTGTTCGGGTGTATATTCGGGTGTGTGTTCGGGTGTGTATTCGGGTGTGTGTTCGGGTGTGTATTCGGGTGTGTGTTCGGGTGTGTATTCTTGTTGCATTCGGGTGTGTGTTCGGGTGTGTATTCGGGTGTGTTTTCGGGTTTGTATTCGGGTGTGTATTCGGGTGTGTATTCGGGTTGTATTCGGGTGTGTGTTCGGGTGTGCGTTCGGGTGTGTATTCGGGTGTGTCTTCGGGTGTGTATTCGGGTGGGTATTCGGGTTGTATTCGGGTGTGTGTTCGGGTGTGTATTCAGGTGTGTGTTCGGGTGTGTATTCGGGTTGCATTCGGGTGTGTGTTCGGGTGTGTATTCGGGTGTGTTTTCGGGTTTGTATTCGGGTGTGTATTCGGGTGTGTATTCGGGTTGTATTCGGGTGTGTATTCGGGTGTGTGTTCGGGTGTGTGTTCGGGTGTGTATTCGGGTTGTATTCGGGTGTGTGTTCGGGTGTGTGTTCGGGTGTGTGTTCGGGTGTGTATTCGGGTTGTATTCGGGTGTGTGTTCGGGTGTGTGTTCGGGTGTGTATTCGGGTGTGTGTTCGGGTGTATATTCGGGTGGGTGTTCGGGTGTGTATTCGGGTGTGTGTTCGGGTGTGTATTCGGGTTGTATTCGGGTGTGTTTTCAGGTTTGTATTCGGGTGTGTATTCGGGTGTGTATTCGGGTTGTATTCGGGTGTGTGTTCGGGTGTGTGTTCGGGTGTGTATTCGGGTGTGTGTTCGGGTGTGTATTCGGGTGTGTGTTCGGGTGTGTATTCTTGTTGCATTCGGGTGTGTGTTCGGGTGTGTATTCGGGTGTGTTTTCGGGTTTGTATTCGGGTGTGTATTCGGGTGTGTATTCGGGTTGTATTCGGGTGTGTGTTCGTGTGTGCGTTCGGGTGTGTATTCGGGTGTGTCTTCGGGTGTGTATTCGGGTGTGTATTCGGGTTGTATTCGGGTGTGTGTTCGGGTGTGTATTCAGGTGTGTGTTCGGGTGTGTATTCGGGTTGCATTCGGGTGTGTGTTCGGGTGTGTATTCGGGTGTGTTTTCGGGTTTGTATTCGGGTGTGTATTCGGGTGTGTATTCGGGTTGTATTCGGGTGTGTATTCGGGTGTGTGTTCGGGTGTATATTCGGGTTGTATTCGGGTGTGTGTTCGGGTGTGTGTTCGGGTGTGTGTTCGGGTGTGTATTCGGGTTGTATTCGGGTGAGTATTCGGGTGTGTTTTCGGGTTTGTATTCGGGTTGTATTCGGGTGTGTGTTCGGGTGTGTATTCGGGTGTGTATTCGGGTGTGTGTTCGGGTGTGTGTTCGGGTGTGTATTCGGGTTGTAGTCGGGTGTGTATTCGGGTGTGTGTTCGGGTGTGTGTTCGGGTGTGTATTCGGGTGGTATTCGGGTGTGTGTTCGGGTGTGTGTTCGGGTGTGTGTTCGGGTGTGTATTCGGGTTGTATTCGGGTGTGTGTTCGGGTGTGTGTTCGGGTGTGTATTCGGGTGTGTGTTCTGGTGTATATTCGGGTGGGTGTTCGGGTGTGTATTCGGGTGTGTGTTCGGGTGTGTATTCGGGTTGTATTCGGGTCTGTTTTCAGGTTTGTATTCGGGTGTGTATTCGGGTGTGTATTCGGGTTGTATTCGGGTGTGTGTTCGGGTGTGTGTTCGGGTGTGTATTCGGGTGTGTGTTCGGGTGTATATTCGGGTGTGTGTTCGGGTGTGTATTCGGGTGTGTGTTCGGGTGTGTATTCGGGTGTGTGTTCGGGTGTGTATTCTTGTTGCATTCGGGTGTGTGTTCGGGTGTGTATTCGGGTGTGTTTTCGGGTTTGTATTCGGGTGTGTATTCGGGTGTGTATTCGGGTTGTATTCGGGTGTGTGTTCGGGTGTGCGTTCGGGTGTGTATTCGGGTGTGTCTTCGGGTGTGTATTCGGGTGTGTATTCGGGTTGTATTCGGGTGTGTGTTCGGGTGTGTATTCAGGTGTGTGTTCGGGTGTGTATTCGGGTTGCATTCGGGTGTGTGTTCGGGTGTGTATTCGGGTGTGTTTTCGGGTTTGTATTCGGGTGTGTATTCGGGTGTGTATTCGGGTTGTATTCGGGTGTGTATTCGGGTGTGTGTTCGGGTGTGTATTCGGGTTGTATTCGGGTGTGTGTTCGGGTGTGTGTTCGGGTGTGTGTTCGGGTGTGTATTCGGGTTGTATTCGGGTGTGTGTTCGGGTGTGTATTCGAGTTGTATTCGGGTGTGTGTTCGGGTGTGTGTTCGGGTGTGTATTCGGGTGTGTGTTCGGGTGTGTATTCGGGTTGTATTCGGGTGAGTGTTCGGGTGTGTGTTCGGGTGTGTGTTCGGGTGTGTATTCGGGTGTGTGTTCGGGTGTGTGTTCGGGTGTGTATTCGAGTTGTATTCGGGTGTGTGTTCGGGTGTGTATTCGGGAGTGTGTTCGGGTGTGTATTCGGGTTGTATTCGAGTGTGTGTTCGGGTGTGTGTTCGGTTGTGTTTTTCTTGTGAGTATTCGGGTGTGTTTTCGGGTTTGTGTTCGGGTGTGTATTCGGGTGTGTATTCGGGTTGTATTCGGGTGTGTGTTCGGGTGTGTATTCGGGTGTGTGTTCGGGTGTGTGTTCGGGTGTGTATTCGGGTGGTATTCGGGTGTGTGTTCGGGTGTGTATTCGAGTTGTATTCGGGTGTGTGTTCGGGTGTGTATTCGGGAGTGTGTTCGGGTGTGTATTCGGGTTGTATTCGAGTGTGTGTTCGGGTGTGTGTTCGGTTGTGTTTTTCTTGTGAGTATTCGGGTGTGTTTTCGGGTTTGTGTTCGGGTTTGTATTCGGGTGTGTATTCGGGTGTGTATTCGGGTTGTATTCGGGTGTGTGTTCGGGTGTGTGTTCGGGTGTGTATTCGGGTGTGTGTTCGGGTGTGTATTCGGATGTGTATTCGGGTGTGTATTCGGGTTGTATTCGGGTGTGTGTTCGGGTGTGTATTCGGGTGTGTGTTCGGGTGTGTATTCGGGTTGCATTCGGGTTTGTGTTCGGGTGTGTATTCGGGTGTGTTTTCGGGTTTGAATTCGGGTGTGTATTCGGGTGTGTGTTCGGGTGTGCATTCGGGTGTGTATTCGGATTGCATTCGGGTGTGTGTTCGGGTGTGTATTCGGGTGTGTTTTCGGGTTTGTATTCGGGTGTGTATTCGGGTGTGTGTTCGGGTGTATATTCGGGTGTGTGTTCGGGTGTGTATTCGGGTGTGTGTTCGGGTGTGTATTCGGGTTGTATTTGGGTGTGTGTTCGGGTGTGTATTCGGGTGTGTGTTCGGGTGTGTATTCGGGTTGCATTCGGGTGTGTGATCGGGTGTGTATTCGGGTGTGTTTTCGGGTTTGTATTCGGATGTGTATTCGGGTGTGTATTCGGGTTGTATTTGGGTGTGTATTCGGGTGTGTGTTCGGGTGTGTATTCGGGTTGTATTCGGGTGTGTGTTCGGGTGTGTGTTCGGGTGTGTATTCGGGTTGTATTCGGGTGTGTGTTCGGGTGTGTATTCGGGTTGTAATCGGGTGTGTGTTCGGGTGTGTGTTCGGGTGTGTGTTCGGTTGTGTGTTCGGGTGAGTATTCGGGTGTGTTCGGGTGTGTATTCGGGTGTGTGTTCGGGTGTGTATTCGGGTTGTAGTCGGGTGTGTGTTCGGGTGTGTTCGGGTGTGTATTCGGGTGGGTGTTCGGGTGTGTATCCGGGTTGTATTCGGGTGTGTGTTCGGGTGTGTGTTCGGGTGTGTATTCGTGTTGTATTCGGGTGTGTGTTCGGGTGTATGTTCGGGTGTGTGTTCGGGTGTGTATTCGGGTGTGTGTTCGGGTGTGTGTTCGGGTGTGTGTTCGGGTGTGTATTCGGGTTGTATTCGGGTGTGTGTTCGGGTGTGTATTCGGGTGTGTGTTCGGGTGTGTATTCGGGTGTGTGTTCGGGTGTGTATTCGGGTTGTATTCGGGTGTGTGTTCGGGTGTGTGTTCGGGTGTGTATTCGGGTTGTAGTCGGGTGTGTTCGGGTGTGTTCGGGTGTGTATTCGGGTGTGTGTTCGGGTGTGTATTCGGGTTGTTTACGGGTGTGTGTTCGGGTGTGAATTCGGGTTGTATTCGGGTGTGTGTTCGGGAGTGTGTTCGGGTGTGTATTCGGGTTGTAGTCGAGTGTGTTCGGGTGTGTTCGGGTGTGTGTTCTGGTGTGTATTCGGGTTGTATTCGGGTGTGTGTTCGGGTGTGTTCGGGTGTGTATTCGGGTTGTATTCGGGTGTGTGTTCGGGTGTGTGTTCGGGTGTGTATTCGGGAATGTGTTCGGGTGTGTATTCGGGTTGTATTCGGGTGTGTGTTCGGGTGTGTGTTCGGTTGTGTTTTTCTTGTGAGTATTCGGGTGTGTTTTCGGGTTTGTATTCGGGTGTGTATTCGGGTGTGTATTCGGGTGGTATTCGGGTGTGTGTTCGGGTGTGTATCCGGGTGTGTGTTCGGGTGTCTATTCGGGTGGTATTCGGGTGTGTGTTCGGGTGTGTGTTCGGGTGTGTATTCGGGTGTGTGTTCGGGTGTGTATTCGGGTGTGTATTCGGGTGTGTATTCGGGTTGTATTCGGGTGTGTGTTCGGGTGTGTATTCGGGTGTGTATTCGGGTGTGTGTTCGGGTGTGTATTCGGGTTTGTATTCGGGTGTGTGTTCGGGTGTGTATTCGGGTGTGTTTTCGGGTTTGAATTCGGGTGTGTATTCGGGTGTGTGTTCGGGTGTGTATTCGGGTTTGTATTCGGGTGTGTGTTCGGGTGTGTATTCGGGTTGCATTCGGGTGTGTGTTCGGGTGTGTATTCGGGTGTGTTTTCGGGTTTGTATTCGGGTGTGTATTCGGGTGTGTATTCGGGTTGTGTTCGGGTGTGTATTCGGGTGTGTGTTCGGGTGTGTATTCGGGTTGTATTCGGGTGTGTGTTCGGGTGTGTGTTCGGGTGTGTATTCGGGTGTGTGTTCGGGTGTGTATTCGGGTTGCATTCGGGGGTGTGTTCGGGTGTGTATTCGGGTGTGTTTTCGGGTTTGTATTCGGGTGTGTATTCGGGTGTGTATTCGGGTTGTGTTCGGGTGTGTATTCGGGTGTGTGTTCGGGTGTGTATTCGGGTTGTATTCGGGTGTGTGTTCGGGTGTGTGTTCGGGTGTGTATTCGGGTTGTATTCGGGTGTGTGTTCGGGTGTGTATTCGGGTTGTATTCGGGTGTGTGTTCGGGTGTTTGTTCGGGTGTGTGTTCAGTTGTGTGTTCGGGTGAGTATTCGGGTGTGTTCGGATGTGTATTCGGGTGTGTGTTCGGGTGTGTATTCGGGTTGTAGTCGGGTGTGTGTTCGGGTGTGTTCGGGTGTGTATTCGGGTGTGTGTTCGGGTGTGTATCCGGGTTGTATTCGGGTGTGTGTTCGGGTGTGTGTTCGGGTGTGTATTCGGGTTGTATTCGGGTGTGTGTTCGGGTATATGTTCGGGTGTGTGTTCGGGTGTGTATTCGGGTGTGTGTTCGGGTGTGTGTTCGGGTGTGTATTCGGGTTGTATTCGGGTGTGTGTTCGGGTGTGTATTCGGGTGTGTATTCGGGTGTGTGTTCGGGTGTGTATTCGGGTTGTATTCGGGTGTGTGTTCGGGTGTGTGTTCGGGTGTGTTTGGGTGTGTATTCGGTTGTGTGTTCGGGTGTGTATTCGGGTTGTATTCGGGTGTGTGTTCGGGTGTGTGTTCGGGTGTGTGTTCGGGTGTGTATTCGGGTTGTATTCGGGTGTGTGTTCGGGTGTGTGTTCGGGTGTGTGTTCGGGTGTGTTCGGTTGTGTGTTCGGGTGTGTGTTCGGGTGTGTATTCGGGTTGTATTCGGGTGTGTGTTCGGGTGTGTGTTCGAGTGTGTGTTCGGGTGTGTATTCGGGTGTGTGTTCGGGTGTGTATTCGGGTTGTAATCGGGTGTGTGTTCGGTTGTGTGTTCGGGTGAGTATTCGGGTGTGTTCGGGTGTGTATTCTTGTGTGTGTTCGGGTGTGTATTCGGGTTGTAGTCGGGTGTGTGTTCGGGTGTGTTCGGGTGTGTATTCGGGTGTGTGTTCGGGTGTGTATTCGGGTTGTATTCGGGTGTGTGTTCGGGTGTGTGTTCGAGTGTGTGTTCGGGTGTGTATTCGGGAGTGTGTTCGGGTGTGTATTCGGGTTGTATTCGGGTGTGTGTTCGGGAGTGTATTCAGGTTGTATTCGGGTGTGTGTTCGGGTGTGTGTTCGGGTGTGTATTCGGGTTGTATTCGGGTGTGTGTTCGGGTGTGTTTGGGTTTGTATTCGGGTGTGTGTTCGGGTGTGTATTCGGGTTGTATTCGGGTGTGTGTTCGGGTGTGTGTTCGGGTGTGTGTTCGGGTGTGTATTCGGGTTGTATTCGGGTGTGTGTTCGGGTGTGTGTTCGGGTGTGTATTCGGTTGTGTGTTCGGGTGTGTGTTCGGGTGTGTATTCGGGTTGTATTCGGGTGTGTGTTCGGGTGTGTGTTCGAGTGTGTGTTCGGGTGTGTATTCGGGTGTGTGTTCGGGTGTGTATTCGGGTTGTATTCGGGTGTGTGTTCGGTTGTGTGTTCGGGTGAGTATTCGGGTGTGTTCGGGTGTGTATTCTTGTGTGTGTTCGGGTGTGTATTCGGGTTGTAGTCGGTGTGTGTTCGGGTGTGTTCGGGTGTGTATTCGGGTGTGTGTTCGGGTGTGTATTCGGGTTGTATTCGGGTGTGTGTTCGGGTGTGTGTTCGGGTGTGTATTCGGGTTGCATTCGGGTGTGTGTTCGGGTGTGTTCGGGTGTGTATTCGGGTGTGTGTTCGGGTGTGTATTCGGGTTGTAGTCGGGTGTGTGTTCGGGTGTGTTTGGGTGTGTATTCGGGTGTGTGTTCGGGTGTGTATTCGGGTTGTATTCGGGTGTGTGTTCGGGTGTGTGTTCGGGTGTGTATTCGGGTTGTATTCGGGTGTGTGTTCGGGTGTGTATTCGGGTGTGTGTTCGGGTGTGTATTCGGGTTGCATTCGGGTGTGTATTCGGGTTGTATTCGGGTGTGTGTTCGGGTGTGTATTCGGGTGTGTGTTCGGGTGTGTATTCGGGTTGCATTCGGGTGTGTGCTCGGGTGTGTATTCGGGTGTGTATTCGGGTGTGTATTTGGGTGTGTATTCGGGTGTGTATTCGGGTTGTATTCGGGTGTGTGTTCGGGTGTGTGTTCGGGTGTGTATTCGGGTGTGTGTTCGGGTGTGTATTCGAGTGTGTATTCGGGAGAGTGTTCGGGTGTGTATTCGGGTGTGCATTCGGGTGTGTGTTCGGGTGTGTATTCGGGTTGTATTCGGGTGTGTGTTCGGGTGTGTGTTCGGGTTGTATTCGGGTGTGTGTTCGGGAGTGTGTTCGGGTGTGTATTCGGGTTGTAGTCGGGTGTGTCTTCGGGTGTGTTCGGGTGTGTATTCGGGTATGTATTCGGGTTGCATTCGGGTGTATGTTCGGGTGTGTATTCGGGTGTGTGTTCGGGTGTGTATTCGGGTGTGTGTTCGGGTGTGTATTCGGGTTGTATTCGGGTGTATGTTCGGGTGTGTATTCGGGTTGCATTCGGGTGTATGTTCATGTGTGTGTTCGGGTGTGTGTTCGGGTGTGTGTTCGGGTGTGTATTCGGGTTGTATTCGGGTGTGTGTTCGGGTGTGTATTCGGGCTGTATTCGGGTGTGTGTTCGGGTGTGTGTTCGGGTGTGTGTTCGGTTGTGTGTTCGGGTGTGTGTTCGGGTGTGTGTTCGGTTGTGTGTTCGAGTGTGTATTCGGGTTGTATTCGGGTGTGTGTTCGGGTGTGTGTTCGGGTTGTATTCGGGTGTGTGTTCAGGTTGTATTCGGGTGTGTGTTCGGGTGTGTATTCGGGTGTGTATTCGGGTGATATTCGGGTGTGTGTTCGGGTGTGTGTTCGGGTGTGTATTCGGGTGTGCGTTCGGGTGTGTATTCAGTTTTATTCGGGTGTGTGTCCGGGTGTGTATTCGGGTGTGTGTTCAGGTGTGTATTCGGGTTGCATTCGGGTGTGTGTTCGGGTGTGTATTCGGGTGTGTTTTCGGGTTTGTATTCGGGTGTGTATTCGGGTGTGTATTCGGGTTGTATTCGGGTGTGTATTCGGGTGTGAGTTCGGGTGTGTATTCGGGTTGTATTCGGGTGTGTGTTCGGGTGTGTATTCGGGTGTGTGTTCGGGAGTGTGTTCGGGTGTGTGTTCGGGTTGTATTCGGGTGTGTGTTCGGGTGTGTGTTCGGGTGTGTATTCGGGTGTGTGTTCGGGTGTGTATTCGGGTTGTATTCGGGTGTGTGTTCGGGTGTGTATTCGGGTGTGTGTTCGGGTGTGTATTCGGGTTGCATTCGGGTGTGTGTTCGGGTGTGTATTCGGGTGTGTTTTCGGGTTTTTATTCGGGTGTGTATTCGGGTTGTATTCGGGTGTGTTATCGGGTGTGTGTTCGGGTGTGTATTCGAGTTGTATTCGGGTGTGTGTTCGGGTGTGTATTCGGGTGTGTGTTCGGGAGTGTGTTCGGGTGTGTATTCGGGTTGTAGTCGGGTGTGTGTTCGGGTGTGTATTCGGGTGTGTGTTCGGGTGTGTATTCGGGTGTGTGTTCGGGTGTGCATTCGGGTGTGTGTTCGGGTGTGTATTCGGGTTGTATTCGGGTGTGTTTTCGGGTGTGTGTTCGGGTGTGTATTCGAGTTGTATTCGGGTGTGTGTTCGGGTGTGTTCGGGTGTGTATTCGGGTGTGTGTTCGGGTGTGTATTCGGGTGTGTTTTCGGGTTTGTATTCGGGTGTGTATTCGGGTTGTATTCGGGTGTGTTCGGGTGTGTGTTCGGGAGTGTATTCGGGTGTGTGTTCGGGTGTATATTCGGGTGTGTGTTCGGGTGTGTATTCGGGTGTGTGTTCGGGTGTGTATTCGGGTTGTATTCGGGTGTGTGTTCGGGTGTGTATTCGGGTGTGTGTTCGGGTGTGTATTCGGGTTGCATTCGGGTGTGTGTTCGGGTGTGTATTCGGGTGTGTTTTCGGGTTTGTATTCGGGTGTGTATTCGGGTGTGTATTCGTGTTGTATTCGGGTGTGTGTTCGGGTGTGTGTTCGGGTGTGTATTCGGGTGTGTGTTCGGTTGTGTTTTCGGGTTGCATTCGGGTGTGTGTTCGGGTGTGTATTCGGGTGTGTTTTCGGGTTTGTATTCGGGTGTGTATTCGGGTGTGTATTCGGGTTGTATTCGGGTGTGTGTTCGGGTGTGTGTTCGGATGTGTATTCGGGTGTGTGTTCGGGTGTATATTCGGGTTGTATTCGGGTGTGTATTCGGGTTGTATTCGGGTGTGTGTTCGGGTGTGTGTTCGGGTGTGTGTTCGGTTTTGTGTTCGGGTGAGTATTCGGGTGTTTTCGGGTGTGTGTTCGGGTGTGTATTCGGGTGTGTATTCGGGTGTTAGTTCGGGTGTGTATTCGGGTTGTAGTCGGGTGTGTGTTCGGGTGTGTTCGGGTGTGTATTCGGGTGTGTGTTCGGGTGTGTATTCGGGTTGTATTCGGGTGTGTGTTCTGGTGTGTGTTCGGGTTGTATTCGGGTGTGTGTTCGGGTGTGTGTTCGGGAGTGTGTTCGGGTGTGTATTCGGGTGTGTGTTCGGGTGTATATTCGGGTGTGTGTTCGGGTGTGTATTCGGGTGTGTGTTCGGGTGTGTATTCGGGTGTGTGTTCGGGTGTGTATTCTTGTTGCATTCGGGTGTGTGTTCGGGTGTGTATTCGGGTGTGTTTTCGGGTTTGTATTCGGGTGTGTATTCGGGTGTGTATTCGGGTTGTATTCGGGTGTGTGTTCGGGTGTGCGTTCGGGTGTGTATTCGGGTGTGTCTTCGGGTGTGTATTCGGGTGTGTATTCGGGTTGTATTCGGGTGTGTGTTCGGGTGTGTATTCAGGTGTGTGTTCGGGTGTGTATTCGGGTTGCATTCGGGTGTGTGTTCGGGTGTGTATTCGGGTGTGTTTTCGGGTTTGTATTCGGGTGTGTATTCGGGTGTGTATTCGGGTTGTATTCGGGTGTGTATTCGGGTGTGTGTTCGGGTGTGTGTTCGGGTGTGTATTCGGGTTGTATTCGGGTGTGTGTTCGGGTGTGTGTTCGGGTGTGTGTTCGGGTGTGTATTCGGGTTGTATTCGGGTGTGTGTTCGGGTGTGTGTTCGGGTGTGTATTCGGGTGTGTGTTCGGGTGTATATTCGGGTGGGTGTTCGGGTGTGTATTCGGGTGTGTGTTCGGGTGTGTATTCGGGTTGTATTCGGGTGTGTTTTGAGGTTTGTATTCGGGTGTGTATTCGGGTGTGTATTCGGGTTGTATTCGGGTGTGTGTTCGGGTGTGTGTTCGGGTGTGTATTCGGGTGTGTGTTCGGGTGTGTATTCGGGTGTGTGTTCGGGTGTGTATTCTTGTTGCATTCGGGTGTGTGTTCGGGTGTGTATTCGGGTGTGTTTTCGGGTTTGTATTCGGGTGTGTATTCGGGTGTGTATTCGGGTTGTATTCGGGTGTGTGTTCGTGTGTGCGTTCGGGTGTGTATTCGGGTGTGTCTTCGGGTGTGTATTCGGGTGTGTATTCGGGTTGTATTCGGGTGTGTGTTCGGGTGTGTATTCAGGTGTGTGTTCGGGTGTGTATTCGGGTTGCATTCGGGTGTGTGTTCGGGTGTGTATTCGGGTGTGTTTTCGGGTTTGTATTCGGGTGTGTATTCGGGTGTGTATTCGGGTTGTATTCGGGTGTGTATTCGGGTGTGTGTTCGGGTGTATATTCGGGTTGTATTCGGGTGTGTGTTCGGGTGTGTGTTCGGGTGTGTGTTCGGGTGTGTATTCGGGTTGTATTCGGGTGAGTATTCGGGTGTGTTTTCGGGTTTGTATTCGGGTTGTATTCGGGTGTGTGTTCGGGTGTGTATTCGGGTGTGTATTCGGGTGTGTGTTCGGGTGTGTGTTCGGGTGTGTATTCGGGTTGTAGTCGGGTGTGTATTCGGGTGTGTGTTCGGGTGTGGGTTCGGGTGTGTATTCGGGTGGTATTCGGGTGTGTGTTCGGGTGTGTGTTCGGGTGTGTGTTCGGGTGTGTATTCGGGTTGTATTCGGGTGTGTGTTCGGGTGTGTGTTCGGGTGTGTATTCGGGTGTGTGTTCTGGTGTATATTCGGGTGGGTGTTCGGGTGTGTATTCGGGTGTGTGTTCGGGTGTGTATTCGGGTTGTATTCGGGTCTGTTTTCAGGTTTGTATTCGGGTGTGTATTCGGGTGTGTATTCGGGTTGTATTCGGGTGTGTGTTCGGGTGTGTGTTCGGGTGTGTATTCGGGTGTGTGTTCGGGTGTATATTCGGGTGTGTGTTCGGGTGTGTATTCGGGTGTGTGTTCGGGTGTGTATTCGGGTGTGTGTTCGGGTGTGTATTCTTGTTGCATTCGGGTGTGTGTTCGGGTGTGTATTCGGGTGTGTTTTCGGGTTTGTATTCGGGTGTGTATTCGGGTGTGTATTCGGGTTGTATTCGGGTGTGTGTTCGGGTGTGCGTTCGGGTGTGTATTCGGGTGTGTCTTCGGGTGTGTATTCGGGTGTGTATTCGGGTTGTATTCGGGTGTGTGTTCGGGTGTGTATTCAGGTGTGTGTTCGGGTGTGTATTCGGGTTGCATTCGGGTGTGTGTTCGGGTGTGTATTCGGGTGTGTTTTCGGGTTTGTATTCGGGTGTGTATTCGGGTGTGTATTCGGGTTGTATTCGGGTGTGTATTCGGGTGTGTGTTCGGGTGTGTATTCGGGTGTGTGTTCGGGTGTGTATTCTTGTTGCATTCGGGTGTGTGTTCGGGTGTGTATTCGGGTGTGTTTTCGGGTTTGTATTCGGGTGTGTGTTCGGGTGTGTATTCAGGTGTGTGTTCGGGTGTGTATTCGGGTTGCATTCGGGTGTGTGTTCGGGTGTGTATTCGGGTGTGTTTTCGGGTTTGTATTCGGGTGTGTATTCGGGTGTGTATTCGGGTTGTATTCGGGTGTGTATTCGGGTGTGTGTTCGGGTGTATATTCGGGTTGTATTCGGGTGTGTGTTCGGGTGTGTGTTCGGGTGTGTGTTCGGGTGTGTATTCGGGTTGTATTCGGGTGAGTATTCGGGTGTGTTTTCGGGTTTGTATTCGGGTTGTATTCGGGTGTGTGTTCGGGTGTGTATTCGGGTGTGTGTTCGGGTGTGTGTTCGGGTGTGTATTCGGGTTGTAGTCGGGTGTGTATTCGGGTGTGTGTTCGGGTGTGTGTTCGGGTGTGTATTCGGGTGGTATTCGGGTGTGTGTTCGGGTGTGTGTTCGGGTGTGTGTTCGGGTGTGTATTCGGGTTGTATTCGGGTGTGTGTTCGGGTGTGTGTTCGGGTGTGTATTCGGGTGTGTGTTCTGGTGTATATTCGGGTGGGTGTTCGGGTGTGTATTCGGGTGTGTGTTCGGGTGTGTATTCGGGTTGTATTCGGGTCTGTTTTCAGGTTTGTATTCGGGTGTGTATTCGGGTGTGTATTCGGGTTGTATTCGGGTGTGTGTTCGGGTGTGTGTTCGGGTGTGTATTCGGGTGTGTGTTCGGGTGTATATTCGGGTGTGTGTTCGGGTGTGTATTCGGGTGTGTGTTCGGGTGTGTATTCGGGTGTGTGTTCGGGTGTGTATTCTTGTTGCATTCGGGTGTGTGTTCGGGTGTGTATTCGGGTGTGTTTTCGGGTTTGTATTCGGGTGTGTATTCGGGTGTGTATTCGGGTTGTATTCGGGTGTGTGTTCGGGTGTGCGTTCGGGTGTGTATTCGGGTGTGTCTTCGGGTGTGTATTCGGGTGTGTATTCGGGTTGTATTCGGGTGTGTGTTCGGGTGTGTATTCAGGTGTGTGTTCGGGTGTGTATTCGGGTTGCATTCGGGTGTGTGTTCGGGTGTGTATTCGGGTGTGTTTTCGGGTTTGTATTCGGGTGTGTATTCGGGTGTGTATTCGGGTTGTATTCGGGTGTGTATTCGGGTGTGTGTTCGGGTGTGTATTCGGGTTGTATTCGGGTGTGTGTTCGGGTGTGTGTTCGGGTGTGTGTTCGGGTGTGTATTCGGGTTGTATTCGGGTGTGTGTTCGGGTGTGTATTCGAGTTGTATTCGGGTGTGTGTTCGGGTGTGTGTTCGGGTGTGTATTCGGGTGTGTGTTCGGGTGTGTATTCGGGTTGTATTCGGGTGAGTGTTCGGGTGTGTGTTCGGGTGTGTGTTCGGGTGTGTATTCGGGTGTGTGTTCGGGTGTGTGTTCGGGTGTGTATTCGAGTTGTATTCGGGTGTGTGTTCGGGTGTGTATTCGGGAGTGTGTTCGGGTGTGTATTCGGGTTGTATTCGAGTGTGTGTTCGGGTGTGTGTTCGGTTGTGTTTTTCTTGTGAGTATTCGGGTGTGTTTTCGGGTTTGTGTTCGGGTGTGTATTCGGGTGTGTATTCGGGTTGTATTCGGGTGTGTGTTCGGGTGTGTATTCGGGTGTGTGTTCGGGTGTGTGTTCGGGTGTGTATTCGGGTGGTATTCGGGTGTGTGTTCGGGTGTGTATTCGAGTTGTATTCGGGTGTGTGTTCGGGTGTGTATTCGGGAGTGTGTTCGGGTGTGTATTCGGGTTGTATTCGAGTGTGTGTTCGGGTGTGTGTTCGGTTGTGTTTTTCTTGTGAGTATTCGGGTGTGTTTTCGGGTTTGTGTTCGGGTTTGTATTCGGGTGTGTATTCGGGTGTGTATTCGGGTTGTATTCGGGTGTGTGTTCGGGTGTGTGTTCGGGTGTGTATTCGGGTGTGTGTTCGGGTGTGTATTCGGATGTGTATTCGGGTGTGTATTCGGGTTGTATTCGGGTGTGTGTTCGGGTGTGTATTCGGGTGTGTGTTCGGGTGTGTATTCGGGTTGCATTCGGGTTTGTGTTCGGGTGTGTATTCGGGTGTGTTTTCGGGTTTGAATTCGGGTGTGTATTCGGGTGTGTGTTCGGGTGTGCATTCGGGTGTGTATTCGGATTGCATTCGGGTGTGTGTTCGGGTGTGTATTCGGGTGTGTTTTCGGGTTTGTATTCGGGTGTGTATTCGGGTGTGTGTTCGGGTGTATATTCGGGTGTGTGTTCGGGTGTGTATTCGGGTGTGTGTTCGGGTGTGTATTCGGGTTGTATTTGGGTGTGTGTTCGGGTGTGTATTCGGGTGTGTGTTCGGGTGTGTATTCGGGTTGCATTCGGGTGTGTGATCGGGTGTGTATTCGGGTGTGTTTTCGGGTTTGTATTCGGATGTGTATTCGGGTGTGTATTCGGGTTGTATTCGGGTGTGTATTCGGGTGTGTGTTCGGGTGTGTATTCGGGTTGTATTCGGGTGTGTGTTCGGGTGTGTGTTCGGGTGTGTATTCGGGTTGTATTCGGGTGTGTGTTCGGGTGTGTATTCGGGTTGTAATCGGGTGTGTGTTCGGGTGTGTGTTCGGGTGTGTGTTCGGTTGTGTGTTCGGGTGAGTATTCGGGTGTGTTCGGGTGTGTATTCGGGTGTGTGTTCGGGTGTGTATTCGGGTTGTAGTCGGGTGTGTGTTCGGGTGTGTTCGGGTGTGTATTCGGGTGGGTGTTCGGGTGTGTATCCGGGTTGTATTCGGGTGTGTGTTCGGGTGTGTGTTCGGGTGTGTATTCGTGTTGTATTCGGGTGTGTGTTCGGGTGTATGTTCGGGTGTGTGTTCGGGTGTGTATTCGGGTGTGTGTTCGGGTGTGTGTTCGGGTGTGTGTTCGGGTGTGTATTCGGGTTGTATTCGGGTGTGTGTTCGGGTGTGTATTCGGGTGTGTGTTCGGGTGTGTATTCGGGTGTGTGTTCGGGTGTGTATTCGGGTTGTATTCGGGTGTGTGTTCGGGTGTGTGTTCGGGTGTGTATTCGGGTTGTAGTCGGGTGTGTTCGGGTGTGTTCGGGTGTGTATTCGGGTGTGTGTTCGGGTGTGTATTCGGGTTGTTTACGGGTGTGTGTTCGGGTGTGAATTCGGGTTGTATTCGGGTGTGTGTTCGGGAGTGTGTTCGGGTGTGTATTCGGGTTGTAGTCGAGTGTGTTCGGGTGTGTTCGGGTGTGTGTTCTGGTGTGTATTCGGGTTGTATTCGGGTGTGTGTTCGGGTGTGTTCGGGTGTGTATTCGGGTTGTATTCGGGTGTGTGTTCGGGTGTGTGTTCGGGTGTGTATTCGGGAATGTGTTCGGGTGTGTATTCGGGTTGTATTCGGGTGTGTGTTCGGGTGTGTGTTCGGTTGTGTTTTTCTTGTGAGTATTCGGGTGTGTTTTCGGGTTTGTATTCGGGTGTGTATTCGGGTGTGTATTCGGGTGGTATTCGGGTGTGTGTTCGGGTGTGTATCCGGGTGTGTGTTCGGGTGTCTATTCGGGTGGTATTCGGGTGTGTGTTCGGGTGTGTGTTCGGGTGTGTATTCGGGTGTGTGTTCGGGTGTGTATTCGGGTGTGTATTCGGGTGTGTATTCGGGTTGTATTCGGGTGTGTGTTCGGGTGTGTATTCGGGTGTGTATTCGGGTGTGTGTTCGGGTGTGTATTCGGGTTTGTATTCGGGTGTGTGTTCGGGTGTGTATTCGGGTGTGTTTTCGGGTTTGAATTCGGGTGTGTATTCGGGTGTGTGTTCGGGTGTGTATTCGGGTTTGTATTCGGGTGTGTGTTCGGGTGTGTATTCGGGTTGCATTCGGGTGTGTGTTCGGGTGTGTATTCGGGTGTGTTTTCGGGTTTGTATTCGGGTGTGTATTCGGGTGTGTATTCGGGTTGTGTTCGGGTGTGTATTCGGGTGTGTGTTCGGGTGTGTATTCGGGTTGTATTCGGGTGTGTGTTCGGGTGTGTGTTCGGGTGTGTATTCGGGTGTGTGTTCGGGTGTGTATTCGGGTTGCATTCGGGGGTGTGTTCGGGTGTGTATTCGGGTGTGTTTTCGGGTTTGTATTCGGGTGTGTATTCGGGTGTGTATTCGGGTTGTGTTCGGGTGTGTTCGGTTGTGTGTTCGGGTGTGTGTTCGGGTGTGTATTCGGGTTGTATTCGGGTGTGTGTTCGGGTGTGTGTTCGAGTGTGTGTTCGGGTGTGTATTCGGGTGTGTGTTCGGGTGTGTATTCGGGTTGTAATCGGGTGTGTGTTCGGTTGTGTGTTCGGGTGAGTATTCGGGTGTGTTCGGGTGTGTATTCTTGTGTGTGTTCGGGTGTGTATTCGGGTTGTAGTCGGGTGTGTGTTCGGGTGTGTTCGGGTGTGTATTCGGGTGTGTGTTCGGGTGTGTATTCGGGTTGTATTCGGGTGTGTGTTCGGGTGTGTGTTCGAGTGTGTGTTCGGGTGTGTATTCGGGAGTGTGTTCGGGTGTGTATTCGGGTTGTATTCGGGTGTGTGTTCGGGAGTGTATTCAGGTTGTATTCGGGTGTGTGTTCGGGTGTGTGTTCGGGTGTGTATTCGGGTTGTATTCGGGTGTGTGTTCGAGTGTGTTCGGGTGTGTATTCGGGTGTGTGTTCGGGTGTGTATTCGGGTTGTAGTCGGGTGTGTGTTCGGGTGTGTTTGGGTTTGTATTCGGGTGTGTGTTCGGGTGTGTATTCGGGTTGTATTCGGGTGTGTGTTCGGGTGTGTGTTCGGGTGTGTGTTCGGGTGTGTATTCGGGTTGTATTCGGGTGTGTGTTCGGGTGTGTGTTCGGGTGTGTGTTCGGGTGTGTATTCGGTTGTGTGTTCGGGTGTGTGTTCGGGTGTGTATTCGGGTTGTATTCGGGTGTGTGTTCGGGTGTGTGTTCGAGTGTGTGTTCGGGTGTGTATTCGGGTGTGTGTTCGGGTGTGTATTCGGGTTGTATTCGGGTGTGTGTTCGGTTGTGTGTTCGGGTGAGTATTCGGGTGTGTTCGGGTGTGTATTCTTGTGTGTGTTCGGGTGTGTATTCGGGTTGTAGTCGGTGTGTGTTCGGGTGTGTTCGGGTGTGTATTCGGGTGTGTGTTCGGGTGTGTATTCGGGTTGTATTCGGGTGTGTGTTCGGGTGTGTGTTCGGGTGTGTATTCGGGTTGCATTCGGGTGTGTGTTCGGGTGTGTTCGGGTGTGTATTCGGGTGTGTGTTCGGGTGTGTATTCGGGTTGTAGTCGGGTGTGTGTTCGGGTGTGTTTGGTTGTGTATTCGGGTGTGTGTTCGGGTGTGTATTCGGGTTGTATTCGGGTGTGTGTTCGGGTGTGTGTTCGGGTGTGTATTCGGGTTGTATTCGGGTGTGTGTTCGGGTGTGTATTCGGGTGTGTGTTCGGGTGTGTATTCGGGTTGCATTCGGGTGTGTATTCGGGTTGTATTCGGGTGTGTGTTCGGGTGTGTATTCGGGTGTGTGTTCGGGTGTGTATTCGGGTTGCATTCGGGTGTGTGCTCGGGTGTGTATTCGGGTGTGTATTCGGGTGTGTATTTGGGTGTGTATTCGGGTGTGTATTCGGGTTGTATTCGGGTGTGTGTTCGGGTGTGTGTTCGGGTGTGTATTCGGGTGTGTGTTCGGGTGTGTATTCGAGTGTGTATTCGGGAGAGTGTTCGGGTGTGTATTCGGGTGTGCATTCGGGTGTGTGTTCGGGTGTGTATTCGGGTTGTATTCGGGTGTGTGTTCGGGTGTGTGTTCGGGTTGTATTCGGGTGTGTGTTCGGGAGTGTGTTCGGGTGTGTATTCGGGTTGTAGTCGGGTGTGTCTTCGGGTGTGTTCGGGTGTGTATTCGGGTATGTATTCGGGTTGCATTCGGGTGTATGTTCGGGTGTGTATTCGGGTGTGTGTTCGGGTGTGTATTCGGGTGTGTGTTCGGGTGTGTATTCGGGTTGTATTCGGGTGTATGTTCGGGTGTGTATTCGGGTTGCATTCGGGTGTATGTTAATGTGTGTGTTCGGGTGTGTGTTCGGGTGTGTGTTCGGGTGTGTATTCGGGTTGTATTCGGGTGTGTGTTCGGGTGTGTATTCGGGCTGTATTCGGGTGTGTGTTCGGGTGTGTGTTCGGGTGTGTGTTCGGTTGTGTGTTCGGGTGTGTGTTCGGGTGTGTGTTCGGTTGTGTGTTCGAGTGTGTATTCGGGTTGTATTCGGGTGTGTGTTCGGGTGTGTGTTCGGGTTGTATTCGGGTGTGTGTTCAGGTTGTATTCGGGTGTGTGTTCGGGTGTGTATTCGGGTGTGTATTCGGGTGATATTCGGGTGTGTGTTCGGGTGTGTGTTCGGGTGTGTATTCGGGTGTGCGTTCGGGTGTGTATTCAGTTTTATTCGGGTGTGTGTCCGGGTGTGTATTCGGGTGTGTGTTCAGGTGTGTATTCGGGTTGCATTCGGGTGTGTGTTCGGGTGTGTATTCGGGTGTGTTTTCGGGTTTGTATTCGGGTGTGTATTCGGGTGTGTATTCGGGTTGTATTCGGGTGTGTATTCGGGTGTGAGTTCGGGTGTGTATTCGGGTTGTATTCGGGTGTGTGTTCGGGTGTGTATTCGGGTGTGTGTTCGGGAGTGTGTTCGGGTGTGTGTTCGGGTTGTATTCGGGTGTGTGTTCGGGTGTGTGTTCGGGTGTGTATTCGGGTGTGTGTTCGGGTGTGTATTCGGGTTGTATTCGGGTGTGTGTTCGGGTGTGTATTCGGGTGTGTGTTCGGGTGTGTATTCGGGTTGCATTCGGGTGTGTGTTCGGGTGTGTATTCGGGTGTGTTTTCGGGTTTTTATTCGGGTGTGTATTCGGGTTGTATTCGGGTGTGTTTTCGGGTGTGTGTTCGGGTGTGTATTCGAGTTGTATTCGGGTGTGTGTTCGGGTGTGTATTCGGGTGTGTGTTCGGGAGTGTGTTCGGGTGTGTATTCGGGTTGTAGTCGGGTGTGTGTTCGGGTGTGTATTCGGGTGTGTGTTCGGGTGTGTATTCGGGTGTGTGTTCGGGTGTGCATTCGGGTGTGTGTTCGGGTGTGTATTCGGGTTGTATTCGGGTGTGTTTTCGGGTGTGTGTTCGGGTGTGTATTCGAGTTGTATTCGGGTGTGTGTTCGGGTGTGTTCGGGTGTGTATTCGGGTGTGTGTTCGGGTGTGTATTCGGGTGTGTTTTCGGGTTTGTATTCGGGTGTGTATTCGGGTTGTATTCGGGTGTGTTCGGGTGTGTGTTCGGGAGTGTATTCGGGTGTGTGTTCGGGTGTATATTCGGGTGTGTGTTCGGGTGTGTATTCGGGTGTGTGTTCGGGTGTGTATTCGGGTTGTATTCGGGTGTGTGTTCGGGTGTGTATTCGGGTGTGTGTTCGGGTGTGTATTCGGGTTGCATTCGGGTGTGTGTTCGGGTGTGTATTCGGGTGTGTTTTCGGGTTTGTATTCGGGTGTGTATTCGGGTGTGTATTCGTGTTGTATTCGGGTGTGTGTTCGGGTGTGTGTTCGGGTGTGTATTCGGGTGTGTGTTCGGTTGTGTTTTCGGGTTGCATTCGGGTGTGTGTTCGGGTGTGTATTCGGGTGTGTTTTCGGGTTTGTATTCGGGTGTGTATTCGGGTGTGTATTCGGGTTGTATTCGGGTGTGTGTTCGGGTGTGTGTTCGGATGTGTATTCGGGTGTGTGTTCGGGTGTATATTCGGGTTGTATTCGGGTGTGTATTCGGGTTGTATTCGGGTGTGTGTTCGGGTGTGTGTTCGGGTGTGTGTTCGGTTTTGTGTTCGGGTGAGTATTCGGGTGTTTTCGGGTGTGTGTTCGGGTGTGTATTCGGGTGTGTATTCGGGTGTTAGTTCGGGTGTGTATTCGGGTTGTAGTCGGGTGTGTGTTCGGGTGTGTTCGGGTGTGTATTCGGGTGTGTGTTCGGGTGTGTATTCGGGTTGTATTCGGGTGTGTGTTCGGGTGTGTGTTCGGGTTGTATTCGGGTGTGTGTTCGGGTGTGTGTTCGGGAGTGTGTTCGGGTGTGTATTCGGGTGTGTGTTCGGGTGTATATTCGGGTGTGTGTTCGGGTGTGTATTCGGGTGTGTGTTCGGGTGTGTATTCGGGTGTGTGTTCGGGTGTGTATTCTTGTTGCATTCGGGTGTGTGTTCGGGTGTGTATTCGGGTGTGTTTTCGGGTTTGTATTCGGGTGTGTATTCGGGTGTGTATTCGGGTTGTATTCGGGTGTGTGTTCGGGTGTGCGTTCGGGTGTGTATTCGGGTGTGTCTTCGGGTGTGTATTCGGGTGTGTATTCGGGTTGTATTCGGGTGTGTGTTCGGGTGTGTATTCAGGTGTGTGTTCGGGTGTGTATTCGGGTTGCATTCGGGTGTGTGTTCGGGTGTGTATTCGGGTGTGTTTTCGGGTTTGTATTCGGGTGTGTATTCGGGTGTGTATTCGGGTTGTATTCGGGTGTGTATTCGGGTGTGTGTTCGGGTGTGTGTTCGGGTGTGTATTCGGGTTGTATTCGGGTGTGTGTTCGGGTGTGTGTTCGGGTGTGTGTTCGGGTGTGTATTCGGGTTGTATTCGGGTGTGTGTTCGGGTGTGTGTTCGGGTGTGTATTCGGGTGTGTGTTCGGGTGTATATTCGGGTGGGTGTTCGGGTGTGTATTCGGGTGTGTGTTCGGGTGTGTATTCGGGTTGTATTCGGGTGTGTTTTCAGGTTTGTATTCGGGTGTGTATTCGGGTGTGTATTCGGGTTGTATTCGGGTGTGTGTTCGGGTGTGTGTTCGGGTGTGTATTCGGGTGTGTGTTCGGGTGTGTATTCGGGTGTGTGTTCGGGTGTGTATTCTTGTTGCATTCGGGTGTGTGTTCGGGTGTGTATTCGGGTGTGTTTTCGGGTTTGTATTCGGGTGTGTATTCGGGTGTGTATTCGGGTTGTATTCGGGTGTGTGTTCGTGTGTGCGTTCGGGTGTGTATTCGGGTGTGTCTTCGGGTGTGTATTCGGGTGTGTATTCGGGTTGTATTCGGGTGTGTGTTCGGGTGTGTATTCAGGTGTGTGTTCGGGTGTGTATTCGGGTTGCATTCGGGTGTGTGTTCGGGTGTGTATTCGGGTGTGTTTTCGGGTTTGTATTCGGGTGTGTATTCGGGTGTGTATTCGGGTTGTATTCGGGTGTGTATTCGGGTGTGTGTTCGGGTGTATATTCGGGTTGTATTCGGGTGTGTGTTCGGGTGTGTGTTCGGGTGTGTGTTCGGGTGTGTATTCGGGTTGTATTCGGGTGAGTATTCGGGTGTGTTTTCGGGTTTGTATTCGGGTTGTATTCGGGTGTGTGTTCGGGTGTGTATTCGGGTGTGTATTCGGGTGTGTGTTCGGGTGTGTGTTCGGGTGTGTATTCGGGTTGTAGTCGGGTGTGTATTCGGGTGTGTGTTCGGGTGTGTGTTCGGGTGTGTATTCGGGTGGTATTCGGGTGTGTGTTCGGGTGTGTGTTCGGGTGTGTGTTCGGGTGTGTATTCGGGTTGTATTCGGGTGTGTGTTCGGGTGTGTGTTCGGGTGTGTATTCGGGTGTGTGTTCTGGTGTATATTCGGGTGGGTGTTCGGGTGTGTATTCGGGTGTGTGTTCGGGTGTGTATTCGGGTTGTATTCGGGTCTGTTTTCAGGTTTGTATTCGGGTGTGTATTCGGGTGTGTATTCGGGTTGTATTCGGGTGTGTGTTCGGGTGTGTGTTCGGGTGTGTATTCGGGTGTGTGTTCGGGTGTATATTCGGGTGTGTGTTCGGGTGTGTATTCGGGTGTGTGTTCGGGTGTGTATTCGGGTGTGTGTTCGGGTGTGTATTCTTGTTGCATTCGGGTGTGTGTTCGGGTGTGTATTCGGGTGTGTTTTCGGGTTTGTATTCGGGTGTGTATTCGGGTGTGTATTCGGGTTGTATTCGGGTGTGTGTTCGGGTGTGCGTTCGGGTGTGTATTCGGGTGTGTCTTCGGGTGTGTATTCGGGTGTGTATTCGGGTTGTATTCGGGTGTGTGTTCGGGTGTGTATTCAGGTGTGTGTTCGGGTGTGTATTCGGGTTGCATTCGGGTGTGTGTTCGGGTGTGTATTCGGGTGTGTTTTCGGGTTTGTATTCGGGTGTGTATTCGGGTGTGTATTCGGGTTGTATTCGGGTGTGTATTCGGGTGTGTGTTCGGGTGTGTATTCGGGTTGTATTCGGGTGTGTGTTCGGGTGTGTGTTCGGGTGTGTGTTCGGGTGTGTATTCGGGTTGTATTCGGGTGTGTGTTCGGGTGTGTATTCGAGTTGTATTCGGGTGTGTGTTCGGGTGTGTGTTCGGGTGTGTATTCGGGTGTGTGTTCGGGTGTGTATTCGGGTTGTATTCGGGTGAGTGTTCGGGTGTGTGTTCGGGTGTGTGTTCGGGTGTGTATTCGGGTGTGTGTTCGGGTGTGTGTTCGGGTGTGTATTCGAGTTGTATTCGGGTGTGTGTTCGGGTGTGTATTCGGGAGTGTGTTCGGGTGTGTATTCGGGTTGTATTCGAGTGTGTGTTCGGGTGTGTGTTCGGTTGTGTTTTTCTTGTGAGTATTCGGGTGTGTTTTCGGGTTTGTGTTCGGGTGTGTATTCGGGTGTGTATTCGGGTTGTATTCGGGTGTGTGTTCGGGTGTGTATTCGGGTGTGTGTTCGGGTGTGTGTTCGGGTGTGTATTCGGGTGGTATTCGGGTGTGTGTTCGGGTGTGTATTCGAGTTGTATTCGGGTGTGTGTTCGGGTGTGTATTCGGGAGTGTGTTCGGGTGTGTATTCGGGTTGTATTCGAGTGTGTGTTCGGGTGTGTGTTCGGTTGTGTTTTTCTTGTGAGTATTCGGGTGTGTTTTCGGGTTTGTGTTCGGGTTTGTATTCGGGTGTGTATTCGGGTGTGTATTCGGGTTGTATTCGGGTGTGTGTTCGGGTGTGTGTTCGGGTGTGTATTCGGGTGTGTGTTCGGGTGTGTATTCGGATGTGTATTCGGGTGTGTATTCGGGTTGTATTCGGGTGTGTGTTCGGGTGTGTATTCGGGTGTGTGTTCGGGTGTGTATTCGGGTTGCATTCGGGTTTGTGTTCGGGTGTGTATTCGGGTGTGTTTTCGGGTTTGAATTCGGGTGTGTATTCGGGTGTGTGTTCGGGTGTGCATTCGGGTGTGTATTCGGATTGCATTCGGGTGTGTGTTCGGGTGTGTATTCGGGTGTGTTTTCGGGTTTGTATTCGGGTGTGTATTCGGGTGTGTGTTCGGGTGTATATTCGGGTGTGTGTTCGGGTGTGTATTCGGGTGTGTGTTCGGGTGTGTATTCGGGTTGTATTTGGGTGTGTGTTCGGGTGTGTATTCGGGTGTGTGTTCGGGTGTGTATTCGGGTTGCATTCGGGTGTGTGTTCGGGTGTGTATTCGGGTTGTAGTCGGGTGTGTGTTCGGGTGTGTTCGGGTGTGTATTCGGGTGGGTGTTCGGGTGTGTATCCGGGTTGTATTCGGGTGTGTGTTCGGGTGTGTGTTCGGGTGTGTATTCGTGTTGTATTCGGGTGTGTGTTCGGGTGTATGTTCGGGTGTGTGTTCGGGTGTGTATTCGGGTGTGTGTTCGGGTGTGTGTTCGGGTGTGTGTTCGGGTGTGTATTCGGGTTGTATTCGGGTGTGTGTTCGGGTGTGTATTCGGGTGTGTGTTCGGGTGTGTATTCGGGTGTGTGTTCGGGTGTGTATTCGGGTTGTATTCGGGTGTGTGTTCGGGTGTGTGTTCGGGTGTGTATTCGGGTTGTAGTCGGGTGTGTTCGGGTGTGTTCGGGTGTGTATTCGGGTGTGTGTTCGGGTGTGTATTCGGGTTGTTTACGGGTGTGTGTTCGGGTGTGAATTCGGGTTGTATTCGGGTGTGTTCGGGTGTGTATTCGGGTGTGTGTTCGGGAGTGTGTTCGGGTGTGTATTCGGGTTGTAGTCGAGTGTGTTCGGGTGTGTTCGGGTGTGTGTTCTGGTGTGTATTCGGGTTGTATTCGGGTGTGTGTTCGGGTGTGTTCGGGTGTGTATTCGGGTTGTATTCGGGTGTGTGTTCGGGTGTGTGTTCGGGTGTGTATTCGGGAATGTGTTCGGGTGTGTATTCGGGTTGTATTCGGGTGTGTGTTCGGGTGTGTGTTCGGTTGTGTTTTTCTTGTGAGTATTCGGGTGTGTTTTCGGGTTTGTATTCGGGTGTGTATTCGGGTGTGTATTCGGGTGGTATTCGGGTGTGTGTTCGGGTGTGTATCCGGGTGTGTGTTCGGGTGTCTATTCGGGTGGTATTCGGGTGTGTGTTCGGGTGTGTGTTCGGGTGTGTATTCGGGTGTGTGTTCGGGTGTGTATTCGGGTGTGTATTCGGGTGTGTATTCGGGTTGTATTCGGGTGTGTGTTCGGGTGTGTATTCGGGTGTGTATTCGGGTGTGTGTTCGGGTGTGTATTCGGGTTTGTATTCGGGTGTGTGTTCGGGTGTGTATTCGGGTGTGTTTTCGGGTTTGAATTCGGGTGTGTATTCGGGTGTGTGTTCGGGTGTGTATTCGGGTTTGTATTCGGGTGTGTGTTCGGGTGTGTATTCGGGTTGCATTCGGGTGTGTGTTCGGGTGTGTATTCGGGTGTGTTTTCGGGTTTGTATTCGGGTGTGTATTCGGGTGTGTATTCGGGTTGTGTTCGGGTGTGTATTCGGGTGTGTGTTCGGGTGTGTATTCGGGTTGTATTCGGGTGTGTGTTCGGGTGTGTGTTCGGGTGTGTATTCGGGTGTGTGTTCGGGTGTGTATTCGGGTTGCATTCGGGTGTGTGTTCGGGTGTGTATTCGGGTGTGTTTTCGGGTTTGTATTCGGGTGTGTATTCGGGTGTGTATTCGGGTTGTGTTCGGGTGTGTATTCGGGTGTGTGTTCGGGTGTGTATTCGGGTTGTATTCGGGTGTGTGTTCGGGTGTGTGTTCGGGTGTGTATTCGGGTTGTATTCGGGTGTGTGTTCGGGTGTGTATTCGGGTTGTATTCGGGTGTGTGTTCGGGTGTTTGTTCGGGTGTGTGTTCAGTTGTGTGTTCGGGTGAGTATTCGGGTGTGTTCGGATGTGTATTCGGGTGTGTGTTCGGGTGTGTATTCGGGTTGTAGTCGGGTGTGTGTTCGGGTGTGTTCGGGTGTGTATTCGGGTGTGTGTTCGGGTGTGTATCCGGGTTGTATTCGGGTGTGTGTTCGGGTGTGTGTTCGGGTGTGTATTCGGGTTGTATTCGGGTGTGTGTTCGGGTATATGTTCGGGTGTGTGTTCGGGTGTGTATTCGGGTGTGTGTTCGGGTGTGTGTTCGGGTGTGTATTCGGGTTGTATTCGGGTGTGTGTTCGGGTGTGTATTCGGGTGTGTATTCGGGTGTGTGTTCGGGTGTGTATTCGGGTTGTATTCGGGTGTGTGTTCGGGTGTGTGTTCGGGTGTGTTTGGGTGTGTATTCGGTTGTGTGTTCGGGTGTGTATTCGGGTTGTATTCGGGTGTGTGTTCGGGTGTGTGTTCGGGTGTGTGTTCGGGTGTGTATTCGGGTTGTATTCGGGTGTGTGTTCGGGTGTGTGTTCGGGTGTGTGTTCGGGTGTGTTCGGTTGTGTGTTCGGGTGTGTGTTCGGGTGTGTATTCGGGTTGTATTCGGGTGTGTGTTCGGGTGTGTGTTCGAGTGTGTGTTCGGGTGTGTATTCGGGTGTGTGTTCGGGTGTGTATTCGGGTTGTAATCGGGTGTGTGTTCGGTTGTGTGTTCGGGTGAGTATTCGGGTGTGTTCGGGTGTGTATTCTTGTGTGTGTTCGGGTGTGTATTCGGGTTGTAGTCGGGTGTGTGTTCGGGTGTGTTCGGGTGTGTATTCGGGTGTGTGTTCGGGTGTGTATTCGGGTTGTATTCGGGTGTGTGTTCGGGTGTGTGTTCGAGTGTGTGTTCGGGTGTGTATTCGGGAGTGTGTTCGGGTGTGTATTCGGGTTGTATTCGGGTGTGTGTTCGGGAGTGTATTCAGGTTGTATTCGGGTGTGTGTTCGGGTGTGTGTTCGGGTGTGTATTCGGGTTGTATTCGGGTGTGTGTTCGAGTGTGTTCGGGTGTGTATTCGGGTGTGTGTTCGGGTGTGTATTCGGGTTGTAGTCGGGTGTGTGTTCGGGTGTGTTTGGGTTTGTATTCGGGTGTGTGTTCGGGTGTGTATTCGGGTTGTATTCGGGTGTGTGTTCGGGTGTGTGTTCGGGTGTGTGTTCGGGTGTGTATTCGGTTGTGTGTTCGGGTGTGTGTTCGGGTGTGTATTCGGGTTGTATTCGGGTGTGTGTTCGGGTGTGTGTTCGAGTGTGTGTTCGGGTGTGTATTCGGGTGTGTGTTCGGGTGTGTATTCGGGTTGTATTCGGGTGTGTGTTCGGTTGTGTGTTCGGGTGAGTATTCGGGTGTGTTCGGGTGTGTATTCTTGTGTGTGTTCGGGTGTGTATTCGGGTTGTAGTCGGTGTGTGTTCGGGTGTGTTCGGGTGTGTATTCGGGTGTGTGTTCGGGTGTGTATTCGGGTTGTATTCGGGTGTGTGTTCGGGTGTGTGTTCGGGTGTGTATTCGGGTTGCATTCGGGTGTGTGTTCGGGTGTGTTCGGGTGTGTATTCGGGTGTGTGTTCGGGTGTGTATTCGGGTTGTAGTCGGGTGTGTGTTCGGGTGTGTTTGGGTGTGTATTCGGGTGTGTGTTCGGGTGTGTATTCGGGTTGTATTCGGGTGTGTGTTCGGGTGTGTGTTCGGGTGTGTATTCGGGTTGTATTCGGGTGTGTGTTCGGGTGTGTATTCGGGTGTGTGTTCGGGTGTGTATTCGGGTTGCATTCGGGTGTGTATTCGGGTTGTATTCGGGTGTGTGTTCGGGTGTGTATTCGGGTGTGTGTTCGGGTGTGTATTCGGGTTGCATTCGGGTGTGTGCTCGGGTGTGTATTCGGGTGTGTATTCGGGTGTGTATTTGGGTGTGTATTCGGGTGTGTATTCGGGTTGTATTCGGGTGTGTGTTCGGGTGTGTGTTCGGGTGTGTATTCGGGTGTGTGTTCGGGTGTGTATTCGAGTGTGTATTCGGGAGAGTGTTCGGGTGTGTATTCGGGTGTGCATTCGGGTGTGTGTTCGGGTGTGTATTCGGGTTGTATTCGGGTGTGTGTTCGGGTGTGTGTTCGGGTTGTATTCGGGTGTGTGTTCGGGAGTGTGTTCGGGTGTGTATTCGGGATGTAGTCGGGTGTGTCTTCGGGTGTGTTCGGGAGTGTATTCGGGTATGTATTCGGGTTGCATTCGGGTGTATGTTCGGGTGTGTATTCGGGTGTGTGTTCGGGTGTGTATTCGGGTGTGTGTTCGGGTGTGTATTCGGGTTGTATTCGGGTGTATGTTCGGGTGTGTATTCGGGTTGCATTCGGGTGTATGTTCATGTGTGTGTTCGGGTGTGTGTTCGGGTGTGTGTTCGGGTGTGTATTCGGGTTGTATTCGGGTGTGTGTTCGGGTGTGTATTCGGGCTGTATTCGGGTGTGTGTTCGGGTGTGTGTTCGGGTGTGTGTTCGGTTGTGTGTTCGGGTGTGTGTTCGGGTGTGTGTTCGGTTGTGTGTTCGAGTGTGTATTCGGGTTGTATTCGGGTGTGTGTTCGGGTGTGTGTTCGGGTTGTATTCGGGTGTGTGTTCAGGTTGTATTCGGGTGTGTGTTCGGGTGTGTATTCGGGTGTGTATTCGGGTGATATTCGGGTGTGTGTTCGGGTGTGTGTTCGGGTGTGTATTCGGGTGTGCGTTCGGGTGTGTATTCAGTTTTATTCGGGTGTGTGTCCGGGTGTGTATTCGGGTGTGTGTTCAGGTGTGTATTCGGGTTGCATTCGGGTGTGTGTTCGGGTGTGTATTCGGGTGTGTTTTCGGGTTTGTATTCGGGTGTGTATTCGGGTGTGTATTCGGGTTGTATTCGGGTGTGTATTCGGGTGTGAGTTCGGGTGTGTATTCGGGTTGTATTCGGGTGTGTGTTCGGGTGTGTATTCGGGTGTGTGTTCGGGAGTGTGTTCGGGTGTGTGTTCGGGTTGTATTCGGGTGTGTGTTCGGGTGTGTGTTCGGGTGTGTATTCGGGTGTGTGTTCGGGTGTGTATTCGGGTTGTATTCGGGTGTGTGTTCGGGTGTGTATTCGGGTGTGTGTTCGGGTGTGTATTCGGGTTGCATTCGGGTGTGTGTTCGGGTGTGTATTCGGGTGTGTTTTCGGGTTTTTATTCGGGTGTGTATTCGGGTTGTATTCGGGTGTGTTTTCGGGTGTGTGTTCGGGTGTGTATTCGAGTTGTATTCGGGTGTGTGTTCGGGTGTGTATTCGGGTGTGTGTTCGGGAGTGTGTTCGGGTGTGTATTCGGGTTGTAGTCGGGTGTGTGTTCGGGTGTGTATTCGGGTGTGTGTTCGGGTGTGTATTCGGGTGTGTGTTCGGGTGTGCATTCGGGTGTGTGTTCGGGTGTGTATTCGGGTTGTATTCGGGTGTGTTTTCGGGTGTGTGTTCGGGTGTGTATTCGAGTTGTATTCGGGTGTGTGTTCGGGTGTGTTCGGGTGTGTATTCGGGTGTGTGTTCGGGTGTGTATTCGGGTGTGTTTTCGGGTTTGTATTCGGGTGTGTATTCGGGTTGTATTCGGGTGTGTTCGGGTGTGTGTTCGGGAGTGTATTCGGGTGTGTGTTCGGGTGTATATTCGGGTGTGTGTTCGGGTGTGTATTCGGGTGTGTGTTCGGGTGTGTATTCGGGTTGTATTCGGGTGTGTGTTCGGGTGTGTATTCGGGTGTGTGTTCGGGTGTGTATTCGGGTTGCATTCGGGTGTGTGTTCGGGTGTGTATTCGGGTGTGTTTTCGGGTTTGTATTCGGGTGTGTATTCGGGTGTGTATTCGTGTTGTATTCGGGTGTGTGTTCGGGTGTGTGTTCGGGTGTGTATTCGGGTGTGTGTTCGGTTGTGTTTTCGGGTTGCATTTGGGTGTGTGTTCGGGTGTGTATTCGGGTGTGTTTTCGGGTTTGTATTCGGGTGTGTATTCGGGTGTGTATTCGGGTTGTATTCGGGTGTGTGTTCGGGTGTGTGTTCGGATGTGTATTCGGGTGTGTGTTCGGGTGTATATTCGGGTTGTATTCGGGTGTGTATTCGGGTTGTATTCGGGTGTGTGTTCGGGTGTGTGTTCGGGTGTGTGTTCGGTTTTGTGTTCGGGTGAGTATTCGGGTGTTTTCGGGTGTGTGTTCGGGTGTGTATTCGGGTGTGTTTTCGGGTTTGTATTCGGGTGTGTATTCGGGTGTGTATTCGGGTTGTATTCGGGTGTGTGTTCGGGTGTGTGTTCGGATGTGTATTCGGGTGTGTGTTCGGGTGTATATTCGGGTTGTATTCGGGTGTGTATTCGGGTTGTATTCGGGTGTGTGTTCGGGTGTGTATTCGGGTGTGTGTTCTGGTGTGTGTTCGGGTGTGTATTCGGATTATATTCGGGTGTGTGTTCGGGTGTGTATTCGGGTGTGTGTTCGGGTGTATATTCGGGTTGTATTCGGGTGTGTGTTCGGGTGTGTATTCGGGTTGTATTCGGGTGTGTGTTCGGGTGTGTGTTCGGGTGTGTGTTCGGTTTTGTGTTCGGGTGAGTATTCGGGTATTTTCGGGTGTGTATTCTGGTGTGTATTCGGGTGTGTGTTCGGGTGTGTATTCGGGTTGTATTCGGGTGTGTGTTCGGGTGTGTATTCGGGTGTGTGTTCGGTTGTGTATTCGGGTTGTATTCGGGTTTGTGTTCGGGTGTGTATTCGGGTGAGTTTTCGGGTTTGTATTCGGGTGTGTATTCGGGTGTGTATTCGGGTTGTATTCGGGTGTGTGTTCGGGTGTGTGTTCGGGTGTGTGTTCGGGTGTGTATTCGGGTGTGTGTTCGGGTGAGTATTCGGGTGTGTATTCGGGAGAGTGTTCGGGTGTGTATTCGGGTTGTATTCGGGTGTGTGTTCGGGTGTGTGTTCGGGTGTGTGTTCGGGTTGTATTCGGGTGTGTGTTCGGGAGTGTGTTCGGGTGGGTATTCGGGTTGTAGTCGGGTGTGTGTTCGGGTGTGTTCGGGTGTGTATTCGGGTGTGTATTCGGGTTGCATTCGGGTGTGTGTTCGGGTGGGTATTCGGGTGTGTGTTCGGGAGTGTATTCGGGTGTGTGTTCGGGTGTGTGTTCGGGTGTGTATTCGGGTTGCATTCGGGTTTGTGTTCGGGTGTGTATTCGGGTGTGTTTTCGGGTTTGTATTCGGGTGGTGTGTATTCGGGTTGTATTCGGGTGTGTGTTCGGGTGTGTGTACGGGTTGTATTCGGTTGTGTGTTCGGGTTTGTATTCGGGTGTGTGTTCGGGTGTGTGTTCGGGTGTGTATTCGGGTTGTATTCGGGTGTATGTTCGGGTGTGTATTCGGGATGTATTCGGGTGTGTGTTCGGGTGTGTGTTCGGTTGTGTGTTCGGGTGAGTATTCGGGTGTGTTCGGGTGTGTATTCGGGTGTGTGTTCGGGTGTGTATTCGGGTTGTATTCGGGTGGGTGTTCGGGTGTGTATTCGGGTGTGTTTTCGGGTTTGTATTCGGGTGGTGTGTATTCGGGTTGTATTCGGGTGTGTGTTCGGGTGTGTGTACGGGTTGTATTCGGTTGTGTGTTCGGGTTTGTATTTGGATGTGTGTTCGGGTGTGTGTTCGGGTGTGTATTCGGGTTGTATTCGGGTGTGTGTTCGGGTGTGTGTTCGGGTGAGTATTCGGGTGTGTGTTCGGGTGTGTATTCGGGTTGTATTCGGGTGTGTGTTCGGGTGAGTGTTCGGGTGTGTGTTCGGGTGTGTGTTCGGGTGTGTGTTCGGGTGTGTGTTCGGGTGTGTATTCGGGTTGTATTCGGGTGTGTGTTCGGGTGTGTATTCGGGTGTGTGTTCGGGAGTGTGTTCGGGTGTGTATTCGGGTTGTAGTCGGGTGTGTGTTCGGGTGTGTATTCGGGTTGTATTCGGGTGTGTGTTCGGGTGTGTATTCGGGTGTGTGTTCGGGTGTGTATTCGGGTGTGTGTTCGGGTGTGTATTCGGGTTGTATTCGGGTGTGTGTTCGGGTGTGTGTTCGGGTGTGTGTTCGGGTGTGTGTTCGGGTGTGTATTCGGGTTGTATTCGGGTGTGTGTTCGGGTGTGTATTCGGGTTGTATTCGGGTGTGTGTTCGGGAGTGTGTTCGAGTGTGTATTCGGGTTGTAGTCGGGTGTGTGTTCGGGTGTGTATTCGGGTTGTATTCGGGTGTGTGTTCGGGTGTGTGTTCGGGTTGTATTCGGGTGTGTGTTCGGGTGTGTGTTCGGGTGGGTGTTAGTGTTTGTGTTCGGGTGTGTGTTCGGGTGTGTGTTCGGGTGTGTATTCGGGTGTGTTTTCGGGTTTGAATTCGGGTGTGTATTCGGGTGTGTATTCGGGTTGTATTCGGGTGTGTATTCGGGTGTGTGTTCGGGTGTGTTTTCGGGTTGTATTCGGGTGTGTGTTCGGGTGTGTGTTCGGGTGTGTGTTCGGGTGTGTGTTCGGGTGTGTATTCGGGTTGTATTCGAGTGTGTGTTCGGGTGTGTATCCGGGTGTGTGTTCGGGTGTGTGTTCGGGTGTGTATTCGGGTTGTATTCATGTGTGTGTTCGGGAGTGTGTTCGGGTGTGTATTCGGGTTGTACTCGGGTGTCTGTTCGGGTGTGTATTCGGGTTGTATTCGGGTGTGTGTTCGGGTGTATATTCGGGTGTGTGTTCGGGTGTGTATTCGGGTTGTATTCGGGTGTGTGTTAGGGTGTGTATTCGGGTGTGTTTTCGGGTTTGTATTCGGGTGTGTATTCGGGTGTGTATTCGGGTTGTATTCGGGTGTGTTCGGGTGTGTGTTCGGGTTGTATTCGGGTGTGTGTTCGGGTGTGTGTTCGGGTTTGTATTCGGGTGTGTGTTCGGGTGTGTGTTCTGGTGTGTGTTCGGGTGTGTATTCGGGTTGTATTCGGGTGTGTGTTCGGGTGTGTATTCGGGATGTATTCGGGTGTGTGTTCGGGTGTGTTTAGGTGTGTATTCGGGTGTGTGTTTGGGTGTGTATTCGGGTTGTAGTCGGGTGTGTGTTCGGGTGTGTTCGGGTGTGTTCGGGTGTGTATTCGGGTGTGTGTACGGGTGTGTGATCGGGTGTGTATTCGGGTTGTAGTCGGGTGTGTGTTCGGGTGAGTTCGGGTGTGTATTCGGGTGTGAGTTCGGGTGTGTGTTCGGGTTGTATTCGGGTGTGTGTCCGGGTGGTGTGTATTCGGGTTGTATTCGGGTGTGTGTTCGGGTGTGTGTACGGGTTGTATTCGGTTGTGTGTTCGGGTTTGTATTCGGATGTGTGTTCGGGTGTGTGTTCGGGTGTGTGTTCGGGTGTGTATTCGGGTTGTATTCGGGTGTGTGTTCGGGTGTGTATTCGGGTTGTATTCGGGTGTGTTTTCGGGTGAGTATTCGGGTGTGTGTTCGGGTGTGTATTCGGGTTGTATTCGGGTGTGTGTTCGGGTGAGTGTTCGGGTGTGTGTTCGGGTGTGTGTTCGGGTGTGTGTTCGGGTGTGTATTCGGGTTGTATTCGGGTGTGTGTTCGGGTGTGTATTCGGGTGTGTGTTCGGGAGTGTGTTCGGGTGTGTATTCGGGTTGTAGTCGGGTGTGTGTTCGGGTGTGTATTCGGGTTGTATTCGGGTGTGTGTTCGGGTGTGTATTCGGGTGTGTGTTCGGGTGTGTATTCGGGTGTGTGTTCGGGTGTGTATTCGGGTTGTATTCGGGTGTGTGTTCGGGTGTGTGTTCGGGTGTGTATTCGGGTGTGTTTTCGGGTTTGTATTCGGGTGTGTATTCGGGTGTGTATTCGGGTTGTATTCGGGTGTGTATTCGGGTGTGTATTCGGGTGTGTGTTCGGGTGTGTATTCGGGTTGTATTCGGGTGTGTGTTCGGGTGTGTGTTCGGGTGTGTGTTCGGGTGTGTGTTCGGGTGTGTATTCGGGTTGTATTCGAGTGTGTGTTCGGGTGTGTATCCGGGTGTGTGTTCGGGTGTGTGTTCGGGTGTGTATTCGGGTTGTATTCATGTGTGTGTTCGGGAGTGTGTTCGGGTGTGTATTCGGGTTGTACTCGGGTGTCTGTTCGGGTGTGTATTCGGGTTGTATTCGGGTGTGTGTTCGGGTGTGTATTCGGGTGTGTGTTCGGGTGTGTATTCGGGTTGCATTCGGGTGTGTGTTCGGGTGTGTATTCGGGTGTGTTTTCGGGTTTGTATTCGGGTGTATATTCGGGTGTGTATTCGGGTTGTATTCGGGTGTGTTCGGGTGTGTGTTCGGGTTGTATTCGGGTGTGTGTTCGGGTGTGTGTTCGGGTTTGTATTCGGGTGTGTGTTCGGGTGTGTGTTCTGGTGTGTGTTCGGGTGTGTATTCGGGTTGTATTCGGGTGTGTGTTCGGGTGTGTATTCGGGATGTATTCGGGTGTGTGTTCGGGTGTGTTTAGGTGTGTATTCGGGTGTGTGTTTGTGTGTGTATTCGGGTTGTATTCGGGTGTGTGTTCAGGTGTGTGTTCGGGTGTGTATTCGGGTTGTATTCGAGTGTGTGTTCGGGTGTGTATTCGGGTTGCATTCGGGTGTGTGTTCGGGTGTGTATTCGGGTGTGTTTTCGGGGTTTGTATTCGGGTGTGTATTCGGGTGTGTATTCGGGTTGTATTCGGGTGTGTGTTCGGGTGTGTGTTCGGGTGTGTGTTCGGGTTGTATTCGGGTCTGTATTCGGGTGTGTATTCGGGTTGTATTCGGGTGTGTGTTCGGGTGTGTGTTCGGGTGTGTATTCCGGTGTGTGTTCGGGTGTGTATTCGGGTTGTAGTCGGGTGTGTGTTCGGGTGTGTTCGGGTGTGTATTCGGGTTGTATTCGGGTGTGTGTTCGGGTTGAATTCGGGTGTGTGTTCGGGTGTGTATTCGGGTGTGTGTTCAGGTGTGTATTCGGGTGTGTGTTCGGGCGTGTATTCGGGTTGTATTCGGGTGTGTGTTCGCGTGTGTGTTCGGGTGTGTGTTCGGGTTGTATTCGGGTGTGTGTTCGGGTGTGTATTCGGGTTGTATTCGGGTGTGTGTTCGGGTGTGTATTCGGGTTGTAGTCGGGTGTGTGTTCGGGTGTGTTCGGGTGTGTATTCGGGTGTGTGTTCTGGTGTGTATTCGGGTTGTATTCGGGTGTGTGTTCGGGTGTGTGTTCGGGTGTGTATTCGGGTTGTATTCGGGTGTGGGTTCGCGTGTGTATTCGGGTGTGTATTCGGGTGTGTATTCGGGTTGTATTCGGGTGTGTTTTCGGGTGTGTGTTCGGGTGTGTGTTCGGGTGTGTATTCCGGTGTGTGTTCGGGTGTGTATTCGGGTTGTAGTCGGGTGTGTGTTCGGGTGTGTATTCGGGTGTGTGTTCGGGTGTGTATTCGGGTGTGTGTTCGGGTGTGTATTCGGGTTGCATTCGGGTGTGTGTTCGGGTGTGTATTCGGGTGTGTTTTCGGGTTTGTATTCGGGTGTGTATTCGGGTGTGTATTCGGGTTGTATTCGGGTGTGTGTTCGGGTGTGTATTCGGGTGTGTGTTCGGGTGTGTATTCGGGTTGTATTCGGGTGTGTGTTCGGGTGTGTATTCGGGTGTGTGTTCGGGTGTGTATTCGGGTTGCATTCGGGTGTGTGTTCGGGTGTGTATTCGGGTGTGTTTTCGGGTTTTTATTCGGGTGTGTATTCGGGTTGTATTCGGGTGTGTTTTCGGGTGTGTGTTCGGGTGTGTATTCGAGTTGTATTCGGGTGTGTGTTCGGGTGTGTATTCGGGTGTGTGTTCGGGAGTGTGTTCGGGTGTGTATTCGGGTTGTATTCGGGTGTGTTTTCGGGTGTGTGTTCGGGTGTGTATTCGAGTTGTATTCGGGTGTGTGTTCGGGTGTGTATTCGGGTGTGTGTTCGGGAGTGTGTTCGGGTGTGTATTCGGGTTGTAGTCGGGTGTGTGTTCGGGTGTGTATTCGGGTGTGTGTTCGGGTGTGTATTCGGGTGTGTGTTCGGGTGTGTATTCGGGTGTGTGTTCGGGTGTGTATTCGGGTTGTATTCGGGTGTGTTTTCGGGTGTGTGTTCGGGTGTGTATTCGAGTTGTATTCGGGTGTGTGTTTGGGTGTGTTCGGGTGTGTATTCGGGTGTGTGTTCGGGTGTGTATTCGGGTGTGTTTTCGGGTTTGTATTCGGGTGTGTATTCGGGTTGTATTCGGGTGTGTTCGGGTGTGTGTTCGGGAGTGTATTCGGGTGTGTGTTCGGGTGTATATTCGGGTGTGTGTTCGGGTGTGTATTCGGGTGTGTGTTCGGGTGTGTATTCGGGTTGTATTCGGGTGTGTGTTCGGGTGTGTATTCGGGTGTGTGTTCGGGTGTGTATTCGGGTTGCATTCGGGTGTGTGTTCGGGTGTGTATTCGGGTGTGTTTTCGGGTTTGTATTCGGGTGTGTATTCGGGTGTGTGTTCGGGTGTGTGTTCGGGTGTGTATTCGGGTGTGTGTTCGGTTGTGTTTTCGGGTTGCATTCGGGTGTGTGTTCGGGTGTGTATTCGGGTGTGTTTTCGGGTTTGTATTCGGGTGTGTATTCGGGTGTGTATTCGGGTTGTATTCGTGTGTGTGTTCGGGTGTGTGTTCGGATGTGTATTCGGGTGTGTGTTCGGGTGTATATTCGGGTTGTATTCGGGTGTGTATTCGGGTTGTATTCGGGTGTGTGTTCGTGTGTGTGTTCGGGTGTTTGTTCGGTTTTGTGTTCGGGTGAGTATTCGGGTGTTTTCGGGTGTGTGTTCGGGAGTGTGTTCGGGTGTGTATTCGGGTTGTATTCGGGTGTGTGTTCGGGTGTGTATTCGGGTGTGTGTTCTGGTGTGTGTTCGGGTGTGTATTCGGATTATATTCGGGTGTGTGTTCGGGTGTGTATTCGGGTGTGTGTTCGGGTGTATATTCGGGTTGTATTCGGGTGTGTGTTCGGGTGTGTATTCGGGTTGTATTCGGGTGTGTGTTCGGGTGTGTGTTCGGGTGTGTGTTCGGTTTTGTGTTCGGGTGAGTATTCGGGTATTTTCGGGTGTGTATTCGGGTGTGTGTTCGGGTGTGTATTCGGGTTGTATTCGGGTGTGTGTTCGGGTGTGTATTCGGGTGTGTGTTCGGTTGTGTATTCGGGTTGTATTCGGGTTTGTGTTCGGGTGTGTATTCGGGTGAGTTTTCGGGTTTGTATTCGGGTGTGTATTCGGGTGTGTATTCGGGTTGTATTCGGGTGTGTGTTCGGGTGTGTGTTCGGGTGTGTATTCGGGTGTGTGTTCGGGTGTATATTCGGGTGTGTGTTCGGGTGTGTATTCGGGTGTGTGTTCGGGTGAGTATGCGGGTGTGTATTCGGGTGTGTATTCGGGTTGTATTCGGGTGTGTGTTCGGGTGTGTGTTCGGGTTGTATTCGGGTGTGTGTTCGGGAGTGTGTTCGGGTGGGTATTCGGGTTGTAGTCGGGTGTGTGTTCGGGTGTGTTCGGGTGTGAATTCGGGTGTGTATTCGGGTTGCATTCGGGTGTGTGTTCGGGTGGGTATTCGGGTGTGTGTTCGGGAGTGTATTCGGGTGTGTGTTCGGGTGTGTGTTCGGGTGTGTGTTCGGGTGTGTGTTCGGGTGTGTATTCGGGTTGTATTCGGGTGTGTGTTCGACTGTGTATTCGGGTTGTATTCGGGTGTGTGTTCGGGTGTGTATTCGGGTTGTATTCGGGTGTGTGTTCGGGTGTGTGTTCGGGTGTGTGTTCGGGTGTGTGTTCGGGTGTGTATTCGGGTTGTATTCGGGTGTGTGTTCGGGAGTGTGTTCGGGTGTGTATTCGGGTTGTAGTCGGGTGTGTGTTCGGGTGTGTATTCGGGTTGTATTCGGGTGTGTGTTCGGGTGTGTGTTCGGGTGTGTATTCGGGTTGCATTCGGGTGTGTGTTCGGGTGTGTATTCGGGTGTGTTTTCGGGTTTGTATTCGGGTGGTGTGTATTCGGCTTGTATTCGGGTGTGTGTTCGGGTGTGTGTACGGGTTGTATTCGGTTGTGTGTTCGGGTTTGTATTCGGGTGTGTGTTCGGGTGTGTGTTCGGGTGTGTATTCGGGGTTGTATTCGGGTGTATGTTCGGGTGAGTATTCGGGATGTATTCGGGTGTGTGTTCGGGTGTGTGTTCGGGTGTGTGTTCGGTTGTGTGTTCGGGTGAGTATTCGGGTGTGTTCGGGTGTGTATTCGGGTGTGTGTTCGGGTGTGTATTCGGGTTGTATTCGGGTGGGTGTTCGGGTGTGTATTCGGGTGTGTTTTCGGGTTTGTATTCGGGTGGTGTGTATTCGGGTTGTATTCGGGTGTGTGTTCGGGTGTGTGTACGGGTTGTATTCGGTTGTGTTCGGGTTTGTATTCGGATGTGTGTTCGGGTGTGTGTTCGGGTGAGTGTTCGGGTGTGTGTTCGGGTGTGTGTTCGGGTGTGTGTTCGGGTGTGTATTCGGGTTGTATTCGGGTGTGTGTTCGGGTGTGTATTCGGGTGTGTGTTCGGGAGTGTGTTCGGGTGTGTATTCGGGTTGTAGTCGGGTGTGTGTTCGGGTGTGTATTCGGGTTGTATTCGGGTGTGTGTTCGGGTGTGTATTCGGGTGTGTGTTCGGGTGTGTATTCGGGTGTGTGTTCGGGTGTGTATTCGGGTTGTATTCGGGTGTGTGTTCGGGTGTGTGTTCGGGTGTGTGTTCGGGTGTGTGTTCGGGTGTGTATTCGGGTTGTATTCGGGTGTGTGTTTGGGTGTGTATTCGGGTTGTATTCGGGTGTGTGTTCGGGAGTGTGTTCGAGTGTGTATTCGGGTTGTAGTCGGGTGTGTGTTCGGGTGTGTATTCGGGTTGTATTCGGGTGTGTGTTCGGGTGTGTGTTCGGGTTGTATTCGGGTGTGTGTTCGGGTGTGTGTTCGGGTGGGTGTTCGTGTTTGTGTTCGGGTGTGTGTTCGGGTGTGTGTTCGGGTGTGTATTCGGGTGTGTTTTCGGGTTTGTATTCGGGTGTGTATTCGGGTGTGTATTCGGGTTGTATTCGGGTGTGTATTCGGGTGTGTGTTCGGGTGTGTATTCGGGTTGTATTCGGGTGTGTGTTCGGGTGTGTGTTCGGGTGTGTGTTCGGGTGTGTGTTCGGGTGTGTATTCGGGTTGTATTCGAGTGTGTGTTCGGGTGTGTATCCGGGTGTGTGTTCGGGTGTGTGTTCGGGTGTGTATTCGGGTTGTATTCATGTGTGTGTTCGGGAGTGTGTTCGGGTGTGTATTCGGGTTGTACTCGGGTGTCTGTTCGGGTGTGTATTCGGGTTGTATTCGGGTGTGTGTTCGGGTGTGTATTCGGGTGTGTGTTCGGGTGTGTATTCGGGTTGCATTCGGGTGTGTGTTCGGGTGTGTATTCGGGTGTGTTTTCGGGTTTGTATTCGGGTGTGTATTCGGGTGTGTATTCGGGTTGTATTCGGGTGTGTTCGGGTGTGTGTTCGGGTTGTATTCGGGTGTGTGTTCGGGTGTGTGTTCGGGTTTGTATTCGGGTGTGTGTTCGGGTGTGTGTTCTGGTGTGTGTTCGGGTGTGTATTCGGGTTGTATTCGGGTGTGTGTTCGGGTGTGTATTCGGGATGTATTCGGGTGTGTGTTCGGGTGTGTTTAGGTGTGTATTCGGGTGTGTGTTTGGGTGTGTATTCGGGTTGTAGTCGGGTGTGTGTTCGGGTGTGTTCGGGTGTGTATTCGGGTGTGTGTACGGGTGTGTGATCGGGTGTGTATTCGGGTTGTATTCGGGTGTGTATTCGGGTGTGTGTTCGGGTGTGTATTCGGGTTGTATTCATGTGTGTGTTCGGGAGTGTGTTCGGGTGTGTATTCGGGTTGTAGTCGGGTGTGTGTTCGGGTGTGTGTTCGGGTGTGTATTTGGGTTGTATTCGGGTGTGTATTCGGGTGTGTGTTCGGGTGTGTATTCGGGTTGTATTCATGTGTGTGTTCGGGAGTGTGTTCGGGTGTGTATTCGGGTTGTAGTCGGGTGTTTGTTCGGGTGTGTATTCGGGTTGTATTCGGGTGTGTGTCCGGGTGTGTGTTCGGGGTGTGTGTTCGGGTGTGTATTCGGGTTGTATTCGGGTGTGTAGTCGGGTTGTATTCGGGTGTGTATTCGGGTGTGTGTTCGGGTGTGTATTCGGGTTGTATTCATGTGTGTGTTCGGGAGTGTGTTCGGGTGTGTATTCGGGTTGTAGTCGGGTGTCTGTTCGGGTGTGTATTCGGGTTGTATTCGGGTGTGTGTTCGGGTGTGTATTCGGGTTGTAGTCGGGTGTCTGTTCGGGTGTGTATTCGGGTTGTATTCGGGTGTGTGTTCGGGTGTGTATTCGGGTGTGTTTTCGGGTTTGTATTCGGGTGTGTAGTCGGGTTGTATTCGGGTTGTATTCGGGTGTGTATTCGGGTTGTATTCGGGTGTGTGTTCATGTGTGTGTTCGGGTGTGTGTTCGGTTTTGTGTTCGGGTGAGTATTCGGGTGTTTTCGGGTGTGTGTTCGGGAGTGTGTTCGGGTGTGTATTCGGGTTGTATTCGGGTGTGTGTTCGGGTGTGTATTCGGGTTGTATTCGGGTGTGTGTTCGGGTGTGTGTTCGGGTGTGTGTTCGGGTGTGTGTTCGGGTGTGTATTCGGGTTGTATTCGGGTGTGTGTTCGGGTGTGTATTCGGGTTGTATTCGGGTGTGTGTTCGGGAGTGTGTTCGAGTGTGTATTCGGGTTGTAGTCGGGTGTGTGTTCGGGTGTGTATTCGGGTTGTATTCGGGTGTGTGTTCGGGTGTGTGTTCGGGTTGTATTCGGGTGTGTGTTCGGGTGTGTGTTCGGGTGGGTGTTAGTGTTTGTGTTCGGGTGTGTGTTCGGGTGTGTGTTCGGGTGTGTATTCGGGTGTGTTTTCGGGTTTGAATTCGGGTGTGTATTCGGGTGTGTATTCGGGTTGTATTCGGGTGTGTATTCGGGTGTGTGTTCGGGTGTGTTTTCGGGTTGTATTCGGGTGTGTGTTCGGGTGTGTGTTCGGGTGTGTGTTCGGGTGTGTATTCGGGTTGTATTCGAGTGTGTGTTCGGGTGTGTATCCGGGTGTGTGTTCGGGTGTGTGTTCGGGTGTGTATTCGGGTTGTATTCATGTGTGTGTTCGGGAGTGTGTTCGGGTGTGTATTCGGGTTGTACTCGGGTGTCTGTTCGGGTGTGTATTCGGGTTGTATTCGGGTGTGTGTTCGGGTGTATATTCGGGTGTGTGTTCGGGTGTGTATTCGGGTTGTATTCGGGTGTGTGTTAGGGTGTGTATTCGGGTGTGTTTTCGGGTTTGTATTCGGGTGTGTATTCGGGTGTGTATTCGGGTTGTATTCGGGTGTGTTCGGGTGTGTGTTCGGGTTGTATTCGGGTGTGTGTTCGGGTGTGTGTTCGGGTTTGTATTCGGGTGTGTGTTCGGGTGTGTGTTCTGGTGTGTGTTCGGGTGTGTATTCGGGTTGTATTCGGGTGTGTGTTCGGGTGTGTATTCGGGATGTATTCGGGTGTGTGTTCGGGTGTGTTTAGGTGTGTATTCGGGTGTGTGTTTGGGTGTGTATTCGGGTTGTAGTCGGGTGTGTGTTCGGGTGTGTTCGGGTGTGTTCGGGTGTGTATTCGGGTGTGTGTACGGGTGTGTGATCGGGTGTGTATTCGGGTTGTAGTCGGGTGTGTGTTCGGGTGAGTTCGGGTGTGTATTCGGGTGTGAGTTCGGGTGTGTGTTCGGGTTGTATTCGGGTGTGTGTCCGGGTGGTGTGTATTCGGGTTGTATTCGGGTGTGTGTTCGGGTGTGTGTACGGGTTGTATTCGGTTGTGTGTTCGGGTTTGTATTCGGATGTGTGTTCGGGTGTGTGTTCGGGTGTGTGTTCGGGTGTGTATTCGGGTTGTATTCGGGTGTGTGTTCGGGTGTGTATTCGGGTTGTATTCGGGTGTGTTTTCGGGTGAGTATTCGGGTGTGTGTTCGGGTGTGTATTCGGGTTGTATTCGGGTGTGTGTTCGGGTGAGTGTTCGGGTGTGTGTTCGGGTGTGTGTTCGGGTGTGTGTTCGGGTGTGTATTCGGGTTGTATTCGGGTGTGTGTTCGGGTGTGTATTCGGGTGTGTGTTCGGGAGTGTGTTCGGGTGTGTATTCGGGTTGTAGTCGGGTGTGTGTTCGGGTGTGTATTCGGGTTGTATTCGGGTGTGTGTTCGGGTGTGTATTCGGGTGTGTGTTCGGGTGTGTATTCGGGTGTGTGTTCGGGTGTGTATTCGGGTTGTATTCGGGTGTGTGTTCGGGTGTGTGTTCGGGTGTGTATTCGGGTGTGTTTTCGGGTTTGTATTCGGGTGTGTATTCGGGTGTGTATTCGGGTTGTATTCGGGTGTGTATTCGGGTGTGTATTCGGGTGTGTGTTCGGGTGTGTATTCGGGTTGTATTCGGGTGTGTGTTCGGGTGTGTGTTCGGGTGTGTGTTCGGGTGTGTGTTCGGGTGTGTATTCGGGTTGTATTCGAGTGTGTGTTCGGGTGTGTATCCGGGTGTGTGTTCGGGTGTGTGTTCGGGTGTGTATTCGGGTTGTATTCATGTGTGTGTTCGGGAGTGTGTTCGGGTGTGTATTCGGGTTGTACTCGGGTGTCTGTTCGGGTGTGTATTCGGGTTGTATTCGGGTGTGTGTTCGGGTGTGTATTCGGGTGTGTGTTCGGGTGTGTATTCGGGTTGCATTCGGGTGTGTGTTCGGGTGTGTATTCGGGTGTGTTTTCGGGTTTGTATTCGGGTGTATATTCGGGTGTGTATTCGGGTTGTATTCGGGTGTGTTCGGGTGTGTGTTCGGGTTGTATTCGGGTGTGTGTTCGGGTGTGTGTTCGGGTTTGTATTCGGGTGTGTGTTCGGGTGTGTGTTCTGGTGTGTGTTCGGGTGTGTATTCGGGTTGTATTCGGGTGTGTGTTCGGGTGTGTATTCGGGATGTATTCGGGTGTGTGTTCGGGTGTGTTTAGGTGTGTATTCGGGTGTGTGTTTGTGTGTGTATTCGGGTTGTATTCGGGTGTGTGTTCAGGTGTGTGTTCGGGTGTGTATTCGGGTTGTATTCGAGTGTGTGTTCGGGTGTGTATTCGGGTTGCATTCGGGTGTGTGTTCGGGTGTGTATTCGGGTGTGTTTTCGGGGTTTGTATTCGGGTGTGTATTCGGGTGTGTATTCGGGTTGTATTCGGGTGTGTGTTCGGGTGTGTGTTCGGGTGTGTGTTCGGGTTGTATTCGGGTCTGTATTCGGGTGTGTATTCGGGTTGTATTCGGGTGTGTGTTCGGGTGTGTGTTCGGGTGTGTATTCCGGTGTGTGTTCGGGTGTGTATTCGGGTTGTAGTCGGGTGTGTGTTCGGGTGTGTTCGGGTGTGTATTCGGGTTGTATTCGGGTGTGTGTTCGGGTTGAATTCGGGTGTGTGTTCGGGTGTGTATTCGGGTGTGTGTTCAGGTGTGTATTCGGGTGTGTGTTCGGGCGTGTATTCGGGTTGTATTCGGGTGTGTGTTCGCGTGTGTGTTCGGGTGTGTGTTCGGGTTGTATTCGGGTGTGTGTTCGGGTGTGTATTCGGGTTGTATTCGGGTGTGTGTTCGGGTGTGTATTCGGGTTGTAGTCGGGTGTGTGTTCGGGTGTGTTCGGGTGTGTATTCGGGTGTGTGTTCTGGTGTGTATTCGGGTTGTATTCGGGTGTGTGTTCGGGCGTGTATTCGGGTTGTATTCGGGTGTGTGTTCGCGTGTGTGTTCGGGTGTGTGTTCGGGTTGTATTCGGGTGTGTGTTCGGGTGTGTATTCGGGTTGTATTCGGGTGTGTGTTCGGGTGTGTATTCGGGTTGTAGTCGGGTGTGTGTTCGGGTGTGTTCGGGTGTGTATTCGGGTGTGTGTTCTGGTGTGTATTCGGGTTGTATTCGGGTGTGTGTTCGGGTGTGTGTTCGGGTGTGTATTCGGGTTGTATTCGGGTGTGGGTTCGCGTGTGTATTCGGGTGTGTATTCGGGTGTGTATTCGGGTTGTATTCGGGTGTGTTTTCGGGTGTGTGTTCGGGTGTGTGTTCGGGTGTGTATTCCGGTGTGTGTTCGGGTGTGTATTCGGGTTGTAGTCGGGTGTGTGTTCGGGTGTGTATTCGGGTGTGTGTTCGGGTGTGTATTCGGGTGTGTGTTCGGGTGTGTATTCGGGTTGCATTCGGGTGTGTGTTCGGGTGTGTATTCGGGTGTGTTTTCGGGTTTGTATTCGGGTGTGTATTCGGGTGTGTATTCGGGTTGTATTCGGGTGTGTGTTCGGGTGTGTATTCGGGTGTGTGTTCGGGTGTGTATTCGGGTTGTATTCGGGTGTGTGTTCGGGTGTGTATTCGGGTGTGTGTTCGGGTGTGTATTCGGGTTGCATTCGGGTGTGTGTTCGGGTGTGTATTCGGGTGTGTTTTCGGGTTTTTATTCGGGTGTGTATTCGGGTTGTATTCGGGTGTGTTTTCGGGTGTGTGTTCGGGTGTGTATTCGAGTTGTATTCGGGTGTGTGTTCGGGTGTGTATTCGGGTGTGTGTTCGGGAGTGTGTTCGGGTGTGTATTCGGGTTGTATTCGGGTGTGTTTTCGGGTGTGTGTTCGGGTGTGTATTCGAGTTGTATTCGGGTGTGTGTTCGGGTGTGTATTCGGGTGTGTGTTCGGGAGTGTGTTCGGGTGTGTATTCGGGTTGTAGTCGGGTGTGTGTTCGGGTGTGTATTCGGGTGTGTGTTCGGGTGTGTATTCGGGTGTGTGTTCGGGTGTGTATTCGGGTGTGTGTTCGGGTGTGTATTCGGGTTGTATTCGGGTGTGTTTTCGGGTGTGTGTTCGGGTGTGTATTCGAGTTGTATTCGGGTGTGTGTTTGGGTGTGTTCGGGTGTGTATTCGGGTGTGTGTTCGGGTGTGTATTCGGGTGTGTTTTCGGGTTTGTATTCGGGTGTGTATTCGGGTTGTATTCGGGTGTGTTCGGGTGTGTGTTCGGGAGTGTATTCGGGTGTGTGTTCGGGTGTATATTCGGGTGTGTGTTCGGGTGTGTATTCGGGTGTGTGTTCGGGTGTGTATTCGGGTTGTATTCGGGTGTGTGTTCGGGTGTGTATTCGGGTGTGTGTTCGGGTGTGTATTCGGGTTGCATTCGGGTGTGTGTTCGGGTGTGTATTCGGGTGTGTTTTCGGGTTTGTATTCGGGTGTGTATTCGGGTGTGTGTTCGGGTGTGTGTTCGGGTGTGTATTCGGGTGTGTGTTCGGTTGTGTTTTCGGGTTGCATTCGGGTGTGTGTTCGGGTGTGTATTCGGGTGTGTTTTCGGGTTTGTATTCGGGTGTGTATTCGGGTGTGTATTCGGGTTGTATTCGTGTGTGTGTTCGGGTGTGTGTTCGGATGTGTATTCGGGTGTGTGTTCGGGTGTATATTCGGGTTGTATTCGGGTGTGTATTCGGGTTGTATTCGGGTGTGTGTTCGTGTGTGTGTTCGGGTGTTTGTTCGGTTTTGTGTTCGGGTGAGTATTCGGGTGTTTTCGGGTGTGTGTTCGGGAGTGTGTTCGGGTGTGTATTCGGGTTGTATTCGGGTGTGTGTTCGGGTGTGTATTCGGGTGTGTGTTCTGGTGTGTGTTCGGGTGTGTATTCGGATTATATTCGGGTGTGTGTTCGGGTGTGTATTCGGGTGTGTGTTCGGGTGTATATTCGGGTTGTATTCGGGTGTGTGTTCGGGTGTGTATTCGGGTTGTATTCGGGTGTGTGTTCGGGTGTGTGTTCGGGTGTGTGTTCGGTTTTGTGTTCGGGTGAGTATTCGGGTATTTTCGGGTGTGTATTCGGGTGTGTGTTCGGGTGTGTATTCGGGTTGTATTCGGGTGTGTGTTCGGGTGTGTATTCGGGTGTGTGTTCGGTTGTGTATTCGGGTTGTATTCGGGTTTGTGTTCGGGTGTGTATTCGGGTGAGTTTTCGGGTTTGTATTCGGGTGTGTATTCGGGTGTGTATTCGGGTTGTATTCGGGTGTGTGTTCGGGTGTGTGTTCGGGTGTGTATTCGGGTGTGTGTTCGGGTGTATATTCGGGTGTGTGTTCGGGTGTGTATTCGGGTGTGTGTTCGGGTGAGTATGCGGGTGTGTATTCGGGAGAGTGTTCGGGTGTGTATTCGGGTTGTATTCGGGTGTGTGTTCGGGTGTGTGTTCGGGTTGTATTCGGGTGTGTGTTCGGGAGTGTGTTCGGGTGGGTATTCGGGTTGTAGTCGGGTGTGTGTTCGGGTGTGTTCGGGTGTGAATTCGGGTGTGTATTCGGGTTGCATTCGGGTGTGTGTTCGGGTGGGTATTCGGGTGTGTGTTCGGGAGTGTATTCGGGTGTGTGTTCGGGTGTGTGTTCGGGTGTGTGTTCGGGTGTGTGTTCGGGTGTGTATTCGGGTTGTATTCGGGTGTGTGTTCGACTGTGTATTCGGGTTGTATTCGGGTGTGTGTTCGGGTGTGTATTCGGGTTGTATTCGGGTGTGTGTTCGGGTGTGTGTTCGGGTGTGTGTTCGGGTGTGTGTTCGGGTGTGTATTCGGGTTGTATTCGGGTGTGTGTTCGGGAGTGTGTTCGGGTGTGTATTCGGGTTGTAGTCGGGTGTGTGTTCGGGTGTGTATTCGGGTTGTATTCGGGTGTGTGTTCGGGTGTGTGTTCGGGTGTGTATTCGGGTTGCATTCGGGTGTGTGTTCGGGTGTGTATTCGGGTGTGTTTTCGGGTTTGTATTCGGGTGGTGTGTATTCGGCTTGTATTCGGGTGTGTGTTCGGGTGTGTGTACGGGTTGTATTCGGTTGTGTGTTCGGGTTTGTATTCGGGTGTGTGTTCGGGTGTGTGTTCGGGTGTGTATTCGGGGTTGTATTCGGGTGTATGTTCGGGTGAGTATTCGGGATGTATTCGGGTGTGTGTTCGGGTGTGTGTTCGGGTGTGTGTTCGGTTGTGTGTTCGGGTGAGTATTCGGGTGTGTTCGGGTGTGTATTCGGGTGTGTGTTCGGGTGTGTATTCGGGTTGTATTCGGGTGGGTGTTCGGGTGTGTATTCGGGTGTGTTTTCGGGTTTGTATTCGGGTGGTGTGTATTCGGGTTGTATTCGGGTGTGTGTTCGGGTGTGTGTACGGGTTGTATTCGGTTGTGTTCGGGTTTGTATTCGGATGTGTGTTCGGGTGTGTGTTCGGGTGAGTGTTCGGGTGTGTGTTCGGGTGTGTGTTCGGGTGTGTGTTCGGGTGTGTATTCGGGTTGTATTCGGGTGTGTGTTCGGGTGTGTATTCGGGTGTGTGTTCGGGAGTGTGTTCGGGTGTGTATTCGGGTTGTAGTCGGGTGTGTGTTCGGGTGTGTATTCGGGTTGTATTCGGGTGTGTGTTCGGGTGTGTATTCGGGTGTGTGTTCGGGTGTGTATTCGGGTGTGTGTTCGGGTGTGTATTCGGGTTGTATTCGGGTGTGTGTTCGGGTGTGTGTTCGGGTGTGTGTTCGGGTGTGTGTTCGGGTGTGTATTCGGGTTGTATTCGGGTGTGTGTTTGGGTGTGTATTCGGGTTGTATTCGGGTGTGTGTTCGGGAGTGTGTTCGAGTGTGTATTCGGGTTGTAGTCGGGTGTGTGTTCGGGTGTGTATTCGGGTTGTATTCGGGTGTGTGTTCGGGTGTGTGTTCGGGTTGTATTCGGGTGTGTGTTCGGGTGTGTGTTCGGGTGGGTGTTCGTGTTTGTGTTCGGGTGTGTGTTCGGGTGTGTGTTCGGGTGTGTATTCGGGTGTGTTTTCGGGTTTGTATTCGGGTGTGTATTCGGGTGTGTATTCGGGTTGTATTCGGGTGTGTATTCGGGTGTGTGTTCGGGTGTGTATTCGGGTTGTATTCGGGTGTGTGTTCGGGTGTGTGTTCGGGTGTGTGTTCGGGTGTGTGTTCGGGTGTGTATTCGGGTTGTATTCGAGTGTGTGTTCGGGTGTGTATCCGGGTGTGTGTTCGGGTGTGTGTTCGGGTGTGTATTCGGGTTGTATTCATGTGTGTGTTCGGGAGTGTGTTCGGGTGTGTATTCGGGTTGTACTCGGGTGTCTGTTCGGGTGTGTATTCGGGTTGTATTCGGGTGTGTGTTCGGGTGTGTATTCGGGTGTGTGTTCGGGTGTGTATTCGGGTTGCATTCGGGTGTGTGTTCGGGTGTGTATTCGGGTGTGTTTTCGGGTTTGTATTCGGGTGTGTATTCGGGTGTGTATTCGGGTTGTATTCGGGTGTGTTCGGGTGTGTGTTCGGGTTGTATTCGGGTGTGTGTTCGGGTGTGTGTTCGGGTTTGTATTCGGGTGTGTGTTCGGGTGTGTGTTCTGGTGTGTGTTCGGGTGTGTATTCGGGTTGTATTCGGGTGTGTGTTCGGGTGTGTATTCGGGATGTATTCGGGTGTGTGTTCGGGTGTGTTTAGGTGTGTATTCGGGTGTGTGTTTGGGTGTGTATTCGGGTTGTAGTCGGGTGTGTGTTCGGGTGTGTTCGGGTGTGTATTCGGGTGTGTGTACGGGTGTGTGATCGGGTGTGTATTCGGGTTGTATTCGGGTGTGTATTCGGGTGTGTGTTCGGGTGTGTATTCGGGTTGTATTCATGTGTGTGTTCGGGAGTGTGTTCGGGTGTGTATTCGGGTTGTAGTCGGGTGTGTGTTCGGGTGTGTGTTCGGGTGTGTATTTGGGTTGTATTCGGGTGTGTATTCGGGTGTGTGTTCGGGTGTGTATTCGGGTTGTATTCATGTGTGTGTTCGGGAGTGTGTTCGGGTGTGTATTCGGGTTGTAGTCGGGTGTTTGTTCGGGTGTGTATTCGGGTTGTATTCGGGTGTGTGTCCGGGTGTGTGTTCGGGGTGTGTGTTCGGGTGTGTATTCGGGTTGTATTCGGGTGTGTAGTCGGGTTGTATTCGGGTGTGTATTCGGGTGTGTGTTCGGGTGTGTATTCGGGTTGTATTCATGTGTGTGTTCGGGAGTGTGTTCGGGTGTGTATTCGGGTTGTAGTCGGGTGTCTGTTCGGGTGTGTATTCGGGTTGTATTCGGGTGTGTGTTCGGGTGTGTATTCGGGTTGTAGTCGGGTGTCTGTTCGGGTGTGTATTCGGGTTGTATTCGGGTGTGTGTTCGGGTGTGTATTCGGGTGTGTTTTCGGGTTTGTATTCGGGTGTGTAGTCGGGTTGTATTCGGGTTGTATTCGGGTGTGTATTCGGGTTGTATTCGGGTGTGTGTTCATGTGTGTGTTCGGGTGTGTGTTCGGTTTTGTGTTCGGGTGAGTATTCGGGTGTTTTCGGGTGTGTGTTCGGGAGTGTGTTCGGGTGTGTATTCGGGTTGTATTCGGGTGTGTGTTCGGGTGTGTATTCGGGTTGTATTCGGGTGTGTGTTCGGGTGTGTGTTCGGGTGTGTGTTCGGGTGTGTGTTCGGGTGTGTATTCGGGTTGTATTCGGGTGTGTGTTCGGGTGTGTATTCGGGTTGTATTCGGGTGTGTGTTCGGGAGTGTGTTCGAGTGTGTATTCGGGTTGTAGTCGGGTGTGTGTTCGGGTGTGTATTCGGGTTGTATTCGGGTGTGTGTTCGGGTGTGTGTTCGGGTTGTATTCGGGTGTGTGTTCGGGTGTGTGTTCGGGTGGGTGTTAGTGTTTGTGTTCGGGTGTGTGTTCGGGTGTGTGTTCGGGTGTGTATTCGGGTGTGTTTTCGGGTTTGAATTCGGGTGTGTATTCGGGTGTGTATTCGGGTTGTATTCGGGTGTGTATTCGGGTGTGTGTTCGGGTGTGTTTTCGGGTTGTATTCGGGTGTGTGTTCGGGTGTGTGTTCGGGTGTGTGTTCGGGTGTGTATTCGGGTTGTATTCGAGTGTGTGTTCGGGTGTGTATCCGGGTGTGTGTTCGGGTGTGTGTTCGGGTGTGTATTCGGGTTGTATTCATGTGTGTGTTCGGGAGTGTGTTCGGGTGTGTATTCGGGTTGTACTCGGGTGTCTGTTCGGGTGTGTATTCGGGTTGTATTCGGGTGTGTGTTCGGGTGTATATTCGGGTGTGTGTTCGGGTGTGTATTCGGGTTGTATTCGGGTGTGTGTTAGGGTGTGTATTCGGGTGTGTTTTCGGGTTTGTATTCGGGTGTGTATTCGGGTGTGTATTCGGGTTGTATTCGGGTGTGTTCGGGTGTGTGTTCGGGTTGTATTCGGGTGTGTGTTCGGGTGTGTGTTCGGGTTTGTATTCGGGTGTGTGTTCGGGTGTGTGTTCTGGTGTGTGTTCGGGTGTGTATTCGGGTTGTATTCGGGTGTGTGTTCGGGTGTGTATTCGGGATGTATTCGGGTGTGTGTTCGGGTGTGTTTAGGTGTGTATTCGGGTGTGTGTTTGGGTGTGTATTCGGGTTGTAGTCGGGTGTGTGTTCGGGTGTGTTCGGGTGTGTTCGGGTGTGTATTCGGGTGTGTGTACGGGTGTGTGATCGGGTGTGTATTCGGGTTGTAGTCGGGTGTGTGTTCGGGTGAGTTCGGGTGTGTATTCGGGTGTGAGTTCGGGTGTGTGTTCGGGTTGTATTCGGGTGTGTGTCCGGGTGGTGTGTATTCGGGTTGTATTCGGGTGTGTGTTCGGGTGTGTGTACGGGTTGTATTCGGTTGTGTGTTCGGGTTTGTATTCGGATGTGTGTTCGGGTGTGTGTTCGGGTGTGTGTTCGGGTGTGTATTCGGGTTGTATTCGGGTGTGTGTTCGGGTGTGTATTCGGGTTGTATTCGGGTGTGTTTTCGGGTGAGTATTCGGGTGTGTGTTCGGGTGTGTATTCGGGTTGTATTCGGGTGTGTGTTCGGGTGAGTGTTCGGGTGTGTGTTCGGGTGTGTGTTCGGGTGTGTGTTCGGGTGTGTATTCGGGTTGTATTCGGGTGTGTGTTCGGGTGTGTATTCGGGTGTGTGTTCGGGAGTGTGTTCGGGTGTGTATTCGGGTTGTAGTCGGGTGTGTGTTCGGGTGTGTATTCGGGTTGTATTCGGGTGTGTGTTCGGGTGTGTATTCGGGTGTGTGTTCGGGTGTGTATTCGGGTGTGTGTTCGGGTGTGTATTCGGGTTGTATTCGGGTGTGTGTTCGGGTGTGTGTTCGGGTGTGTATTCGGGTGTGTTTTCGGGTTTGTATTCGGGTGTGTATTCGGGTGTGTATTCGGGTTGTATTCGGGTGTGTATTCGGGTGTGTATTCGGGTGTGTGTTCGGGTGTGTATTCGGGTTGTATTCGGGTGTGTGTTCGGGTGTGTGTTCGGGTGTGTGTTCGGGTGTGTGTTCGGGTGTGTATTCGGGTTGTATTCGAGTGTGTGTTCGGGTGTGTATCCGGGTGTGTGTTCGGGTGTGTGTTCGGGTGTGTATTCGGGTTGTATTCATGTGTGTGTTCGGGAGTGTGTTCGGGTGTGTATTCGGGTTGTACTCGGGTGTCTGTTCGGGTGTGTATTCGGGTTGTATTCGGGTGTGTGTTCGGGTGTGTATTCGGGTGTGTGTTCGGGTGTGTATTCGGGTTGCATTCGGGTGTGTGTTCGGGTGTGTATTCGGGTGTGTTTTCGGGTTTGTATTCGGGTGTATATTCGGGTGTGTATTCGGGTTGTATTCGGGTGTGTTCGGGTGTGTGTTCGGGTTGTATTCGGGTGTGTGTTCGGGTGTGTGTTCGGGTTTGTATTCGGGTGTGTGTTCGGGTGTGTGTTCTGGTGTGTGTTCGGGTGTGTATTCGGGTTGTATTCGGGTGTGTGTTCGGGTGTGTATTCGGGATGTATTCGGGTGTGTGTTCGGGTGTGTTTAGGTGTGTATTCGGGTGTGTGTTTGTGTGTGTATTCGGGTTGTATTCGGGTGTGTGTTCAGGTGTGTGTTCGGGTGTGTATTCGGGTTGTATTCGAGTGTGTGTTCGGGTGTGTATTCGGGTTGCATTCGGGTGTGTGTTCGGGTGTGTATTCGGGTGTGTTTTCGGGGTTTGTATTCGGGTGTGTATTCGGGTGTGTATTCGGGTTGTATTCGGGTGTGTGTTCGGGTGTGTGTTCGGGTGTGTGTTCGGGTTGTATTCGGGTCTGTATTCGGGTGTGTATTCGGGTTGTATTCGGGTGTGTGTTCGGGTGTGTGTTCGGGTGTGTATTCCGGTGTGTGTTCGGGTGTGTATTCGGGTTGTAGTCGGGTGTGTGTTCGGGTGTGTTCGGGTGTGTATTCGGGTTGTATTCGGGTGTGTGTTCGGGTTGAATTCGGGTGTGTGTTCGGGTGTGTATTCGGGTGTGTGTTCAGGTGTGTATTCGGGTGTGTGTTCGGGCGTGTATTCGGGTTGTATTCGGGTGTGTGTTCGCGTGTGTGTTCGGGTGTGTGTTCGGGTTGTATTCGGGTGTGTGTTCGGGTGTGTATTCGGGTTGTATTCGGGTGTGTGTTCGGGTGTGTATTCGGGTTGTAGTCGGGTGTGTGTTCGGGTGTGTTCGGGTGTGTATTCGGGTGTGTGTTCTGGTGTGTATTCGGGTTGTATTCGGGTGTGTGTTCGGGTGTGTGTTCGGGTGTGTATTCGGGTTGTATTCGGGTGTGGGTTCGCGTGTGTATTCGGGTGTGTATTCGGGTGTGTATTCGGGTTGTATTCGGGTGTGTTTTCGGGTGTGTGTTCGGGTGTGTGTTCGGGTGTGTATTCCGGTGTGTGTTCGGGTGTGTATTCGGGTTGTAGTCGGGTGTGTGTTCGGGTGTGTATTCGGGTGTGTGTTCGGGTGTGTATTCGGGTGTGTGTTCGGGTGTGTATTCGGGTTGCATTCGGGTGTGTGTTCGGGTGTGTATTCGGGTGTGTTTTCGGGTTTGTATTCGGGTGTGTATTCGGGTGTGTATTCGGGTTGTATTCGGGTGTGTGTTCGGGTGTGTATTCGGGTGTGTGTTCGGGTGTGTATTCGGGTTGTATTCGGGTGTGTGTTCGGGTGTGTATTCGGGTGTGTGTTCGGGTGTGTATTCGGGTTGCATTCGGGTGTGTGTTCGGGTGTGTATTCGGGTGTGTTTTCGGGTTTTTATTCGGGTGTGTATTCGGGTTGTATTCGGGTGTGTTTTCGGGTGTGTGTTCGGGTGTGTATTCGAGTTGTATTCGGGTGTGTGTTCGGGTGTGTATTCGGGTGTGTGTTCGGGAGTGTGTTCGGGTGTGTATTCGGGTTGTATTCGGGTGTGTTTTCGGGTGTGTGTTCGGGTGTGTATTCGAGTTGTATTCGGGTGTGTGTTCGGGTGTGTATTCGGGTGTGTGTTCGGGAGTGTGTTCGGGTGTGTATTCGGGTTGTAGTCGGGTGTGTGTTCGGGTGTGTATTCGGGTGTGTGTTCGGGTGTGTATTCGGGTGTGTGTTCGGGTGTGTATTCGGGTGTGTGTTCGGGTGTGTATTCGGGTTGTATTCGGGTGTGTTTTCGGGTGTGTGTTCGGGTGTGTATTCGAGTTGTATTCGGGTGTGTGTTCGGGTGTGTTCGGGTGTGTATTCGGGTGTGTGTTCGGGTGTGTATTCGGGTGTGTTTTCGGGTTTGTATTCGGGTGTGTATTCGGGTTGTATTCGGGTGTGTTCGGGTGTGTGTTCGGGAGTGTATTCGGGTGTGTGTTCGGGTGTATATTCGGGTGTGTGTTCGGGTGTGTATTCGGGTGTGTGTTCGGGTGTGTATTCGGGTTGTATTCGGGTGTGTGTTCGGGTGTGTATTCGGGTGTGTGTTCGGGTGTGTATTCGGGTTGCATTCGGGTGTGTGTTCGGGTGTGTATTCGGGTGTGTTTTCGGGTTTGTATTCGGGTGTGTATTCGGGTGTGTGTTCGGGTGTGTGTTCGGGTGTGTATTCGGGTGTGTGTTCGGTTGTGTTTTCGGGTTGCATTCGGGTGTGTGTTCGGGTGTGTATTCGGGTGTGTTTTCGGGTTTGTATTCGGGTGTGTATTCGGGTGTGTATTCGGGTTGTATTCGTGTGTGTGTTCGGGTGTGTGTTCGGATGTGTATTCGGGTGTGTGTTCGGGTGTATATTCGGGTTGTATTCGGGTGTGTATTCGGGTTGTATTCGGGTGTGTGTTCGTGTGTGTGTTCGGGTGTTTGTTCGGTTTTGTGTTCGGGTGAGTATTCGGGTGTTTTCGGGTGTGTGTTCGGGAGTGTGTTCGGGTGTGTATTCGGGTTGTATTCGGGTGTGTGTTCGGGTGTGTATTCGGGTGTGTGTTCTGGTGTGTGTTCGGGTGTGTATTCGGATTATATTCGGGTGTGTGTTCGGGTGTGTATTCGGGTGTGTGTTCGGGTGTATATTCGGGTTGTATTCGGGTGTGTGTTCGGGTGTGTATTCGGGTTGTATTCGGGTGTGTGTTCGGGTGTGTGTTCGGGTGTGTGTTCGGTTTTGTGTTCGGGTGAGTATTCGGGTATTTTCGGGTGTGTATTCGGGTGTGTGTTCGGGTGTGTATTCGGGTTGTATTCGGGTGTGTGTTCGGGTGTGTATTCGGGTGTGTGTTCGGTTGTGTATTCGGGTTGTATTCGGGTTTGTGTTCGGGTGTGTATTCGGGTGAGTTTTCGGGTTTGTATTCGGGTGTGTATTCGGGTGTGTATTCGGGTTGTATTCGGGTGTGTGTTCGGGTGTGTGTTCGGGTGTGTATTCGGGTGTGTGTTCGGGTGTATATTCGGGTGTGTGTTCGGGTGTGTATTCGGGTGTGTGTTCGGGTGAGTATGCGGGTGTGTATTCGGGAGAGTGTTCGGGTGTGTATTCGGGTTGTATTCGGGTGTGTGTTCGGGTGTGTGTTCGGGTTGTATTCGGGTGTGTGTTCGGGAGTGTGTTCGGGTGGGTATTCGGGTTGTAGTCGGGTGTGTGTTCGGGTGTGTTCGGGTGTGAATTCGGGTGTGTATTCGGGTTGCATTCGGGTGTGTGTTCGGGTGGGTATTCGGGTGTGTGTTCGGGAGTGTATTCGGGTGTGTGTTCGGGTGTGTGTTCGGGTGTGTGTTCGGGTGTGTGTTCGGGTGTGTATTCGGGTTGTATTCGGGTGTGTGTTCGACTGTGTATTCGGGTTGTATTCGGGTGTGTGTTCGGGTGTGTATTCGGGTTGTATTCGGGTGTGTGTTCGGGTGTGTGTTCGGGTGTGTGTTCGGGTGTGTATTCGGGTTGTATTCGGGTGTGTGTTCGGGAGTGTGTTCGGGTGTGTATTCGGGTTGTAGTCGGGTGTGTGTTCGGGTGTGTATTCGGGTTGTATTCGGGTGTGTGTTCGGGTGTGTGTTCGGGTGTGTATTCGGGTTGCATTCGGGTGTGTGTTCGGGTGTGTATTCGGGTGTGTTTTCGGGTTTGTATTCGGGTGGTGTGTATTCGGCTTGTATTCGGGTGTGTGTTCGGGTGTGTGTACGGGTTGTATTCGGTTGTGTGTTCGGGTTTGTATTCGGGTGTGTGTTCGGGTGTGTGTTCGGGTGTGTATTCGGGGTTGTATTCGGGTGTATGTTCGGGTGAGTATTCGGGATGTATTCGGGTGTGTGTTCGGGTGTGTGTTCGGGTGTGTGTTCGGTTGTGTGTTCGGGTGAGTATTCGGGTGTGTTCGGGTGTGTATTCGGGTGTGTGTTCGGGTGTGTATTCGGGTTGTATTCGGGTGGGTGTTCGGGTGTGTATTCGGGTGTGTTTTCGGGTTTGTATTCGGGTGGTGTGTATTCGGGTTGTATTCGGGTGTGTGTTCGGGTGTGTGTACGGGTTGTATTCGGTTGTGTTCGGGTTTGTATTCGGATGTGTGTTCGGGTGTGTGTTCGGGTGAGTGTTCGGGTGTGTGTTCGGGTGTGTGTTCGGGTGTGTGTTCGGGTGTGTATTCGGGTTGTATTCGGGTGTGTGTTCGGGTGTGTATTCGGGTGTGTGTTCGGGAGTGTGTTCGGGTGTGTATTCGGGTTGTAGTCGGGTGTGTGTTCGGGTGTGTATTCGGGTTGTATTCGGGTGTGTGTTCGGGTGTGTATTCGGGTGTGTGTTCGGGTGTGTATTCGGGTGTGTGTTCGGGTGTGTATTCGGGTTGTATTCGGGTGTGTGTTCGGGTGTGTGTTCGGGTGTGTGTTCGGGTGTGTGTTCGGGTGTGTATTCGGGTTGTATTCGGGTGTGTGTTTGGGTGTGTATTCGGGTTGTATTCGGGTGTGTGTTCGGGAGTGTGTTCGAGTGTGTATTCGGGTTGTAGTCGGGTGTGTGTTCGGGTGTGTATTCGGGTTGTATTCGGGTGTGTGTTCGGGTGTGTGTTCGGGTTGTATTCGGGTGTGTGTTCGGGTGTGTGTTCGGGTGGGTGTTCGTGTTTGTGTTCGGGTGTGTGTTCGGGTGTGTGTTCGGGTGTGTATTCGGGTGTGTTTTCGGGTTTGTATTCGGGTGTGTATTCGGGTGTGTATTCGGGTTGTATTCGGGTGTGTATTCGGGTGTGTGTTCGGGTGTGTATTCGGGTTGTATTCGGGTGTGTGTTCGGGTGTGTGTTCGGGTGTGTGTTCGGGTGTGTGTTCGGGTGTGTATTCGGGTTGTATTCGAGTGTGTGTTCGGGTGTGTATCCGGGTGTGTGTTCGGGTGTGTGTTCGGGTGTGTATTCGGGTTGTATTCATGTGTGTGTTCGGGAGTGTGTTCGGGTGTGTATTCGGGTTGTACTCGGGTGTCTGTTCGGGTGTGTATTCGGGTTGTATTCGGGTGTGTGTTCGGGTGTGTATTCGGGTGTGTGTTCGGGTGTGTATTCGGGTTGCATTCGGGTGTGTGTTCGGGTGTGTATTCGGGTGTGTTTTCGGGTTTGTATTCGGGTGTGTATTCGGGTGTGTATTCGGGTTGTATTCGGGTGTGTTCGGGTGTGTGTTCGGGTTGTATTCGGGTGTGTGTTCGGGTGTGTGTTCGGGTTTGTATTCGGGTGTGTGTTCGGGTGTGTGTTCTGGTGTGTGTTCGGGTGTGTATTCGGGTTGTATTCGGGTGTGTGTTCGGGTGTGTATTCGGGATGTATTCGGGTGTGTGTTCGGGTGTGTTTAGGTGTGTATTCGGGTGTGTGTTTGGGTGTGTATTCGGGTTGTAGTCGGGTGTGTGTTCGGGTGTGTTCGGGTGTGTATTCGGGTGTGTGTACGGGTGTGTGATCGGGTGTGTATTCGGGTTGTATTCGGGTGTGTATTCGGGTGTGTGTTCGGGTGTGTATTCGGGTTGTATTCATGTGTGTGTTCGGGAGTGTGTTCGGGTGTGTATTCGGGTTGTAGTCGGGTGTGTGTTCGGGTGTGTGTTCGGGTGTGTATTTGGGTTGTATTCGGGTGTGTATTCGGGTGTGTGTTCGGGTGTGTATTCGGGTTGTATTCATGTGTGTGTTCGGGAGTGTGTTCGGGTGTGTATTCGGGTTGTAGTCGGGTGTTTGTTCGGGTGTGTATTCGGGTTGTATTCGGGTGTGTGTCCGGGTGTGTGTTCGGGGTGTGTGTTCGGGTGTGTATTCGGGTTGTATTCGGGTGTGTAGTCGGGTTGTATTCGGGTGTGTATTCGGGTGTGTGTTCGGGTGTGTATTCGGGTTGTATTCATGTGTGTGTTCGGGAGTGTGTTCGGGTGTGTATTCGGGTTGTAGTCGGGTGTCTGTTCGGGTGTGTATTCGGGTTGTATTCGGGTGTGTGTTCGGGTGTGTATTCGGGTTGTAGTCGGGTGTCTGTTCGGGTGTGTATTCGGGTTGTATTCGGGTGTGTGTTCGGGTGTGTATTCGGGTGTGTTTTCGGGTTTGTATTCGGGTGTGTAGTCGGGTTGTATTCGGGTTGTATTCGGGTGTGTATTCGGGTTGTATTCGGGTGTGTGTTCATGTTTGTGTTCGGGTGTGTGTTCGGTTTTGTGTTCGGGTGAGTATTCGGGTGTTTTCGGGTGTGTGTTCGGGAGTGTGTTCGGGTGTGTATTCGGGTTGTATTCGGGTGTGTGTTCGGGTGTGTATTCGGGTGTGTGTTCTGGTGTGTGTTCGGGTGTGTATTCGGATTATATTCGGGTGTGTGTTCGGGTGTGTATTCGGGTGTGTGTTCGGGTGTATATTCGGGTTATATTCGGGTGTGTGTTCGGGTGTGTATTCGGGTTGTATTCGGGTGTGTGTTCGGGTGTGTGTTCGGGTGTGTGTTCGGTTTTGTGTTCGGGTGAGTATTCGGGTATTTTCGGGTGTGTATTCGGGTGTGTATTCGGGTGTGTGTTCGGGTGTGTATTCGGGTTGTATTCGGGTGTGTGTTCGGGTGTGTATTCGGGTGTGTGTTCGGTTGTGTATTCGGGTTGTATTCGGGTTTGTGTTCGGGTGTGTATTCGGGTGAGTTATCGGGTTTGTATTCGGGTGTGTATTCGGGTGTGTATTCGGGTTGTATTTGGGTGTGTGTTCGGGTGTGTGTTCGGGTGTGTATTCGGGTGTGTGTTCGGGTGTATATTCGGGTGTGTGTTCGGGTGTGTATTCGGGTGTGTGTTCGGGTGAGTATTCGGGTGTGTATTCGGGAGAGTGTTCGGGTGTGTATTCGGGTTGTATTCGGGTGTGTGTTCGGGTGTGTTCGGGTTGTATTCGGGTGTGTGTTCGGGAGTGTGTTCGGGTGGGTATTCGGGTTGTAGTCGGGTGTGTGTTCGGGTGTGTATTCGGGTGTGTATTCGGGTTGCATTCGGGTGTGTGTTCGGGTGGGTATTCGGGTGTGTGTTCGGGAGTGTATTCGGGTGTGTGTTCGGGTGTGTGTTCGGGTGTGTGTTCGGGTGTGTATTCGGGTTGTATTCGGGTGTGTGTTCGACTGTGTATTCGGGTTGTATTCGGGTGTGTGTTCGGGTGTGTATTCGGGTTGTATTCGGGTGTGTTCTGGTGTGTGTTCGGGTGTGTGTTCGGGTGTGTGTTCGGGTGTGTATTCGGGTTGTATTCGGGTGTGTGTTCGGGTGTGTATTCGGGTTGTATTCGGGTGTGTGTTCGGGAGTGTGTTCGGGTGTGTATTCGGGTTGTAGTCGGGTGTGTGTTCGGGTGTGTATTCGGGTTGTATTCGGGTGTGTGTTCGGGTGTGTGTTCGGGTGTGTATTCGGGTTGCATTCGGGTGTGTGTTCGGGTCTGTATTCGGGTGTGTTTTCGGGTTTGTATTCGGGTGGTGTGTATTCGGGTTGTATTCGGGTGTGTGTTCGGGTGTGTGTACGGGTTGTATTCGGTTGTGTGTTCGGGTTTGTATTCGGGTGTGTATTCGGGTTGTATTCGGGTGGGTGTTCGGGTGTGTATTCGGGTGTGTTTTCGGGTTTGTATTCGGGTGGTGTGTATTCGGGTTGTATTCGGGTGTGTGTTCGGGTGTGTGTACGGGTTGTATTCGGTTGTGTGTTCGGGTTTGTATTCGGATGTGTGTTCGGGTGTGTGTTCGGGTGTGTGTTCGGGGGTGTATTCGGGTTGTATTCGGGTGTGTGTTCGGGTGTGTATTCGGGTTGTATTCGGGTGTGTGTTCGGGTGTGTGTTCGGGTGAGTATTCGGGTGTGTGTTCGGGTGTGTATTCGGGTTGTATTCGGGTGTGTGTTCGGGTGAGTGTTCGGGTGTGTGTTCGGGTGTGTGTTCGGGTGTGTGTTCGGGTGTGTATTCGGGTTGTATTCGGGTGTGTGTTCGGGTGTGTATTCGGGTGTGTGTTCGGGAGTGTGTTCGGGTGTGTATTCGGGTTGTAGTCGGGTGTGTGTTCGGGTGTGTATTCGGGTTGTATTCGGGTGTGTGTTCGGGTGTGTATTCGGGTGTGTGTTCGGGTGTGTATTCGGGTGTGTGTTCGGGTGTGTATTCGGGTTGTATTCGGGTGTGTGTTCGGGTGTGTGTTCGGGTGTGTGTTCGGGTGTGTGTTCGGGTGTGTATTCGGGTTGTATTCGGGTGTGTGTTCGGGTGTGTATTCGGGTTGTATTCGGGTGTGTGTTCGGGAGTGTGTTCGAGTGTGTATTCGGGTTGTAGTCGGGTGTGTGTTCGGGTGTGTATTCGGGTTGTATTCGGGTGTGTGTTCGGGTGTGTGTTCGGGTTGTATTCGGGTGTGTGTTCGGGTGTGTGTTCGGGTGGGTGTTCGTGTTTGTGTTCGGGTGTGTGTTCGGGTGTGTGTTCGGGTGTGTATTCGGGTGTGTTTTCGGGTTTGTATTCGGGTGTGTATTCGGGTGTGTATTCGGGTTGTATTCGGGTGTGTATTCGGGTGTGTGTTCGGGTGTGTATTCGGGTTGTATTCGGGTGTGTGTTCGGGTGTGTGTTCGGGTGTGTGTTCGGGTGTGTGTTCGGGTGTGTATTCGGGTTGTATTCGAGTGGGTGTTCGGGTGTGTATCCGGGTGTGTGTTCGGGTGTGTGTTCGGGTGTGTATTCGGGTTGTATTCATGTGTGTGTTCGGGAGTGTGTTCGGGTGTGTATTCGGGTTGTACTCGGGTGTCTGTTCGGGTGTGTATTCGGGTTGTATTCGGTTGTGTGTTCGGGTGTGTATTCGGGTGTGTGTTCGGGTGTGTATTCGGGTTGCATTCGGGTGTGTGTTCGGGTGTGTATTCGGGTGTGTTTTCGGGTTTGTATTCGGGTGTGTGTTCGGGTGTGTATTCGGGATGTATTCGGGTGTGTGTTCGGGTGTGTTTATGTGTGTATTCGGGTGTGTGTTTGGGTGTGTATTCGGGTTGTAGTCGGGTGTGTGTTCGGGTGTGTTCGGGTGTGTTCGGGTGTGTATTCGGGTGTGTGTACGGGTGTGTGATCGGGTGTGTATTCGGGTTGTATTCGGGTGTGTATTCGGGTGTGTGTTCGGGTGTGTATTCGGGTTGTATTCATGTGTGTGTTCGGGAGTGTGTTCGGGTGTGTATTCGGGTTGTAGTCGGGTGTGTGTTCGAGTGTGTGTTCGGGTGTGTATTTGGGTTGTATTCGGGTGTGTATTCGGGTGTGTGTTCGGGTGTGTATTCGGGTTGTATTCATGTGTGTGTTCGGGAGTGTGTTCGGGTGTGTATTCGGGTTGTAGTCGGGTGTTTGTTCGGGTGTGTATTCGGGTTGTATTCGGGTGTGTGTCCGGGTGTGTGTTCGGGTGTGTGTTCGGGTGTGTATTCGGGTTGTATTCGGGTGTGTAGTCGGGTTGTATTCGGGTGTGTATTCGGGTGTGTGTTCGGGTGTGTATTCGGGTTGTATTCATGTGTGTGTTCGGGAGTGTGTTCGGGTGTGTATTCGGGTTGTAGTCGGGTGTCTGTTCGGGTGTGTATTCGGGTTGTATTCGGGTGTGTGTTCGGGTGTGTATTCGGGTGTGTGTTCGGGTGTGTATTCGGGTGTGTGTTCGGGTGTGTATTCGGGTTGCATTCGGGTGTGTATTCGGGTGTGTTTTCGGGTTTGTATTCGGGTGTGTATTCGGGTGTGTATTCGGGTTGTATTCGGGTGTGTGTTCGGGTGTGTGTTCGGGTGTGTGTTCGGGTTTGTATTCGGGTGTGTGTTCGGGTGTGTATTCGGGTGTGTGTTCGGGAGTGTGTTCGGGTGTGTGTTCGGGTTGTATTCGGGTATGTGTTCGGGTGTGTGTTCGGGTGTGTATTCGGGTGTGTGTTCGGGTGTTTGTTCGGGTGTGTGTTCAGTTGTGTGTTCGGGTGAGTATTCGGGTGTGTTCGGATGTGTATTCGGGTGTGTGTTCGGGTGTGTATTCGGGTTGTAGTCGGGTGTGTGTTCGGGTGTGTTCGGGTGTGTATTCGGGTGTGTGTTCGGGTGTGTATCCGGGTTGTATTCGGGTGTGTGTTCGGGTGTGTGTTCGGGTGTGTATTCGGGTTGTATTCGGGTGTGTGTTCGGGTATATGTTCGGGTGTGTGTTCGGGTGTGTATTCGGGTGTGTGTTCGGGTGTGTGTTCGGGTGTGTATTCGGGTTGTATTCGGGTGTGTGTTCGGGTGTGTATTCGGGTGTGTATTCGGGTGTGTGTTCGGGTGTGTATTCGGGTTGTATTCGGGTGTGTGTTCGGGTGTGTGTTCGGGTGTGTTTGGGTGTGTATTCGGTTGTGTGTTCGGGTGTGTATTCGGGTTGTATTCGGGTGTGTGTTCGGGTGTGTGTTCGGGTGTGTGTTCGGGTGTGTATTCGGGTTGTATTCGGGTGTGTGTTCGGGTGTGTGTTCGGGTGTGTGTTCGGGTGTGTTCGGTTGTGTGTTCGGGTGTGTGTTCGGGTGTGTATTCGGGTTGTATTCGGGTGTGTGTTCGGGTGTGTGTTCGAGTGTGTGTTCGGGTGTGTATTCGGGTGTGTGTTCGGGTGTGTATTCGGGTTGTAATCGGGTGTGTGTTCGGTTGTGTGTTCGGGTGAGTATTCGGGTGTGTTCGGGTGTGTATTCTTGTGTGTGTTCGGGTGTGTATTCGGGTTGTAGTCGGGTGTGTGTTCGGGTGTGTTCGGGTGTGTATTCGGGTGTGTGTTCGGGTGTGTATTCGGGTTGTATTCGGGTGTGTGTTCGGGTGTGTGTTCGAGTGTGTGTTCGGGTGTGTATTCGGGTGTGTGTTCGGGTGTGTGTTCGGGTTGTATTCGGGTGTGTGTTCGGGTGTGTGTTCGGGTGGGTGTTAGTGTTTGTGTTCGGGTGTGTGTTCGGGTGTGTGTTCGGGTGTGTATTCGGGTGTGTTTTCGGGTTTGAATTCGGGTGTGTATTCGGGTGTGTATTCGGGTTGTATTCGGGTGTGTATTCGGGTGTGTGTTCGGGTGTGTTTTCGGGTTGTATTCGGGTGTGTGTTCGGGTGTGTGTTCGGGTGTGTGTTCGGGTGTGTGTTCGGGTGTGTATTCGGGTTGTATTCGAGTGTGTGTTCGGGTGTGTATCCGGGTGTGTGTTCGGGTGTGTGTTCGGGTGTGTATTCGGGTTGTATTCATGTGTGTGTTCGGGAGTGTGTTCGGGTGTGTATTCGGGTTGTACTCGGGTGTCTGTTCGGGTGTGTATTCGGGTTGTATTCGGGTGTGTGTTCGGGTGTATATTCGGGTGTGTGTTCGGGTGTGTATTCGGGTTGTATTCGGGTGTGTGTTAGGGTGTGTATTCGGGTGTGTTTTCGGGTTTGTATTCGGGTGTGTATTCGGGTGTGTATTCGGGTTGTATTCGGGTGTGTTCGGGTGTGTGTTCGGGTTGTATTCGGGTGTGTGTTCGGGTGTGTGTTCGGGTTTGTATTCGGGTGTGTGTTCGGGTGTGTGTTCTGGTGTGTGTTCGGGTGGGTATTCGGGTTGTATTCGGGTGTGTGTTCGGGTGTGTATTCGGGATGTATTCGGGTGTGTGTTCGGGTGTGTTTAGGTGTGTATTCGGGTGTGTGTTTGGGTGTGTATTCGGGTTGTAGTCGGGTGTGTGTTCGGGTGTGTTCGGGTGTGTTCGGGTGTGTATTCGGGTGTGTGTACGGGTGTGTGATCGGGTGTGTATTCGGGTTGTAGTCGGGTGTGTGTTCGGGTGAGTTCGGGTGTGTATTCGGGTGTGAGTTCGGGTGTGTGTTCGGGTTGTATTCGGGTGTGTGTCCGGGTGGTGTGTATTCGGGTTGTATTCGGGTGTGTGTTCGGGTGTGTGTACGGGTTGTATTCGGTTGTGTGTTCGGGTTTGTATTCGGATGTGTGTTCGGGTGTGTGTTCGGGTGTGTGTTCGGGTGTGTATTCGGGTTGTATTCGGGTGTGTGTTCGGGTGTGTATTCGGGTTGTATTCGGGTGTGTTTTCGGGTGAGTATTCGGGTGTGTGTTCGGGTGTGTATTCGGGTTGTATTCGGGTGTGTGTTCGGGTGAGTGTTCGGGTGTGTGTTCGGGTGTGTGTTCGGGTGTGTGTTCGGGTGTGTATTCGGGTTGTATTCGGGTGTGTGTTCGGGTGTGTATTCGGGTGTGTGTTCGGGAGTGTGTTCGGGTGTGTATTCGGGTTGTAGTCGGGTGTGTGTTCGGGTGTGTATTCGGGTTGTATTCGGGTGTGTGTTCGGGTGTGTATTCGGGTGTGTGTTCGGGTGTGTATTCGGGTGTGTGTTCGGGTGTGTATTCGGGTTGTATTCGGGTGTGTGTTCGGGTGTGTGTTCGGGTGTGTATTCGGGTGTGTTTTCGGGTTTGTATTCGGGTGTGTATTCGGGTGTGTATTCGGGTTGTATTCGGGTGTGTATTCGGGTGTGTATTCGGGTGTGTGTTCGGGTGTGTATTCGGGTTGTATTCGGGTGTGTGTTCGGGTGTGTGTTCGGGTGTGTGTTCGGGTGTGTGTTCGGGTGTGTATTCGGGTTGTATTCGAGTGTGTGTTCGGGTGTGTATCCGGGTGTGTGTTCGGGTGTGTGTTCGGGTGTGTATTCGGGTTGTATTCATGTGTGTGTTCGGGAGTGTGTTCGGGTGTGTATTCGGGTTGTACTCGGGTGTCTGTTCGGGTGTGTATTCGGGTTGTATTCGGGTGTGTGTTCGGGTGTGTATTCGGGTGTGTGTTCGGGTGTGTATTCGGGTTGCATTCGGGTGTGTGTTCGGGTGTGTATTCGGGTGTGTTTTCGGGTTTGTATTCGGGTGTATATTCGGGTGTGTATTCGGGTTGTATTCGGGTGTGTTCGGGTGTGTGTTCGGGTTGTATTCGGGTGTGTGTTCGGGTGTGTGTTCGGGTTTGTATTCGGGTGTGTGTTCGGGTGTGTGTTCTGGTGTGTGTTCGGGTGTGTATTCGGGTTGTATTCGGGTGTGTGTTCGGGTGTGTATTCGGGATGTATTCGGGTGTGTGTTCGGGTGTGTTTAGGTGTGTATTCGGGTGTGTGTTTGTGTGTGTATTCGGGTTGTATTCGGGTGTGTGTTCAGGTGTGTGTTCGGGTGTGTATTCGGGTTGTATTCGAGTGTGTGTTCGGGTGTGTATTCGGGTTGCATTCGGGTGTGTGTTCGGGTGTGTATTCGGGTGTGTTTTCGGGGTTTGTATTCGGGTGTGTATTCGGGTGTGTATTCGGGTTGTATTCGGGTGTGTGTTCGGGTGTGTGTTCGGGTGTGTGTTCGGGTTGTATTCGGGTCTGTATTCGGGTGTGTATTCGGGTTGTATTCGGGTGTGTGTTCGGGTGTGTGTTCGGGTGTGTATTCCGGTGTGTGTTCGGGTGTGTATTCGGGTTGTAGTCGGGTGTGTGTTCGGGTGTGTTCGGGTGTGTATTCGGGTTGTATTCGGGTGTGTGTTCGGGTTGAATTCGGGTGTGTGTTCGGGTGTGTATTCGGGTGTGTGTTCAGGTGTGTATTCGGGTGTGTGTTCGGGCGTGTATTCGGGTTGTATTCGGGTGTGTGTTCGCGTGTGTGTTCGGGTGTGTGTTCGGGTTGTATTCGGGTGTGTGTTCGGGTGTGTATTCGGGTTGTATTCGGGTGTGTGTTCGGGTGTGTATTCGGGTTGTAGTCGGGTGTGTGTTCGGGTGTGTTCGGGTGTGTATTCGGGTGTGTGTTCTGGTGTGTATTCGGGTTGTATTCGGGTGTGTGTTCGGGTGTGTGTTCGGGTGTGTATTCGGGTTGTATTCGGGTGTGGGTTCGCGTGTGTATTCGGGTGTGTATTCGGGTGTGTATTCGGGTTGTATTCGGGTGTGTTTTCGGGTGTGTGTTCGGGTGTGTGTTCGGGTGTGTATTCCGGTGTGTGTTCGGGTGTGTATTCGGGTTGTAGTCGGGTGTGTGTTCGGGTGTGTATTCGGGTGTGTGTTCGGGTGTGTATTCGGGTGTGTGTTCGGGTGTGTATTCGGGTTGCATTCGGGTGTGTGTTCGGGTGTGTATTCGGGTGTGTTTTCGGGTTTGTATTCGGGTGTGTATTCGGGTGTGTATTCGGGTTGTATTCGGGTGTGTGTTCGGGTGTGTATTCGGGTGTGTGTTCGGGTGTGTATTCGGGTTGTATTCGGGTGTGTGTTCGGGTGTGTATTCGGGTGTGTGTTCGGGTGTGTATTCGGGTTGCATTCGGGTGTGTGTTCGGGTGTGTATTCGGGTGTGTTTTCGGGTTTTTATTCGGGTGTGTATTCGGGTTGTATTCGGGTGTGTTTTCGGGTGTGTGTTCGGGTGTGTATTCGAGTTGTATTCGGGTGTGTGTTCGGGTGTGTATTCGGGTGTGTGTTCGGGAGTGTGTTCGGGTGTGTATTCGGGTTGTATTCGGGTGTGTTTTCGGGTGTGTGTTCGGGTGTGTATTCGAGTTGTATTCGGGTGTGTGTTCGGGTGTGTATTCGGGTGTGTGTTCGGGAGTGTGTTCGGGTGTGTATTCGGGTTGTAGTCGGGTGTGTGTTCGGGTGTGTATTCGGGTGTGTGTTCGGGTGTGTATTCGGGTGTGTGTTCGGGTGTGTATTCGGGTGTGTGTTCGGGTGTGTATTCGGGTTGTATTCGGGTGTGTTTTCGGGTGTGTGTTCGGGTGTGTATTCGAGTTGTATTCGGGTGTGTGTTCGGGTGTGTTCGGGTGTGTATTCGGGTGTGTGTTCGGGTGTGTATTCGGGTGTGTTTTCGGGTTTGTATTCGGGTGTGTATTCGGGTTGTATTCGGGTGTGTTCGGGTGTGTGTTCGGGAGTGTATTCGGGTGTGTGTTCGGGTGTATATTCGGGTGTGTGTTCGGGTGTGTATTCGGGTGTGTGTTCGGGTGTGTATTCGGGTTGTATTCGGGTGTGTGTTCGGGTGTGTATTCGGGTGTGTGTTCGGGTGTGTATTCGGGTTGCATTCGGGTGTGTGTTCGGGTGTGTATTCGGGTGTGTTTTCGGGTTTGTATTCGGGTGTGTATTCGGGTGTGTGTTCGGGTGTGTGTTCGGGTGTGTATTCGGGTGTGTGTTCGGTTGTGTTTTCGGGTTGCATTTGGGTGTGTGTTCGGGTGTGTATTCGGGTGTGTTTTCGGGTTTGTATTCGGGTGTGTATTCGGGTGTGTATTCGGGTTGTATTCGTGTGTGTGTTCGGGTGTGTGTTCGGATGTGTATTCGGGTGTGTGTTCGGGTGTATATTCGGGTTGTATTCGGGTGTGTATTCGGGTTGTATTCGGGTGTGTGTTCGTGTGTGTGTTCGGGTGTTTGTTCGGTTTTGTGTTCGGGTGAGTATTCGGGTGTTTTCGGGTGTGTGTTCGGGAGTGTGTTCGGGTGTGTATTCGGGTTGTATTCGGGTGTGTGTTCGGGTGTGTATTCGGGTGTGTGTTCTGGTGTGTGTTCGGGTGTGTATTCGGATTATATTCGGGTGTGTGTTCGGGTGTGTATTCGGGTGTGTGTTCGGGTGTATATTCGGGTTGTATTCGGGTGTGTGTTCGGGTGTGTATTCGGGTTGTATTCGGGTGTGTGTTCGGGTGTGTGTTCGGGTGTGTGTTCGGTTTTGTGTTCGGGTGAGTATTCGGGTATTTTCGGGTGTGTATTCGGGTGTGTGTTCGGGTGTGTATTCGGGTTGTATTCGGGTGTGTGTTCGGGTGTGTATTCGGGTGTGTGTTCGGTTGTGTATTCGGGTTGTATTCGGGTTTGTGTTCGGGTGTGTATTCGGGTGAGTTTTCGGGTTTGTATTCGGGTGTGTATTCGGGTGTGTATTCGGGTTGTATTCGGGTGTGTGTTCGGGTGTGTGTTCGGGTGTGTATTCGGGTGTGTGTTCGGGTGTATATTCGGGTGTGTGTTCGGGTGTGTATTCGGGTGTGTGTTCGGGTGAGTATGCGGGTGTGTATTCGGGAGAGTGTTCGGGTGTGTATTCGGGTTGTATTCGGGTGTGTGTTCGGGTGTGTGTTCGGGTTGTATTCGGGTGTGTGTTCGGGAGTGTGTTCGGGTGGGTATTCGGGTTGTAGTCGGGTGTGTGTTCGGGTGTGTTCGGGTGTGAATTCGGGTGTGTATTCGGGTTGCATTCGGGTGTGTGTTCGGGTGGGTATTCGGGTGTGTGTTCGGGAGTGTATTCGGGTGTGTGTTCGGGTGTGTGTTCGGGTGTGTGTTCGGGTGTGTGTTCGGGTGTGTATTCGGGTTGTATTCGGGTGTGTGTTCGACTGTGTATTCGGGTTGTATTCGGGTGTGTGTTCGGGTGTGTATTCGGGTTGTATTCGGGTGTGTGTTCGGGTGTGTGTTCGGGTGTGTGTTCGGGTGTGTGTTCGGGTGTGTATTCGGGTTGTATTCGGGTGTGTGTTCGGGAGTGTGTTCGGGTGTGTATTCGGGTTGTAGTCGGGTGTGTGTTCGGGTGTGTATTCGGGTTGTATTCGGGTGTGTGTTCGGGTGTGTGTTCGGGTGTGTATTCGGGTTGCATTCGGGTGTGTGTTCGGGTGTGTATTCGGGTGTGTTTTCGGGTTTGTATTCGGGTGGTGTGTATTCGGCTTGTATTCGGGTGTGTGTTCGGGTGTGTGTACGGGTTGTATTCGGTTGTGTGTTCGGGTTTGTATTCGGGTGTGTGTTCGGGTGTGTGTTCGGGTGTGTATTCGGGGTTGTATTCGGGTGTATGTTCGGGTGAGTATTCGGGATGTATTCGGGTGTGTGTTCGGGTGTGTGTTCGGGTGTGTGTTCGGGTGTGTGTTCGGTTGTGTGTTCGGGTGAGTATTCGGGTGTGTTCGGGTGTGTATTCGGGTGTGTGTTCGGGTGTGTATTCGGGTTGTATTCGGGTGGGTGTTCGGGTGTGTATTCGGGTGTGTTTTCGGGTTTGTATTCGGGTGGTGTGTATTCGGGTTGTATTCGGGTGTGTGTTCGGGTGTGTGTACGGGTTGTATTCGGTTGTGTTCGGGTTTGTATTCGGATGTGTGTTCGGGTGTGTGTTCGGGTGTGTGTTCGGGTGTGTGTTCGGGTGTGTGTTCGGGTGTGTATTCGGGTTGTATTCGGGTGTGTGTTCGGGTGTGTATTCGGGTGTGTGTTCGGGAGTGTGTTCGGGTGTGTATTCGGGTTGTAGTCGGGTGTGTGTTCGGGTGTGTATTCGGGTTGTATTCGGGTGTGTGTTCGGGTGTGTGTTCGGGTTGTATTCGGGTGTGTGTTCGGGTGTGTGTTCGGGTGGGTGTTCGTGTTTGTGTTCGGGTGTGTGTTCGGGTGTGTGTTCGGGTGTGTATTCGGGTGTGTTTTCGGGTTTGTATTCGGGTGTGTATTCGGGTGTGTATTCGGGTTGTATTCGGGTGTGTATTCGGGTGTGTGTTCGGGTGTGTATTCGGGTTGTATTCGGGTGTGTGTTCGGGTGTGTGTTCGGGTGTGTGTTCGGGTGTGTGTTCGGGTGTGTATTCGGGTTGTATTCGAGTGTGTGTTCGGGTGTGTATCCGGGTGTGTGTTCGGGTGTGTGTTCGGGTGTGTATTCGGGTTGTATTCATGTGTGTGTTCGGGAGTGTGTTCGGGTGTGTATTCGGGTTGTACTCGGGTGTCTGTTCGGGTGTGTATTCGGGTTGTATTCGGGTGTGTGTTCGGGTGTGTATTCGGGTGTGTGTTCGGGTGTGTATTCGGGTTGCATTCGGGTGTGTGTTCGGGTGTGTATTCGGGTGTGTTTTCGGGTTTGTATTCGGGTGTGTATTCGGGTGTGTATTCGGGTTGTATTCGGGTGTGTTCGGGTGTGTGTTCGGGTTGTATTCGGGTGTGTGTTCGGGTGTGTGTTCGGGTTTGTATTCGGGTGTGTGTTCGGGTGTGTGTTCTGGTGTGTGTTCGGGTGTGTATTCGGGTTGTATTCGGGTGTGTGTTCGGGTGTGTATTCGGGATGTATTCGGGTGTGTGTTCGGGTGTGTTTAGGTGTGTATTCGGGTGTGTGTTTGGGTGTGTATTCGGGTTGTAGTCGGGTGTGTGTTCGGGTGTGTTCGGGTGTGTATTCGGGTGTGTGTACGGGTGTGTGATCGGGTGTGTATTCGGGTTGTATTCGGGTGTGTATTCGGGTGTGTGTTCGGGTGTGTATTCGGGTTGTATTCATGTGTGTGTTCGGGAGTGTGTTCGGGTGTGTATTCGGGTTGTAGTCGGGTGTGTGTTCGGGTGTGTGTTCGGGTGTGTATTTGGGTTGTATTCGGGTGTGTATTCGGGTGTGTGTTCGGGTGTGTATTCGGGTTGTATTCATGTGTGTGTTCGGGAGTGTGTTCGGGTGTGTATTCGGGTTGTAGTCGGGTGTTTGTTCGGGTGTGTATTCGGGTTGTATTCGGGTGTGTGTCCGGGTGTGTGTTCGGGGTGTGTGTTCGGGTGTGTATTCGGGTTGTATTCGGGTGTGTAGTCGGGTTGTATTCGGGTGTGTATTCGGGTGTGTGTTCGGGTGTGTATTCGGGTTGTATTCATGTGTGTGTTCGGGAGTGTGTTCGGGTGTGTATTCGGGTTGTAGTCGGGTGTCTGTTCGGGTGTGTATTCGGGTTGTATTCGGGTGTGTGTTCGGGTGTGTATTCGGGTTGTAGTCGGGTGTCTGTTCGGGTGTGTATTCGGGTTGTATTCGGGTGTGTGTTCGGGTGTGTATTCGGGTGTGTTTTCGGGTTTGTATTCGGGTGTGTAGTCGGGTTGTATTCGGGTTGTATTCGGGTGTGTATTCGGGTTGTATTCGGGTGTGTGTTCATGTGTGTGTTCGGGTGTGTGTTCGGTTTTGTGTTCGGGTGAGTATTCGGGTGTTTTCGGGTGTGTGTTCGGGAGTGTGTTCGGGTGTGTATTCGGGTTGTATTCGGGTGTGTGTTCGGGTGTGTATTCGGGTGTGTGTTCTGGTGTGTGTTCGGGTGTGTATTCGGATTATATTCGGGTGTGTGTTCGGGTGTGTATTCGGGTGTGTGTTCGGGTGTATATTCGGGTTGTATTCGGGTGTGTGTTCGGGTGTGTATTCGGGTTGTATTCGGGTGTGTGTTCGGGTGTGTGTTCGGGTGTGTGTTCGGTTTTGTGTTCGGGTGAGTATTCGGGTATTTTCGGGTGTGTATTCGGGTGTGTATTCGGGTGTGTGTTCGGGTGTGTATTCGGGTTGTATTCGGGTGTGTGTTCGGGTGTGTATTCGGGTGTGTGTTCGGTTGTGTATTCGGGTTGTATTCGGGTTTGTGTTCGGGTGTGTATTCGGGTGAGTTATCGGGTTTGTATTCGGGTGTGTATTCGGGTGTGTATTCGGGTTGTATTTGGGTGTGTGTTCGGGTGTGTGTTCGGGTGTGTATTCGGGTGTGTGTTCGGGTGTATATTCGGGTGTGTGTTCGGGTGTGTATTCGGGTGTGTGTTCGGGTGAGTATTCGGGTGTGTATTCGGGAGAGTGTTCGGGTGTGTATTCGGGTTGTATTCGGGTGTGTGTTCGGGTGTGTTCGGGTTGTATTCGGGTGTGTGTTCGGGAGTGTGTTCGGGTGGGTATTCGGGTTGTAGTCGGGTGTGTGTTCGGGTGTGTATTCGGGTGTGTATTCGGGTTGCATTCGGGTGTGTGTTCGGGTGGGTATTCGGGTGTGTGTTCGGGAGTGTATTCGGGTGTGTGTTCGGGTGTGTGTTCGGGTGTGTGTTCGGGTGTGTGTTCGGGTGTGTATTCGGGTTGTATTCGGGTGTGTGTTCGACTGTGTATTCGGGTTGTATTCGGGTGTGTGTTCGGGTGTGTATTCGGGTTGTATTCGGGTGTGTGTTCTGGTGTGTGTTCGGGTGTGTGTTCGGGTGTGTGTTCGGGTGTGTATTCGGGTTGTATTCGGGTGTGTGTTCGGGTGTGTATTCGGGTTGTATTCGGGTGTGTGTTCGGGAGTGTGTTCGGGTGTGTATTCGGGTTGTAGTCGGGTGTGTGTTCGGGTGTGTATTCGGGTTGTATTCGGGTGTGTGTTCGGGTGTGTGTTCGGGTGTGTATTCGGGTTGCATTCGGGTGTGTGTTCGGGTCTGTATTCGGGTGTGTTTTCGGGTTTGTATTCGGGTGGTGTGTATTCGGGTTGTATTCGGGTGTGTGTTCGGGTGTGTGTACGGGTTGTATTCGGTTGTGTGTTCGGGTTTGTATTCGGGTGTGTATTCGGGTTGTATTCGGGTGGGTGTTCGGGTGTGTATTCGGGTGTGTTTTCGGGTTTGTATTCGGGTGGTGTGTATTCGGGTTGTATTCGGGTGTGTGTTCGGGTGTGTGTACGGGTTGTATTCGGTTGTGTGTTCGGGTTTGTATTCGGATGTGTGTTCGGGTGTGTGTTCGGGTGTGTGTTCGGGGGTGTATTCGGGTTGTATTCGGGTGTGTGTTCGGGTGTGTATTCGGGTTGTATTCGGGTGTGTGTTCGGGTGTGTGTTCGGGTGAGTATTCGGGTGTGTGTTCGGGTGTGTATTCGGGTTGTATTCGGGTGTGTGTTCGGGTGAGTGTTCGGGTGTGTGTTCGGGTGTGTGTTCGGGTGTGTGTTCGGGTGTGTATTCGGGTTGTATTCGGGTGTGTGTTCGGGTGTGTATTCGGGTGTGTGTTCGGGAGTGTGTTCGGGTGTGTATTCGGGTTGTAGTCGGGTGTGTGTTCGGGTGTGTATTCGGGTTGTATTCGGGTGTGTGTTCGGGTGTGTATTCGGGTGTGTGTTCGGGTGTGTATTCGGGTGTGTGTTCGGGTGTGTATTCGGGTTGTATTCGGGTGTGTGTTCGGGTGTGTGTTCGGGTGTGTGTTCGGGTGTGTGTTCGGGTGTGTATTCGGGTTGTATTCGGGTGTGTGTTCGGGTGTGTATTCGGGTTGTATTCGGGTGTGTGTTCGGGAGTGTGTTCGAGTGTGTATTCGGGTTGTAGTCGGGTGTGTGTTCGGGTGTGTATTCGGGTTGTATTCGGGTGTGTGTTCGGGTGTGTGTTCGGGTTGTATTCGGGTGTGTGTTCGGGTGTGTGTTCGGGTGGGTGTTCGTGTTTGTGTTCGGGTGTGTGTTCGGGTGTGTGTTCGGGTGTGTATTCGGGTGTGTTTTCGGGTTTGTATTCGGGTGTGTATTCGGGTGTGTATTCGGGTTGTATTCGGGTGTGTATTCGGGTGTGTGTTCGGGTGTGTATTCGGGTTGTATTCGGGTGTGTGTTCGGGTGTGTGTTCGGGTGTGTGTTCGGGTGTGTGTTCGGGTGTGTATTCGGGTTGTATTCGAGTGTGTGTTCGGGTGTGTATCCGGGTGTGTGTTCGGGTGTGTGTTCGGGTGTGTATTCGGGTTGTATTCATGTGTGTGTTCGGGAGTGTGTTCGGGTGTGTATTCGGGTTGTACTCGGGTGTCTGTTCGGGTGTGTATTCGGGTTGTATTCGGGTGTGTGTTCGGGTGTGTATTCGGGTGTGTGTTCGGGTGTGTATTCGGGTTGCATTCGGGTGTGTGTTCGGGTGTGTATTCGGGTGTGTTTTCGGGTTTGTATTCGGGTGTGTGTTCGGGTGTGTATTCGGGATGTATTCGGGTGTGTGTTCGGGTGTGTTTATGTGTGTATTCGGGTGTGTGTTTGGGTGTGTATTCGGGTTGTAGTCGGGTGTGTGTTCGGGTGTGTTCGGGTGTGTTCGGGTGTGTATTCGGGTGTGTGTACGGGTGTGTGATCGGGTGTGTATTCGGGTTGTATTCGGGTGTGTATTCGGGTGTGTGTTCGGGTGTGTATTCGGGTTGTATTCATGTGTGTGTTCGGGAGTGTGTTCGGGTGTGTATTCGGGTTGTAGTCGGGTGTGTGTTCGAGTGTGTGTTCGGGTGTGTATTTGGGTTGTATTCGGGTGTGTATTCGGGTGTGTGTTCGGGTGTGTATTCGGGTTGTATTCATGTGTGTGTTCGGGAGTGTGTTCGGGTGTGTATTCGGGTTGTAGTCGGGTGTTTGTTCGGGTGTGTATTCGGGTTGTATTCGGGTGTGTGTCCGGGTGTGTGTTCGGGTGTGTGTTCGGGTGTGTATTCGGGTTGTATTCGGGTGTGTAGTCGGGTTGTATTCGGGTGTGTATTCGGGTGTGTGTTCGGGTGTGTATTCGGGTTGTATTCATGTGTGTGTTCGGGAGTGTGTTCGGGTGTGTATTCGGGTTGTAGTCGGGTGTCTGTTCGGGTGTGTATTCGGGTTGTATTCGGGTGTGTGTTCGGGTGTGTATTCGGGTGTGTGTTCGGGTGTGTATTCGGGTGTGTGTTCGGGTGTGTATTCGGGTTGCATTCGGGTGTGTATTCGGGTGTGTTTTCGGGTTTGTATTCGGGTGTGTATTCGGGTGTGTATTCGGGTTGTATTCGGGTGTGTGTTCGGGTGTGTGTTCGGGTGTGTGTTCGGGTTTGTATTCGGGTGTGTGTTCGGGTGTGTATTCGGGTGTGTGTTCGGGAGTGTGTTCGGGTGTGTGTTCGGGTTGTATTCGGGTATGTGTTCGGGTGTGTGTTCGGGTGTGTATTCGGGTGTGTGTTCGGGTGTGTATTCGGGTTGTATTCGGGTGTGTGTTCGGGTGTGTATTCGGGTGTGTGTTCGGGTGTGTATTCGGGTTGCATTCGGGTGTGTGTTCGGGTGTGTATTCGGGTGTGTTTTCGGGTTTTTATTCGGGTGTGTATTCGGGTTGTATTCGGGTGTGTTTTCGGGTGTGTGTTCGGGTGTGTATTCGAGTTGTATTCGGGTGTGTGTTCGGGTGTGTATTCGGGTGTGTGTTCGGGAGTGTGTTCGGGTGTGTATTCGGGTTGTAGTCGGGTGTGTGTTCGGGTGTGTATTCGGGTGTGTGTTCGGGTGTGTATTCGGGTGTGTGTTCGGGTGTGTATTCGGGTGTGTGTTCGGGTGTGTATTCGGGTTGTATTCGGGTGTGTTTTCGGGTGTGTGTTCGGGTGTGTATTCGGGTTGTATTCGGGTGTGTTCGGGTGTGTGTTCGGGAGTGTATTCGGGTGTGTGTTCGGGTGTATATTCGGGTGTGTGTTCGGGTGTGTATTCGGGTGTGTGTTCGGGTGTGTATTCGGGTTGTATTCGGGTGTGTGTTCGGGTGTGTATTCGGGTGTGTATTCGGGTGTGTATTCGGGTTGCATTCGGGTGTGTGTTCGGGTGTGTATTCGGGTGTGTTTTCGGGTTTGTATTCGGGTGTGTATTCGGGTGTGTATTCGGGTTGTATTCGGGTGTGTGTTCGGGTGTGTGTTCGGGTGTGTATTCGGGTGTGTGTTCGGTTGTGTTTTCGGGTTGCATTCGGGTGTGTGTTCGGGTGTGTATTCGGGTGTGTTTTCGGGTTTGTATTCGGGTGTGTATTCGGGTGTGTATTCGGGTTGTATTCGGGTGTGTGTTCGGGTGTGTGTTCGGATGTGTATTCGGGTGTGTGTTCGGGTGTATATTCGGGTTGTATTCGGGTGTGTATTCGGGTTGTATTCGGGTGTGTGTTCGTGTGTGTGTTCGGGTGTGTGTTCGGTTTTGTGTTCGGGTGAGTATTCGGGTGTTTTCGGGTGTGTGTTCGGGAGTGTGTTCGGGTGTGTATTCGGGTTGTATTCGGGTGTGTGTTCGGGTGTGTATTCGGGTGTGTGTTCTGGTGTGTGTTCGGGTGTGTATTCGGATTATATTCGGGTGTGTGTTCGGGTGTGTATTCGGGTGTGTGTTCGGGTGTATATTCGGGTTGTATTCGGGTGTGTGTTCGGGTGTGTATTCGGGTTGTATTCGGGTGTGTGTTCGGGTGTGTGTTCGGGTGTGTGTTCGGGTGTGTATTCGGGTTGTATTCGGGTGTGTGTTCGGGTGTGTATTCGGGTTGTATTCGGGTGTGTGTTCGGGAGTGTGTTCGGGTGTGTATTCGGGTTGTAGTCGGGTGTGTGTTCGGGTGTGTATTCGGGTTGTATTCGGGTGTGTGTTCGGGTGTGTGTTCGGGTGTGTATTCGGGTTGCATTCGGGTGTGTGTTCGGGTGTGTATTCGGGTGTGTTTTCGGGTTTGTATTCGGGTGGTGTGTATTCGGGTTGTATTCGGGTGTGTGTTCGGGTGTGTGTACGGGTTGTATTCGGTTGTGTGTTCGGGTTTGTATTCGGGTGTGTGTTCGGGTGTGTGTTCGGGTGTGTATTCGGGTTGTATTCGGGTGTATGTTCGAGTGTGTATTCGGGATGTATTCGGGTGTGTGTTCGGGTGTGTGTTCGGGTGTGTGTTCGGTTGTGTGTTCGGGTGAGTATTCGGGTGTGTTCGGGTGTGTATTCGGGTGTGTGTTCGGGTGTGTATTCGGGTTGTATTCGGGTGGGTGTTCGGGTGTGTATTCGGGTGTGTTTTCGGGTTTGTATTCGGGTGGTGTGTATTCGGGTTGTATTCGGGTGTGTGTTCGGGTGTGTATTCGGGTTGTAGTCGGGTGTGTGTTCGGGTGTGTTTGGGTGTGTATTCGGGTGTGTGTTCGGGTGTGTATTCGGGTTGTATTCGGGTGGGTGTTCGGGTGTGTGTTCGGGTGTGTATTCGGGTTGTATTCGGGTGTGTGTTCGGGTGTGTATTCGGGTGTTTGTTCGGGTGTGTATTCGGGTTGCATTCGGGTGTGTGTTCGGGTGTGTGTTCGGGTGTGTGTTCGGGTGTGTATTCGGGTTGTAGTCGGGTGTGTGTTCGGGTGTGTATTCGGGTTGTATTCGGGTGTGTGTTCGGGTGTGTGTTCGGGTGTGTATTCAGGTTGTATTCGGTTGTGTGTTCGGGTGTGTGTTCGGGTGTGTGTTCGGGTGTGTATTCGGGTGTGTGTTCAGGTGTGTGTTCGGTTGTGTATTCGGGTTGTATTCGGGTGTGTGTTCGGGTGTGTGTTCGGGTGCGTTCGGGTGTGTATTCGGGTGTGTGTTCGGGTGTGTATTCGGGTTGTATTCGGGTGTGTGTTCGGGTGTGTATTCGGGTTGTATTCGGGTGTGTGTTCGGGTGTGTGTTCGGGTGTGTGTTCGGTTGTGTGTACGGGTGAGTATTCGGGTTTGTTTTCGGGTGTGTATTCGTGTTGCATTCGGGTGTGTGTTCGGGTGTGTATTCGGGTGTGTATTCGTGTTGCATTCGGGTGTGTGTTCGGGTGTGTATTCGGGTGTGTTTTCGGATTTGTATTCGGGTGTGTATTCGGGAGTGTATTCGGGTTGTATTCGTGTGTGAATTCGGGTGTGTGTTCGGGTGTGTATTCGGGTTGTATTCGGGTGTGTGTTCGGGTGTGTATTCGGGTGTGTTCGGGAGTGTGTTCGGGTGTGTATTCGGATTGTAGTCGGCTGTGTGTTCGGGTGTGTTGGGGTGTGTATTCGGGTGTGTATTCGGGTTGTATTCGGGTGTGTGTTCGGGTGTGTGTTCGGGTGTGTATTCGGGTGGGTGTTCGGGTGTATATTCGGGTGTGTGTTCGGGTGTGTATTCGGGTGTTAGTTCGGGTGTGTATTCGGGTTGTAGTCGGGTGTGTGTTCGGGTGTGTTCGGGTGTGTATTCGGGTGTGTGTTCGGGTGTGTATTCGGGTTGTATTCGGGTGTGTGTTCGGGTGTGTGTTCGGGTGTGTATTCGGGTTGTATTCGGGTGTGTGTTCGGGTGTGTGTTCGGGAGTGTGTTCGGGTGTGTGTTCGGGTGTATATTCGGGTGGGTGTTCGGGTGTGTATTCGGGTGTGTGTTCGGGTGTGTATTCGGGTTGTATTCGGGTGTGTTTTCAGGTTTGTATTCGGGTGTGTATTCGGGTGTGTATTCGGGTTGTATTCGGGTGTGTGTTCGGGTGTGTGTTCGGGTGTGTATTCGGGTGTGTGTTCGGGTGTATATTCGGGTGTGTGTTCGGGTGTGTATTCGGGTTGTATTCGTGTGTGAATTCGGGTGTGTGTTCGGGTGTGTATTCGGGTTGTATTCGGGTGTGTGTTCGGGTGTGTATTCGGGTGTGTTCGGGAGTGTGTTCGGGTGTGTATTCGGATTGTAGTCGGCTGTGTGTTCGGGTGTGTTGGGGTGTGTATTCGGGTGTGTATTCGGGTTGTATTCGGGTGTGTGTTCGGGTGTGTGTTCGGGTGTGTATTCGGGTGGGTGTTCGGGTGTATATTCGGGTGTGTGTTCGGGTGTGTATTCGGGTGTTAGTTCGGGTGTGTATTCGGGTTGTAGTCGGGTGTGTGTTCGGGTGTGTTCGGGTGTGTATTCGGGTGTGTGTTCGGGTGTGTATTCGGGTTGTATTCGGGTGTGTGTTCGGGTGTGTGTTCGGGTGTGTATTCGGGTTGTATTCGGGTGTGTGTTCGGGTGTGTGTTCGGGAGTGTGTTCGGGTGTGTATTCGGGTGTGTGTTCGGGTGTGTGTTCGGGTGTGTATTCGGGTTGCAGTCGGGAGTGTGTTCGGGTGTGTTTGGGTGTGTGTTCGGGTGTGTGTTCGGGTGTGTATTCGGGTTGTATTCGGGTTTGTGTTCGGGTGTGTGTTCGGGTGTGTGTTCGGGTGTGTATTCGGGTTGTATTCGGGTGTGTGTTCGGGTGTGTGTTCGGGTGTGTATTCGGGTGTGTGTTCGGGTGTATATTCGGGTGGGTGTTCGGGTGTGTATTCGGGTGTGTGTTCGGGTGTGTATTCGGGTTGTATTCGGGTGTGTTTTCAGGTTTGTATTCGGGTGTGTATTCGGGTGTGTATTCGGGTTGTATTCGGGTGTGTGTTCGGGTGTGTGTTCGGGTGTGTATTCGGGTGTGTGTTCGGGTGTATATTCGGGTGTGTGTTCGGGTGTGTATTCGGGTGTGTGTTCGGGTGTGTATTCGGGTGTGTGTTCGGGTGTGTATTCTTGTTGCATTCGGGTGTGTGTTCGGGTGTGTATTCGGGTGTGTTTTCGGGTTTGTATTCGGGTGTGTATTCGGGTGTGTATTCGGGTTGTATTCGGGTGTGTGTTCGTGTGTGCGTTCGGGTGTGTATTCGGGTGTGTGTTCGGGTGTGTATTCGGGTGTGTGTTCGGGTGTGTATTCTTGTTGCATTCGGGTGTGTGTTCGGGTGTGTATTCGGGTGTGTTTTCGGGTTTGTATTCGGGTGTGTATTCGGGTGTGTATTCGGGTTGTATTCGGGTGTGTGTTCGTGTGTGCGTTCGGGTGTGTATTCGGGTTGTATTCGGGTGTGTGTTCGGGTGTGTATTCAGGTGTGTGTTCGGGTGTGTATTCGGGTTGCATTCGGGTGTGTGTTCGGGTGTGTATTCGGGTGTGTTTTCGGGTTTGTATTCGGGTGTGTATTCGGGTGTGTATTCGGGTTGTATTCGTGTGTGTGTTCGGGTGTGTGTTCGGTTTTGTGTTCGGGTGAGTATTCGGGTGTTTTCGGGTGTGTGTTCGGGAGTGTGTTCGGGTGTGTATTCGGGTTGTATTCGGGTGTGTGTTCGGGTGTGTATTCGGGTGTGTGTTCTGGTGTGTGTTCGGGTGTGTATTCGGATTATATTCGGGTGTGTATTCGGGTGTGTATTCGGGTGTGTGTTCGGGTGTATATTCGGGTTGTATTCGGGTGTGTGTTCGGGTGTGTATTCGGGTTGTATTCGGGTGTGTGTTCGGGTGTGTGTTCGGGTGTGTGTTCGGTTTTGTGTTCGGGTGAGTATTCGGGTATTTTCGGGTGTGTATTCGGGTGTGTATTCGGGTGTGTGTTCGGGTGTGTATTCGGGTTGTATTCGGGTGTGTGTTCGGGTGTGTATTCGGGTGTGTGTTCGGTTGTGTATTCGGGTTGTATTCGGGTTTGTGTTCGGGTGTGTATTCGGGTGAGTTTTCGGGTTTGTATTCGGGTGTGTATTCGGGTGTGTATTCGGGTTGTATTCGGGTGTGTGTTCGGGTGTGTGTTCGGGTGTGTATTCGGGTGTGTGTTCGGGTGTATATTCGGGTGTGTGTTCGGGTGTGTATTCGGGTGTGTGTTCGGGTGAGTATTCGGGTGTGTATTCGGGAGAGTGTTCGGGTGTGTATTCGGGTTGTATTCGGGTGTGTGTTCGGGTGTGTGTTCGGGTTGTATTCGGGTGTGTGTTCGGGAGTGTGTTCGGGTGGGTATTCGGGTTGTAGTCGGGTGTGTGTTCGGGTGTGTTCGGGTGTGTATTCGGGTGTGTATTCGGGTTGCATTCGGGTGTGTGTTCGGGTGGGTATTCGGGTGTGTGTTCGGGAGTGTATTCGGGTGTGTGTTCGGGTGTGTGTTCGGGTGTGTGTTCGGTTGTGTGTTCGGGTGTGTATTCGGGTTGTATTCGGGTGTGTGTTCGACTGTGTATTCGGGTTGTATTCGGGTGTGTATTCGGGTGTGTGTTCGGATGTGTGTTCGGGTGTGTGTTCGGGTGTGTATTCGGGTTGTATTCGGGTGTGTGTTCGGGTGTGTATTCGGGTTGTATTCGGGTGTGTGTTCGGGAGTGTGTTCGGGTGTGTATTCGGGTTGTAGTCGGGTGTGTGTTCGGGTGTGTATTCGGGTTGTATTCGGGTGTGTGTTCGGGTGTGTGTTCGGGTGTGTATTCGGGTTGCATTCGGGTGTGTGTTCGGGTGTGTATTCGGGTGTGTTTTCGGGTTTGTATTCGGGTGGTGTGTATTCGGGTTGTTTCCGGTGTGTGTTCGGGTGTGTGTACGGGTTGTATTCGGTTGTGTGTTCGGGTTTGTATTCGGGTGTGTGTTCGGGTGTGTGTTCGGGTGTGTATTCGGGTTGTATTCGGGTGTATGTTCGAGTGTGTATTCGGGATGTATTCGGGTGTGTGTTCGGGTGTGTGTTCGGGTGTGTGTTCGGTTGTGTGTTCGGGTGAGTATTCGGGTGTGTTCGGGTGTGTATTCGGGTGTGTGTTCGGGTGTGTATTCGGGTTGTATTCGGGTGGGTGTTCGGGTGTGTATTCGGGTGTGTTTTCGGGTTTGTATTCGGGTGGTGTGTATTCGGGTTGTATTCGGGTGTGTGTTCGGGTGTGTATTCGGGTTGTAGTCGGGTGTGTGTTCGGGTGTGTTTGGGTGTGTATTCGGGTGTGTGTTCGGGTGTGTATTCGGGTTGTATTCGGGTGGGTGTTCGGGTGTGTGTTCGGGTGTGTATTCGGGTTGTATTCGGGTGTGTGTTCGGGTGTGTATTCGGGTGTTTGTTCGGGTGTGTATTCGGGTTGCATTAGGGTGTGTGTTCGGGTGTGTGTTCGGGTGTGTATTCGGGTTGTAGTCGGGTGTGTGTTCGGGTGTGTTTGGGTGTGTATTCGGGTGTGTGTTCGGGTGTGTATTCGGGTTGTATTCGGGTGTGTGTTCGGGTGTGTATTCGGGTTGTATTCGGGTGTGTGTTCGGGTGTGTGTTCGGGTGTGTATTCAGGTTGTATTCGGTTGTGTGTTCGGGTGTGTGTTCGGGTGTGTGTTCGGGTGTGAATTCGGGTGTGTGTTCAGGTGTGTGTTCGGTTGTGTATTCGGGTTGTATTCGGGTGTGTGTTCGGGTGTGTGTTCGGGTGCGTTCGGGTGTGTATTCGGGTGTGTGTTCGGGTGTGTATTCGGGTTGTATTCGGGTGTGTGTTCGGGTGTGTATTCGGGTTGTATTCGGGTGTGTGTTCGGGTGTGTGTTCGGGTGTGTGTTCGGTTGTGTGTACGGGTGAGTATTCGGGTTTGTTTTCGGGTGTGTATTCGTGTTGCATTCGGGTGTGTGTTCGGGTGTGTATTCGGGTGTGTATTCGTGTTGCATTCGGGTGTGTGTTCGGGTGTGTATTCGGGTGTGTTTTCGGATTTGTATTCGGGTGTGTATTCGGGAGTGTATTCGGGTTGTATTCGTGTGTGAATTCGGGTGTGTGTTCGGGTGTGTATTCGGGTTGTATTCGGGTGTGTGTTCGGGTGTGTATTCGGGTGTGTTCGGGAGTGTGTTCGGGTGTGTATTCGGATTGTAGTCGGCTGTGTGTTCGGGTGTGTTGGGGTGTGTATTCGGGTGTGTATTCGGGTTGTATTCGGGTGTGTGTTCGGGTGTGTGTTCGGGTGTGTATTCGGGTGGGTGTTCGGGTGTATATTCGGGTGTGTGTTCGGGTGTGTATTCGGGTGTTAGTTCGGGTGTGTATTCGGGTTGTAGTCGGGTGTGTGTTCGGGTGTGTTCGGGTGTGTATTCGGGTGTGTGTTCGGGTGTGTATTCGGGTTGTATTCGGGTGTGTGTTCGGGTGTGTGTTCGGGTGTGTATTCGGGTTGTATTCGGGTGTGTGTTCGGGTGTGTGTTCGGGAGTGTGTTCGGGTGTGTATTCGGGTGTGTGTTCGGGTGTGTGTTCGGGTGTGTATTCGGGTTGTAGTCGGGAGTGTGTTCGGGTGTGTTTGGGTGTGTGTTCGGGTGTGTGTTCGGGTGTGTATTCGGGTTGTATTCGGGTGTGTGTTCGGGTGTGTGTTCGGGTGTGTGTTCGGGTGTGTATTCGGGTTGTATTCGGGTGTGTGTTCGGGTGTGTGTTCGGGTGTGTATTCGGGTGTGTGTTCGGGTGTATATTCGGGTGGGTGTTCGGGTGTGTATTCGGGTGTGTGTTCGGGTGTGTATTCGGGTTGTATTCGGGTGTGTTTTCAGGTTTGTATTCGGGTGTGTATTCGGGTGTGTATTCGGGTTGTATTCGGGTGTGTGTTCGGGTGTGTGTTCGGGTGTGTATTCGGGTGTGTGTTCGGGTGTATATTCGGGTGTGTGTTCGGGTGTGTATTCGGGTGTGTGTTCGGGTGTGTATTCGGGTGTGTGTTCGGGTGTGTATTCTTGTTGCATTCGGGTGTGTGTTCGGGTGTGTATTCGGGTGTGTTTTCGGGTTTGTATTCGGGTGTGTATTCGGGTGTGTATTCGGGTTGTATTCGGGTGTGTGTTCGTGTGTGCGTTCGGGTGTGTATTCGGGTGTGTCTTCGGGTGTGTATTCGGGTGTGTATTCGGGTTGTATTCGGGTGTGTGTTCGGGTGTGTATTCAGGTGTGTGTTCGGGTGTGTATTCGGGTTGCATTCGGGTGTGTGTTCGGGTGTGTATTCGGGTGTGTTTTCGGGTTTGTATTCGGGTGTGTATTCGGGTGTGTATTCGGGTTGTATTCGGGTGTGTATTCGGGTGTGTGTTCGGGTGTATATTCGGGTTGTATTCGGGTGTGTGTTCGGGTGTGTGTTCGGGTGTGTGTTCGGGTGTGTATTCGGGTTGTATTCGGGTGAGTATTCGGGTGTGTTTTCGGGTTTGTATTCGGGTTGTATTCGGGTGTGTGTTCGGGTGTGTATTCGGGTGTGTATTCGGGTGTGTGTTCGGGTGTGTGTTCGGGTGTGTATTCGGGTTGTAGTCGGGTGTGTGTTCGGGTGTGTTTGGGTGTGTGTTCGGGTGTGTATTCGGGTTGTATTCGGGTGTGTGTTCGGGTGTGTGTTCGGGTGTGTGTTCGGGTGTGTATTCGGGTTGTATTCGGGTGTGTGTTCGGGTGTGTGTTCGGGTGTGTATTCGAGTGTGTGTTCGGGTGTATATTCGGGTGGGTGTTCGGGTGTGTATTCGGGTGTGTTCGGGTGTGTATTTGGGTTGTATTCGGGTGTGTTTTCAGGTTTGTATTCGGGTGTGTATTCGGGTGTGTATTCGGGTTGTATTCGGGTGTTTGTTCGGGTGTGTGTTCGGGTGTGTATTCGGGTGTGTGTTCGGGTGTATATTCGGGTGTGTGTTCGGGTGTGTATTCGGGTGTGTGTTCGGGTGTGTATTCGGGTGTGTGTTCGGGTGTGTATTCTTGTTGCATTCGGGTGTGTGTTCGGGTGTGTATTCGGGTGTGTATTCGGGTGTGTATTCGGGTTGTATTCGGGTGTGTGTTCGGGTGTGTATTCGGGTGTGTGTTCGGGTGTGTATTCGGGTTGCATTCGGGTTTGTGTTCGGGTGTGTATTCGGGTGTGTTTTCGGGTTTGAATTCGGGTGTGTATTCGGGTGTGTGTTCGGGTGTGCATTCGGGTGTGTATTCGGATTGCATTCGGGTGTGTGTTCGGGTGTGTATTCGGGTGTGTTTTCGGGTTTGTATTCGGGTGTGTGTTCGGGTGTATATTCGGGTGTGTGTTCGGGTGTGTATTCGGGTGTGTGTTCGGGTGTGTATTCGGGTTGTATTTGGGTGTGTGTTCGGGTGTGTATTCGGGTGTGTGTTCGGGTGTGTATTCGGGTTGCATTCGGGTGTGTGATCGGGTGTGTATTCGGGTGTGTTTTCGGGTTTGTATTCGGATGTGTATTCGGGTGTGTATTCGGGTTGTATTCGGGTGTGTATTCGGGTGTGTGTTCGGGTGTGTATTCGGGTTGTATTCGGGTGTGTGTTCGGGTGTGTGTTCGGGTGTGTATTCGGGTTGTATTCGGGTGTGTGTTCGGGTGTGTATTCGGGTTTTATTCGGGTGTGTGTTCGGGTGTGGGTTCGGTTGTGTGTTCGGGTGAGTATTCGGGTGTGTTCGAGTGTGTATTCGGGTGTGTGTTCGGGTGTGTATTCGGGTTGTAGTCGGGTGTGTGTTCGGGTGTGTTCGGGTGTGTATTCGGGTGGGTGTTCGGGTGTGTATCCGGGTTGTATTCGGGTGTGTGTTCGGGTGTGTGTTCGGGTGTGTATTCGGGTTGTATTCGGGTGTGTGTTCGGGTGTATGTTCGGGTGTGTGTTCGGGTGTGTATTCGGGTGTGTGTTCGGGTGTGTGTTCGGGTGTGTGTTCGGGTGTGTATTCGGGTTGTATTCGGGTGTGTGTTCGGGTGTGTATTCGGGTGTGTGTTCGGGTGTGTATTCGGGTGTGTGTTCGGGTGTGTATTTGGGTTGTATTCGGGTGTGTGTTCGGGTGTGTGTTCGGGTGTGTATTCGGGTTGTAGTCGGGTGTGTTCGGGTGTGTATTCGGGTGTGTGTTCGTGTGTGTATTCGGGTTGTTTACGGGTGTGTGTTCGGGTGTGAATTCGGGTTGTATTCGGGTGTGTTCGGGTGTGTATTCGGGTGTGTGTTCGGGAGTGTGTTCGGGTGTGTATTCGGGTTGTAGTCGAGTGTGTTCGGGTGTGTTCGGGTGTGTGTTCTGGTGTGTATTCGGGTTGTATTCGGGTGTGTGTTCGGGTGTGTTCGGGTGTGTATTCGGGTTGTATTCGGGTGTGTGTTCGGGTGTGTGTTCGGGTGTGTATTCGGGAGTGTGTTCGGGTGTGTATTCGGGTTGTATTCGGGTGTGTGTTCGGGTGTGTGTTCGGTTGTGTTTTTCTTGTGAGTATTCGGGTGTGTTTTCGGGTTTGTATTCGGGTGTGTATTCGGGTGTGTATTCGGGTGGTATTCGGGTGTGTGTTCGGGTGTGTATCCGGGTGTGTGTTCGGGTGTCTATTCGGGTGGTATTCGGGTGTGTGTTCGGGTGTGTGTTCGGGTGTGTATTCGGGTGTGTGTTCGGGTGTGTATTCGGGTGTGTATTCGGGTGTGTATTCGGGTTGTATTCGGGTGTGTGTTCGGGTGTGTATTCGGGTGTGTGTTCGGGTGTGTATTCGGGTGTGTATTCGGGATGCATTCGGGTGTGTGTTCGGGTGTGTATTCGGGTGTGTTTTCGGGTTTGTATTCGGGTGTGTGTTCGGGTGTGTATTCGGGTTGCATTCGGGTGTGTGTTCGGGTGTGTATTCGGGTGTGTTTTCGGGTTTGTATTCGGGTGTGTATTCGGGTGTGTATTCGGGTTGTGTTCGGGTGTGTATTCGGGTGTGTGTTCGGGTGTGTATTCGGGTTGTATTCGGTTGTGTGTTCGGGGGTGTGTTCGGGTGTGTATTCGGGTTGTATTCGGGTGTGTGTTCGGGTGTGTATTCGGGTTGTATTCGGGTGTGTGTTCGGGTGTTTGTTCGGGTGTGTGTTCAGTTGTGTGTTCGGGTGAGTATTCGGGTGTGTTCGGATGTGTATTCGGGTGTGTGTTCGGGTGTGTATTCGGGTTGTAGTCGGGTGTGTGTTCGGGTGTGTTCGGGTGTGTATTCGGGTGTGTGTTCGGGTGTGTATCCGGGTTGTATTCGGGTGTGTGTTCGGGTGTGTGTTCGGGTGTGTATTCGGGTTGTATTCGGGTGTGTGTTCGGGTGTGTATTCGGGTGTCTATTCGGGTGTGTGTTCGGGTGTGTATTCGGGTGTCTATTCGGGTGTGTGTTCGGGTGTGTATTCGGGTTGTATTCGGGTGTGTGTTCGGGTGTGTGTTCGGGTGTGTATTCGGGTTGTATTCGGGTGTGTGTTCGAGTGTGTATTCGGGTGTCTATTCGGGTGTGTGTTCGGGTGTGTATTCGGGTTGTATTCGGGTGTGTGTTCGGGTGTGTGTTCGGGTGTGTTTGGGTGTGTATTCGGTTGTGTGTTCGGGTGTTTTTTCGGGTTGTATTCGGGTGTGTGTTCGGGTGTGTGTTCGGGTGTGTGTTCGGGTGTGTATTCGGGTTGTATTCGGGTGTGTGTTCGGGTGTGTGTTCGGGTGTGTGTTCGGGTGTGTTCGGTTGTGTGTTCGGGTGTGTGTTCGGGTGTGTATTCGGGTTGTATTCGGGTGTGTGTTCGGGTGTGTGTTCGAGTGTGTGTTCGGGTGTGTATTCGGGTGTGTGTTCGGGTGTGCATTCGGGTTGTAATCGGGTGTGTGTTCGGTTGTGTGTTCGGGTGAGTATTCGGGTGTGTTCGGGTGTGTATTCTTGTGTGTGTTCGGGTGTGTATTCGGGTTGTAGTCGGGTGTGTGTTCGGGTGTGTTCGGGTGTGTATTCGGGTGTGTGTTCGGGTGTGTATTCGGGTTGTATTCGGGTGTGTGTTCGGGTGTGTGTTCGAGTGTGTGTTCGGGTGTGTATTCGGGTGTGTGTTCGGGTGTGTATTCGGGTCGTATTCGGGTGTGTGTTCGGGAGTGTATTCAGGTTGTATTCGGGTGTGTGTTTGGGTGTGTGTTCGGGTGTGTATTCGGGTTGTATTCGGGTGTGTGTTCGAGTGTGTTCGGGTGTGTATTCGGGTGTGTGTTCGGGTGTGTATTCGGGTTGTAGTCGGGTGTGTGTTCGGGTGTGTTTGGGTTTGTATTCGGGTGTGTGTTCGGGTGTGTATTCGGGTTGTATTCGGGTGTGTGTTCGGGTGTGTGTTCGGGTGTGTGTTCGGGTGTGTATTCGGGTTGTATTCGGGTGTGTGTTCGGGTGTGTGTTCGGGTGTGTGTTCGGGTGTGTATTCGGTTGTGTGTTCGGGTGTGTGTTCGGGTGTGTATTCGGGTTGTATTCGGGTGTGTGTTCGGGTGTGTGTTCGAGTGTGTGTTCGGGTGTGAATTCGGGTGTGTGTTCGGGTGTGTATTCGGGTTGTATTCGGGTGTGTGTTCGGTTGTGTGTTCGGGTGAGTATTCGGGTGTGTTCGGGTGTGTATTCTTGTGTGTGTTCGGGTGTGTATTCGGGTTGTAGTCGGTGTGTGTTCGGGTGTGTTCGGGTGTGTATTCGGGTGTGTGTTCGGGTGTGTATTCGGGTTGTATTCGGGTGTGTGTTCGGGTGTGTGTTCGGGTGTGTATTCGGGTTGCATTCGGGTGTGTGTTCGGGTGTGTTCGGGTGTGTATTCGGGTGTGTGTTCGGGTGTGTATTCGGGTTGCATTCGGGTGTGTATTCGGGTTGTATTCGGGTGTGTGTTCGGGTGTGTATTCGGGTGTGTGTTCGGGTGTGTATTCGGGTTGCATTCGGGTGTGTGCTCGGGTGTGTATTCGGGTGTGTATTCGGGTGTGTATTTGGGTGTGTATTCGGGTGTGTATTCGGGTTGTATTCGGGTGTGTGTTCGGGTGTGTGTTCGGGTGTGTATTCGGGTGTGTGTTCGGGTGTGTATTCGAGTGTGTATTCGGAAGAGTGTTCGGGTGTGTATTCGGGTGTGCATTCGGGTGTGTGTTCGGGTGTGTATTCGGGTTGTATTCGGGTGTGTGTTCGGGTGTGTGTTCGGGTTGTATTCGGGTGTGTGTTCGGGAGTGTCTTCGGGTGTGTATTCGGGTTGTAGTCGGGTGTGTCTTCGGGTGTGTTCGGGTGTGTATTCGGGTATGTATTCGGGTTGCATTCGGGTGCATGTTCGGGTGTGTATTCGGGTGTGTGTTCGGGTGTGTATTCGGGTGTGTGTTCGGGTGTGTATTCGGGTTGTATTCGGGTGTATGTTCGAGTGTGTATTCGGGTTGCATTCGGGTGTATGTTCATGTGTGTGTTCGGGTGTGTGTTCGGGTGTGTGTTCGGGTGTGTGTTCGGGTGTGTATTCGGGTTGTATTCGGGTGTGTGTTCGGGTGTGTATTCGGGTTGTATTCGGGTGTGTGTTCGGGTGTGTGTTCGGGTGTGTGTTCGGTTGTGTGTTCGGGTGTGTGTTCGGGTGTGTGTTCGGTTGTGTGTTCGAGTGTGTATTCGGGTTGTATTCGGGTGTGTGTTCGGGTGTGTGTTCGGGTTGTATTCGGGTGTGTGTTCGGGTTGTATTCGGGTGTGTGTTCGGGTGTGTATTCGGGTGTGTATTCGGGTGATATTCGGGTGTGTGTTCGGGTGTGTGTTCGGGTGTGTATTCGGGTGTGCGTTCGGGTGTGTATTCAGTTTTATTCGGGTGTGTGTCCGGGTGTGTATTCGGGTGTGTGTTCAGGTGTGTATTCGGGTTGCATTCGGGTGTGTGTTCGGGTGTGTATTCGGGTGTGTTTTCGGGTTTGTATTCGGGTGTGTATTCGGGTGTGTATTCGGGTTGTATTCGGGTGTGTATTCGGGTGTGAGTTCGGGTGTGTATTCGGGTTGTATTCGGGTGTGTGTTCGGGTGTGTATTCGGGTGTGTGTTCGGGAGTGTGTTCGTGTGTGTGTTCGGGTTGTATTCGGGTGTGTGTTCGGGTGTGTGTTCGGGTGTGTATTCGGGTGTGTGTTCGGGTGTGTATTCGGGTTGTATTCGGGTGTGTGTTCGGGTGTGTATTCGGGTGTGTGTTCGGGTGTGTATTCGGGTTGCATTCGGGTGTGTGTTCGGGTGTGTATTCGGGTGTGTTTTCGGGTTTTTATTCGGGTGTGTATTCGGGTTGTATTCGGGTGTGTTTTCGGGTGTGTGTTCGGGTGTGTATTCGAGTTGTATTCGGGTGTGTGTTCGGGTGTGTATTCGGGTGTGTGTTCGGGAGTGTGTTCGGGTGTGTATTCGGGTTGTAGTCGGGTGTGTGTTCGGGTGTGTATTCGGGTGTGTGTTCGGGTGTGTATTCGGGTGTGTGTTCGGGTGTGTATTCGGGTGTGTGTTCGGGTGTGTATTCGGGTTGTATTCGGGTGTGTTTTCGGGTGTGTGTTCGGGTGTGTATTCGAGTTGTATTCGGGTGTGTGTTCGGGTGTGTTCGGGTGTGTATTCGGGTGTGTGTTCGGGTGTGTATTCGGGTGTGTTTTCGGGTTTGTATTCGGGTGTGTATTCGGGTTGTATTCGGGTGTGTTCGGGTGTGTGTTCGGGTTGTATTCGGGTGTGTGTTCGGGTGTGTGTTCGGGTGTGTATTCGGGTGTGTGTTCGGGTGTGTATTCGGGTTGTATTCGGGTGTGTGTTCGGGTGTGTATTCGGGTGTGTATTCGGGTGTGTGTTCGGGTGTGTATTCGGGTTGCATTCGGGTGTGTGTTCGGGTGTGTATTCGGGTGTGTTTTCGGGTTTTTATTCGGGTGTGTATTCGGGTTGTGTTCGGGTGTGTTTTCGGGTGTGTGTTCGGGTGTGTATTCGAGTTGTATTCGGGTGTGTGTTCGGGTGTGTAATCGGGTGTGTGTTCGGGAGTGTGTTCGGGTGTGTATTCGGGTTGTAGTCGGGTGTGTGTTCGGGTGTGTATTCGGGTGTGTGTTCGGGTGTGTATTCGGGTGTGTGTTCGGGTGTGTATTCGGGTGTGTGTTCGGATTATATTCGGGTGTGTGTTCGGGTGTGTATTCGGGTGTGTGTTCGGGTGTATATTCGGGTTGTATTCGGGTGTGTGTTCGGGTATGTATTCGGGTTGTATTCGGTTGTGTGTTCGGGTGTGTGTTCGGGTGTGTGTTCGGTTTTGTGTTCGGGTGAGTATTCGGGTATTTTCGGGTGTGTATTCGGGTGTGTATTCGGGTGTGTGTTCGGGTGTGTATTCGGGTTGTATTCGGGTGTGTGTTCGGGTGTGTATTCGGGTGTGTGTTCGGTTGTGTATTCGGGTTGTATTCGGGTTTGTGTTCGGGTGTGTATTCGGGTTGTAGTCGGGTGTGTGTTCGGGTGTGTATTCGGGTGTGTGTTCGGGTGTGTATTCGGGTGTGTGTTCGGGTGTGTATTCGGGTGTGTGTTCGGGTGTGTATTCGGGTTGTATTCGGGTGTGTTTTCGGGTGTGTGTTCGGGTGTGTGTTCGGTTTTGTGTTCGGGTGAGTATTCGGGTGTTTTCGGGTGTGTGTTCGGGAGTGTGTTCGGGTGTGTATTCGGGTTGTATTCGGGTGTGTGTTCGGGTGTGTATTCGGGTGTGTGTTCTGGTGTGTGTTCGGGTGTGTATTCGGATTATATTCGGGTGTGTGTTCGGGTGTGTATTCGGGTGTGTGTTCGGGTGTATATTCGGGTTGTATTCGGGTGTGTGTTCGGGTATGTATTCGGGTTGTATTCGGTTGTGTGTTCGGGTGTGTGTTCGGGTGTGTGTTCGGTTTTGTGTTCGGGTGAGTATTCGGGTATTTTCGGGTGTGTATTCGGGTGTGTATTCGGGTGTGTGTTCGGGTGTGTATTCGGGTTGTATTCGGGTGTGTGTTCGGGTGTGTATTCGGGTGTGTGTTCGGTTGTGTATTCGGGTTGTATTCGGGTTTGTGTTCGGGTGTGTATTCGGGTGAGTTTTCGGGTTTGTATTCGGGTGTGTATTCGGGTGTGTATTCGGGTGTGTGTTCGGGTGTGTGTTCGGGTGTGTATTCGGGTGTGTGTTCGGGTGTATATTCGGGTGTGTGTTCGGGTGTGTATTCGGGTGTGTGTTCGGGTGAGTATTCGGGTGTGTATTCGGGAGAGTGTTCGGGTGTGTATTCGGGTTGTATTCGGGTGTGTGTTCGGGTGTGTGTTCGGGTTGTATTCGGGTGGGTGTTCGGGAGTGTGTTCGGGTGGGTATTCGGGTTGTAGTCGGGTGTGTGTTCGGGTGTGTTCGGGTGTGTATTCGGGTGTGTATTCGGGTTGCATTCGGGTGTGTGTTCGGGTGGGTATTCGGGTGTGTGTTCGGGAGTGTATTCGGGTGTGTGTTCGGGTGTGTGTTCGGGTGTGTATTCGGGTGTGTTTTCGGGTTTGTATTCGGGTGGTGTGTATTCGGGTTGTATTCGGGTGTGTGTTCGGGTGTGTGTACGGGTTGTATTCGGTTGTGTGTTCGGGTTTGTATTCGGGTGTGTGTTCGGGTGTGTGTTCGGGTGTGTATTCGGGTTGTATTCGGGTGTGTGTTCGGGTGTGTGTTCGGGTGTGTGTTCGGTTGTGTGTTCGGGTGAGTATTCGGGTGTGTTCGGGTGTGTATTCGGGTGTGTGTTCGGGTGTGTATTCGGGTTGTATTCGGGTGGGTGTTCGGGTGTGTATTCGGGTGTGTTTTCGGGTTTGTATTCGGGTGGTGTGTATTCGGGTTGTATTCGGGTGTGTGTTCGGGTGTGTGTACGGGTTGTATTCGGTTGTGTGTTCGGGTTTGTATTCGGGTGTGTGTTCGGGTGTGTGTTCGGGTGTGTATTCGGGTTGTATTCGGGTGTGTGTTCGGGTGTGTGTTCGGGTTGTATTCGGGTGTGTGTTCGGGTGTGTATTCGGGTGTGTGTTCGGGTGTGTATTCGGGTTGCATTCGGGTGTGTGCTCGGGTGTGTATTCGGGTGTGTATTCGGGTGTGTATTTGGGTGTGTATTCGGGTGTGTATTCGGGTTGTATTCGGGTGTGTGTTCGGGTGTGTGTTCGGGTGTGTATTCGGGTGTGTGTTCGGGTGTGTATTCGAGTGTGTATTCGGAAGAGTGTTCGGGTGTGTATTCGGGTGTGCATTCGGGTGTGTGTTCGGGTGTGTATTCGGGTTGTATTCGGGTGTGTGTTCGGGTGTGTGTTCGGGTTGTATTCGGGTGTGTGTTCGGGAGTGTCTTCGGGTGTGTATTCGGGTTGTAGTCGGGTGTGTCTTCGGGTGTGTTCGGGTGTGTATTCGGGTATGTATTCGGGTTGCATTCGGGTGCATGTTCGGGTGTGTATTCGGGTGTGTGTTCGGGTGTGTATTCGGGTGTGTGTTCGGGTGTGTATTCGGGTTGTATTCGGGTGTATGTTCGAGTGTGTATTCGGGTTGCATTCGGGTGTATGTTCATGTGTGTGTTCGGGTGTGTGTTCGGGTGTGTGTTCGGGTGTGTGTTCGGGTGTGTATTCGGGTTGTATTCGGGTGTGTGTTCGGGTGTGTATTCGGGTTGTATTCGGGTGTGTGTTCGGGTGTGTGTTCGGGTGTGTGTTCGGTTGTGTGTTCGGGTGTGTGTTCGGGTGTGTGTTCGGTTGTGTGTTCGAGTGTGTATTCGGGTTGTATTCGGGTGTGTGTTCGGGTGTGTGTTCGGGTTGTATTCGGGTGTGTGTTCGGGTTGTATTCGGGTGTGTGTTCGGGTGTGTATTCGGGTGTGTATTCGGGTGATATTCGGGTGTGTGTTCGGGTGTGTGTTCGGGTGTGTATTCGGGTGTGCGTTCGGGTGTGTATTCAGTTTTATTCGGGTGTGTGTCCGGGTGTGTATTCGGGTGTGTGTTCAGGTGTGTATTCGGGTTGCATTCGGGTGTGTGTTCGGGTGTGTATTCGGGTGTGTTTTCGGGTTTGTATTCGGGTGTGTATTCGGGTGTGTATTCGGGTTGTATTCGGGTGTGTATTCGGGTGTGAGTTCGGGTGTGTATTCGGGTTGTATTCGGGTGTGTGTTCGGGTGTGTATTCGGGTGTGTGTTCGGGAGTGTGTTCGTGTGTGTGTTCGGGTTGTATTCGGGTGTGTGTTCGGGTGTGTGTTCGGGTGTGTATTCGGGTGTGTGTTCGGGTGTGTATTCGGGTTGTATTCGGGTGTGTGTTCGGGTGTGTATTCGGGTGTGTGTTCGGGTGTGTATTCGGGTTGCATTCGGGTGTGTGTTCGGGTGTGTATTCGGGTGTGTTTTCGGGTTTTTATTCGGGTGTGTATTCGGGTTGTATTCGGGTGTGTTTTCGGGTGTGTGTTCGGGTGTGTATTCGAGTTGTATTCGGGTGTGTGTTCGGGTGTGTATTCGGGTGTGTGTTCGGGAGTGTGTTCGGGTGTGTATTCGGGTTGTAGTCGGGTGTGTGTTCGGGTGTGTATTCGGGTGTGTGTTCGGGTGTGTATTCGGGTGTGTGTTCGGGTGTGTATTCGGGTGTGTGTTCGGGTGTGTATTCGGGTTGTATTCGGGTGTGTTTTCGGGTGTGTGTTCGGGTGTGTATTCGAGTTGCATTCGGGTGTGTGTTCGGGTGTGTATTCGGGTGTGTTTTCGGGTTTTTATTCGGGTGTGTATTCGGGTTGTATTCGGGTGTGTTTTCGGGTGTGTGTTCGGGTGTGTATTCGAGTTGTATTCGGGTGTGTGTTCGGGTGTGTATTCGGGTGTGTGTTCGGGAGTGTGTTCGGGTGTGTATTCGGGTTGTAGTCGGGTGTGTGTTCGGGTGTGTATTCGGGTGTGTGTTCGGGTGTGTATTCGGGTGTGTGTTCGGGTGTGTTTTCGGGTGTGTGTTCGGGTGTGTATTCGAGTTGTATTCGGGTGTGTGTTCGGGTGTGTATTCGGGTGTGTGTTCGGATTATATTCGGGTGTGTGTTCGGGTGTGTATTCGGGTGTGTGTTCGGGTGTATATTCGGGTTGTATTCGGGTGTGTGTTCGGGTATGTATTCGGGTTGTATTCGGTTGTGTGTTCGGGTGTGTGTTCGGGTGTGTGTTCGGTTTTGTGTTCGGGTGAGTATTCGGGTATTTTCGGGTGTGTATTCGGGTGTGTATTCGGGTGTGTGTTCGGGTGTGTATTCGGGTTGTATTCGGGTGTGTGTTCGGGTGTGTATTCGGGTGTGTGTTCGGTTGTGTATTCGGGTTGTATTCGGGTTTGTGTTCGGGTGTGTATTCGGGTTGTAGTCGGGTGTGTGTTCGGGTGTGTATTCGGGTGTGTGTTCGGGTGTGTATTCGGGTGTGTGTTCGGGTGTGTATTCGGGTGTGTGTTCGGGTGTGTATTCGGGTTGTATTCGGGTGTGTTTTCGGGTGTGTGTTCGGGTGTGTGTTCGGTTTTGTGTTCGGGTGAGTATTCGGGTGTTTTCGGGTGTGTGTTCGGGAGTATGTTCGGGTGTGTATTCGGGTTGTATTCGGGTGTGTGTTCGGGTGTGTATTCGGGTGTGTGTTCTGGTGTGTGTTCGGGTGTGTATTCGGATTATATTCGGGTGTGTGTTCGGGTGTGTATTCGGGTGTGTGTTCGGGTGTATATTCGGGTTGTATTCGGGTGTGTGTTCGGGTATGTATTCGGGTTGTATTCGGTTGTGTGTTCGGGTGTGTGTTCGGGTGTGTGTTCGGTTTTGTGTTCGGGTGAGTATTCGGGTATTTTCGGGTGTGTATTCGGGTGTGTATTCGGGTGTGTGTTCGGGTGTGTATTCGGGTTGTATTCGGGTGTGTGTTCGGGTGTGTATTCGGGTGTGTGTTCGGTTGTGTATTCGGGTTGTATTCGGGTTTGTGTTCGGGTGTGTATTCGGGTGAGTTTTCGGGTTTGTATTCGGGTGTGTATTCGGGTGTGTATTCGGGTGTGTGTTCGGGTGTGTGTTCGGGTGTGTATTCGGGTGTGTGTTCGGGTGTATATTCGGGTGTGTGTTCGGGTGTGTATTCGGGTGTGTGTTCGGGTGAGTATTCGGGTGTGTATTCGGGAGAGTGTTCGGGTGTGTATTCGGGTTGTATTCGGGTGTGTGTTCGGGTGTGTGTTCGGGTTGTATTCGGGTGGGTGTTCGGGAGTGTGTTCGGGTGGGTATTCGGGTTGTAGTCGGGTGTGTGTTCGGGTGTGTTCGGGTGTGTATTCGGGTGTGTATTCGGGTTGCATTCGGGTGTGTGTTCGGGTGGGTATTCGGGTGTGTGTTCGGGAGTGTATTCGGGTGTGTGTTCGGGTGTGTGTTCGGGTGTGTATTCGGGTGTGTTTTCGGGTTTGTATTCGGGTGGTGTGTATTCGGGTTGTATTCGGGTGTGTGTTCGGGTGTGTGTACGGGTTGTATTCGGTTGTGTGTTCGGGTTTGTATTCGGGTGTGTGTTCGGGTGTGTGTTCGGGTGTGTATTCGGGTTGTATTCGGGTGTGTGTTCGGGTGTGTGTTCGGGTGTGTGTTCGGTTGTGTGTTCGGGTGAGTATTCGGGTGTGTTCGGGTGTGTATTCGGGTGTGTGTTCGGGTGTGTATTCGGGTTGTATTCGGGTGGGTGTTCGGGTGTGTATTCGGGTGTGTTTTCGGGTTTGTATTCGGGTGGTGTGTATTCGGGTTGTATTCGGGTGTGTGTTCGGGTGTGTGTACGGGTTGTATTCGGTTGTGTGTTCGGGTTTGTATTCGGATGTGTGTTCGGGTGTGTGTTCGGGTGTGTGTTCGGGTGTGTATTCGGGTTGTATTCGGGTGTGTGTTCGGGTGTGTATTCGTGTTGTATTCGGGTGTGTGTTCGGGTGTGTGTTCGGGTGAGTATTCGGGTGTGTGTTCGGGTGTGTATTCGGGTTGTATTCGGGTGTGTGTTCGGGTGAGTGTTCGGGTGTGTGTTCGGGTGTGTGTTCGGGTGTGTGTTCGGGTGTGTATTCGGGTTGTATTCGGGTGTGTGTTCGGGTGTGTATTCGGGTGTGTGTTCGGGAGTGTGTTCGGGTGTGTATTCGGGTTGTAGTCGGGTGTGTGTTCGGGTGTGTATTCGGGTTGTATTCGGGTGTGTGTTCGGGTGTGTATTCGGGTGTGTGTTCGGGTGTGTATTCGGGTGTGTGTTCGGGTGTGTATTCGGGTTGTATTCGGGTGTGTGTTCGGGTGTGTGTTCGGGTGTGTGTTCGGGTGTGTGTTCGGGTGTGTGTTCGGGTGTGTATTCGGGTTGTATTCGGGTGTGTGTTCGGGTGTGTATTCGGGTTGTATTCGGGTGTGTGTTCGGGAGTGTGTTCGAGTGTGTATTCGGGTTGTAGTCGGGTGTGTGTTCGGGTGTGTATTCGGGTTGTATTCGGGTGTGTGTTCGGGTGTGTGTTCGGGTTGTATTCGGGTGTGTGTTCGGGTGTGTGTTCGGGTGGGTGTTCGTGTTTGTGTTCGGGTGTGTGTTCGGGTGTGTGTTCGGGTGTGTATTCGGGTGTGTCTTCGGGTTTGAATTCGGGTGTGTATTCGGGTGTGTATTCGGGTTGTATTCGGGTGTGTATTCGGGTGTGTGTTCGGGTGTGTATTCGGGTTGTATTCGGGTGTGTGTTCGGGTGTGTGTTCGGGTGTGTGTTCGGGTGTGTGTTCGGGTGTGTGTTCGGGTGTGTATTCGGGTTGTATTCGAGTGTGTGTTCGGGTGTGTATTCGGGTTGTATTCGAGTGTGTGTTCGGGTGTGTATCCGGGTGTGTGTTCGGGTGTGTGTTCGGGTGTGTATTCGGGTTGTATTCATGTGTGTGTCCGGGAGTGTGTTCGGGTGTGTATTCGGGTTGTACTCGGGTGTCTGTTCGGGTGTGTATTCGGGTTGTATTCGGGTGTGTGTTCGGGTGTGTATTCGGGTGTGTGTTCGGGTGTGTATTCGGGTTGCATTCGGGTGTGTGTTCGGGTGTGTATTCGGGTGTGTTTTCGGGTTTGTATTCGGGTGTGTATTCGGGTGTGTATTCGGGTTGTATTCGGGTGTGTTCGGGTGTGTGTTCGGGTTGTATTCGGGTGTGTGTTCGGGTGTGTGTTCGGGTTTGTATTCGGGTGTGTGTTCGGGTGTGTGTTCTGGTGTGTGTTCGGGTGTGTATTCGGGTTGTATTCGGGTGTGTGTTCGGGTGTGTATTCGGGATGTATTCGGGTGTGTGTTCGGGTGTGTTTAGGTGTGTATTCGGGTGTGTGTTCGGGTGTGTATTCGGGTTGTATTCGGGTGTGTTTTCGGGTGTGTGTTCGGGTGTGTATTCGAGTTGTATTCGGGTGTGTGTTCGGGTGTGTTCGGGTGTGTATTCGGGTGTGTGTTCGGGTGTGTATTCGGGTGTGTTTTCGGGTTTGTATTCGGGTGTGTATTCGGGTTGTATTCGGGTGTGTTCGGGTGTGTGTTCGGGAGTGTATTCGGGTGTGTGTTCGGGTGTATATTCGGGTGTGTGTTCGAGTGTGTATTCGGGTGTGTGTTCGGGTGTGTATTCGGGTTGTATTCGGGTGTGTGTTCGGGTGTGTATTCGGGTGTGTGTTCGGGTGTGTATTCGGGTTGCATTCGGGTGTGTGTTCGGGTGTGTATTCGGGTGTGTTTTCGGGTTTGTATTCGGGTGTGTATTCGGGTGTGTATTCGGGTTGTATTCGGGTGTGTGTTCGGGTGTGTGTTCGGGTGTGTATTCGGGTGTGTGTTCGGTTGTGTTTTCGGGTTGCATTCGGGTGTGTGTTCGGGTGTGTATTCGGGTGTGTTTTCGGGTTTGTATTCGGGTGTGTATTCGGGTGTGTATTCGGGTTGTATTCGGGTGTGTGTTCGGGTGTGTGTTCGGATGTGTATTCGGGTGTGTGTTCGGGTGTATATTCGGGTTGTATTCGGGTGTGTATTCGGGTTGTATTCGGGTGTGTGTTCGTGTGTGTGTTCGGGTGTTTGTTCGGTTTTGTGTTCGGGTGAGTATTCGGGTGTTTTCGGGTGTGTGTTCGGGAGTGTGTTCGGGTGTGTATTCGGGTTGTATTCGGGTGTGTGTTCGGGTGTGTATTCGGGTGTGTATTCGGGTGTGTGTTCGGGTGTGTATTCGGGTTGTATTCGGGTGTGTGTTCGGGTGTGTGTTCGGGTGTGTGTTCGGGTGTGTGTTCGGGTGTGTATTCGGGTTGTATTCGAGTGTGTGTTCGGGTGTGTATCCGGGTGTGTGTTCGGGTGTGTGTTCGGGTGTATATTCGGGTTGTATTCGGGTGTGTGTTCGGGTGTGTATTCGGGTTGTATTCGGGTGTGTGTTCGGGTGTGTGTTCGGGTGTGTGTTCGGTTTTGTGTTCGGGTGAGTATTCGGGTATTTTCGGGTGTGTATTCGGGTGTGTATTCGGGTGTGTGTTCGGGTGTGTATTCGGGTTGTATTCGGGTGTGTGTTCGGGTGTGTATTCGGGTGTGTGTTCGGTTGTGTATTCGGGTTGTATTCGGGTTTGTGTTCGGGTGTGTATTCGGGTGAGTTTTCGGGTTTGTATTCGGGTGTGTATTCGGGTGTGTATTCGGGTTGTATTCGGGTGTGTGTTCGGGTGTGTGTTCGGGTGTGTATTCGGGTGTGTGTTCGGGTGTATATTCGGGTGTGTGTTCGGGTGTGTATTCGGGTGTGTGTTCGGGTGAGTATTCGGGGGTGTATTCGGGAGAGTGTTCGGGTGTGTATTCGGGTTGAATTCGGGTGTGTGTTCGGGTGTGTGTTCGGGTTGTATTCGGGTGTGTGTTCGGGAGTGTGTTCGGGTGGGTATTCGGGTTGTAGTCGGGTGTGTGTTCGGGTGTGTTCGGGTGTGTATTCGGGTGTGTATTCGGGTTGCATTCGGGTGTGTGTTCGGGTGGGTATTCGGGTGTGTGTTCGGGAGTGTATTCGGGTGTGTGTTCGGGTGTGTGTTCGGGTGTGTGTTCGGGTGTGTGTTCGGGTGTGTATTCGGGTTGTATTCGGGTGTGTGTTCGACTGTGTATTCGGGTTGTATTCGGGTGTGTGTTCGGGTGTGTATTCGGGTTGTATTCGGGTGTGTGTTCGGGTGTGTGTTCGGGTGTGTGTTCGGGTGTGTGTTCGGGTGTGTATTCGGGTTGTATTCGGGTGTGTGTTCGGGAGTGTGTTCGGGTGTGTATTCGGGTTGTAGTCGGGTGTGTGTTCGGGTGTGTATTCGGGTTGTATTCGGGTGTGTGTTCGGGTGTGTGTTCGGGTGTGTATTCGGGTTGCATTCGGGTGTGTGTTCGGGTGTGTATTCGGGTGTGTTTTCGGGTTTGTATTCGGGTGGTGTGTATTCGGGTTGTATTCGGGTGTGTGTTCGGGTGTGTGTACGGGTTGTATTCGGTTGTGTGTTCGGGTTTGTATTCGGGTGTGTGTTCGGGTGTGTGTTCGGGTGTGTATTCGGGTTGTATTCGGGTGTATGTTCGGGTGTGTATTCGGGATGTATTCGGGTGTGTGTTCGGGTGTGTGTTCGGGTGTGTGTTCGGTTGTGTGTTCGGGTGAGTATTCGGGTGTGTTCGGGTGTGTATTCGGGTGTGTGTTCGGGTGTGTATTCGGGTTGTATTCGGGTGGGTGTTCGGGTGTGTATTCGGGTGTGTTTTCGGGTTTGTATTCGGGTGGTGTGTATTCGGGTTGTATTCGGGTGTGTGTTCGGGTGTGTGTACGGGTTGTATTCGGTTGTGTGTTCGGGTTTGTATTCGGATGTGTGTTCGGGTGTGTGTTCGGGTGTGTGTTCGGGTGTGTATTCGGGTTGTATTCGGGTGTGTGTTCGGGTGTGTATTCGGGTTGTATTCGGGTGTGTGTTCGGGTGTGTGTTCGGGTGAGTATTCGGGTGTGTGTTCGGGTGTGTATTCGGGTTGTATTCGGGTGTGTGTTCGGGTGAGTGTTCGGGTGTGTGTTCGGGTGTGTGTTCGGGTGTGTGTTCGGGTGTGTATTCGGGTTGTATTCGGGTGTGTGTTCGGGTGTGTATTCGGGTGTGTGTTCGGGAGTGTGTTCGGGTGTGTATTCGGGTTGTAGTCGGGTGTGTGTTCGGGTGTGTATTCGGGTTGTATTCGGGTGTGTGTTCGGGTGTGTATTCGGGTGTGTGTTCGGGTGTGTATTCGGGTGTGTGTTCGGGTGTGTATTCGGGTTGTATTCGGGTGTGTGTTCGGGTGTGTGTTCGGGTGTGTGTTCGGGTGTGTGTTCGGGTGTGTATTCGGGTTGTATTCGGGTGTGTGTTCGGGTGTGTATTCGGGTTGTATTCGGGTGTGTGTTCGGGAGTGTGTTCGAGTGTGTATTCGGGTTGTAGTCGGGTGTGAGTTCGGGTGTGTATTCGGGTTGTATTCGGGTGTGTGTTCGGGTGTGTGTTCGGGTTGTATTCGGGTGTGTGTTCGGGTGTGTGTTCGGGTGGGTGTTCGTGTTTGTGTTCGGGTGTGTGTTCGGGTGTGTGTTCGGGTGTGTATTCGGGTGTGTTTTCGGGTTTGTATTCGGGTGTGTATTCGGGTGTGTATTCGGGTTGTATTCGGGTGTGTATTCGGGTGTGTGTTCGGGTGTGTATTCGGGTTGTATTCGGGTGTGTGTTCGGGTGTGTGTTCGGGTGTGTGTTCGGGTGTGTGTTCGGGTGTGTATTCGGGTTGTATTCGAGTGTGTGTTCGGGTGTGTATCCGGGTGTGTGTTCGGGTGTGTGTTCGGGTGTGTATTCGGGTTGTATTCATGTGTGTGTTCGGGAGTGTGTTCGGGTGTGTATTCGGGTTGTACTCGGGTGTCTGTTCGGGTGTGTATTCGGGTTGTATTCGGGTGTGTGTTCGGGTGTGTATTCGGGTGTGTGTTCGGGTGTGTATTCGGGTTGCATTCGGGTGTGTGTTCGGGTGTGTATTCGGGTGTGTTTTCGGGTTTGTATTCGGGTGTGTATTCGGGTGTGTATTCGGGTTGTATTCGGGTGTGTTCGGGTATGTGTTCGGGTTGTATTCGGGTGTGTGTTCGGGTGTGTGTTCGGGTTTGTATTCGGGTGTGTGTTCGGGTGTGTGTTCTGGTGTGTGTTCGGGTGTGTATTCGGGTTGTATTCGGGTGTGTGTTCGGGTGTGTATTCGGGATGTATTCGGGTGTGTGTTCGAGTGTGTTTAGGTGTGTATTCGGGTGTGTGTTTGGGTGTGTATTCGGGTTGTAGTCGGGTGTGTGTTCGGGTGTGTTCGGGTGTGTTCGGGTGTGTATTCGGGTGTGTGTACGGGTGTGTGATCGGGTGTGTATTCGGGTTGTATTCGGGTGTGTATTCGGGTGTGTGTTCGGGTGTGTATTCGGGTTGTATTCATGTGTGTGTTCGGGAGTGTGTTCGGGTGTGTATTTGGGTTGTATTCGGGTGTGTATTCGGGTGTGTGTTCGGGTGTGTATTCGGGTTGTATTCATGTGTGTGTTCGGGAGTGTGTTCGGGTGTGTATTCGGGTTGTAGTCGGGTGTTTGTTCGGGTGTGTATTCGGGTTGTATTCGGGTGTGTGTCCGGGTGTGTGTTCGGGTGTGTGTTCGGGTGTGTATTCGGGTTGTATTCGGGTGTGTAGTCGGGTTGTATTCGGGTGTGTATTCGGGTGTGTGTTCAGGTGTGTATTCGGGTTGAATTCATGTGTGTGTTCGGGAGTGTGTTCGGGTGTGTATTCGGGTTGTAGTCGGGTGTCTGTTCGGGTGTGTATTCGGGTTGTATTCGGGTGTGTGTTCGGGTGTGTATTCGGGTGTGTGTTCGGGTGTGTATTCGGGTGTGTGTTCGGGTGTGTATTCGGGTTGCATTCGGGTGTGTGTTCGGGTGTGTATTCGGGTGTGTTTTCGGGTTTGTATTCGGGTGTGTATTCGGGTGTGTATTCGGGTTGTATTCGGGTGTGTGTTCGGGTGTGTGTTCGGGTTTGTATTCGGGTGTGTGTTCGGGTGTGTATTCGGGTGTGTGTTCGGGAGTGTGTTCGGGTGTGTGTTCGGGTTGTATTCGGGTGTGTGTTCGGGTGTGTGTTCGGGTGTGTATTCGGGTGTGTGTTCGGGTGTGTATTCGGATTGTATTCGGGTGTGTGTTCGGGTGTGTATTCGGGTGTGTGTTCGGGTGTGTATTCGGGTTGCATTCGGGTGTGTGTTCGGGTGTGTATTCGGGTGTGTTTTCGGGTTTTTATTCGGGTGTGTATTCGGGTTGTATTCGGGTGTGTTTTCGGGTGTGTGTTCGGGTGTGTATTCGAGTTGTATTCGGGTGTGTGTTCGGGTGTGTATTCGGGTGTGTGTTCGGGAGTGTGTTCGGGTGTGTATTCGGGTTGTAGTCGGGTGTGTGTTCGGGTGTGTATTCGGGTGTGTGTTCGGGTGTGTATTCGGGTGTGTGTTCGGGTGTGTATTCGGGTGTGTGTTCGGGTGTGTATTCGGGTTGTATTCGGGTGTGTTTTCGGGTGTGTGTTCGGGTGTGTATTCGAGTTGTATTCGGGTGTGTGTTCGGGTGTGTTCGGGTGTGTATTCGGGTGTGTGTTCGGGTGTGTATTCGGTTGTGTTTTCGGGTTTGTATTCGGGTGTGTATTCGGGTTGTATTCGGGTGTGTTCGGGTGTGTGTTCGGGAGTGTATTCGGGTGTGAGTTCGGGTGTATATTCGGGTGTGTGTTCCGGTGTGTATTCGGGTGTGTGTTCGGGTGTGTATTCGGGTTGTATTCGGGTGTGTGTTCGGGTGTGTATTCGGGTGTGTGTTCGGGTGTGTATTCGGGTTGCATTCGGGTGTGTGTTCGGGTGTGTATTCGGGTGTGTTTTCGGGTTTGTATTCGGGTGTGTACTCGGGTGTGTATTCGGGTTGTATTCGGGTGTGTGTTCGGGTGTGTGTTCGGATGTGTATTCGGGTGTGTGTTCGGGTGTATATTCGGGTTGTATTCGGGTGTGTATTCGGGTTGTATTCGGGTGTGTGTTCGTGTGTGTGTTCGGGTGTGTGTTCGGTTTTGTGTTCGGGTGAGTATTCGGGTGTTTTCGGGTGTGTGTTCGGGAGTGTGTTCGGGTGTGTATTCGGGTTGTATTCGGGTGTGTGTTCGGGTGTGTATTCGGGTGTGTGTTCTGGTGTGTGTTCGGGTGTGTATTCGGATTATATTCGGGTGTGTGTTCGGGTGTGTATTCGGGTGTGTGTTCGGGTGTATATTCGGGTTGTATTCGGGTGTGTGTTCGGGTGTGTATTCGGGTTGTATTCGGGTGTGTGTTCGGGTGTGTGTTCGGGTGTGTGTTCGGTTTTGTGTTCGGGTGAGTATTCGGGTATTTTCGGGTGTGTATTCGGGTGTGTATTCGGGTGTGTGTTCGGGTGTGTATTCGGGTTGTATTCGGGTGTGTGTTCGGGTGTGTATTCGGGTGTGTGTTCGGTTGTGTATTCGGGTTGTATTCGGGTTTGTGTTCGGGTGTGTATTCGGGTGAGTTTTCGGGTTTGTATTCGGGTGTGCATTCGGGTGTGTATTCGGGTTGTATTCGGGTGTGTGTTCGGGTGTGTGTTCGGGTGTGTATTCGGGTGTGTGTTCGGGTGTATATTCGGGTGTGTGTTCGGGTGTGTATTCGGGTGTGTGTTCGGGTGAGTATTCGGGTGTGTATTCGGGAGAGTGTTCGGGTGTGTATTCGGGTTGTATTCGGGTGGGTGTTCGGGTGTGTGTTCGGGTTGTATTCGGGTGTGTGTTCGGGAGTGTGTTCGGGTGGGTATTCGGGTTGTAGTCGGGTGTGTGTTCGGGTGTGTTCGGGTGTGTATTCGGGTGTGTATTCGGGTTGCATTCGGGTGTGTGTTCGGGTGGGTATTCGGGTGTGTGTTCGGGAGTGTATTCGGGTGTGTGTTCGGGTGTGTGTTCGGGTGTGTGTTCGGGTGTGTGTTCGGGTGTGTATTCGGGTTGTATTCGGGTGTGTGTTCGACTGTGTATTCGGGTTGTATTCGGGTGTGTGTTCGGGTGTGTATTCGGGTTGTATTCGGGTGTGTGTTCGGGTGTGTGTTCGGGTGTGTGTTCGGGTGTGTGTTCGGGTGTGTATTCGGGTTGTATTCGGGTGTGTGTTCGGGTGTGTATTCGGGTTGTATTCGGGTGTGTGTTCGGGAGTGTGTTCGGGTGTGTATTCGGGTTGTAGTCGGGTGTGTGTTCGGGTGTGTATTCGGGTTGTATTCGGGTGTGTGTTCGGGTGTGTGTTCGGGTGTGTATTCGGGTTGCATTCGGGTGTGTGTTCGGGTGTGTATTCGGGTGTGTTTTCGGGTTTGTATTCGGGTGGTGTGTATTCGGGTTGTATTCGGGTGTGTGTTCGGGTGTGTGTACGGGTTGTATTCGGTTGTGTGTTCGGGTTTGTATTCGGGTGTGTATTCGGGTTGTATTCGGGTGGGTGTTCGGGTGTGTATTCGGGTGTGTTTTCGGGTTTGTATTCGGGTGGTGTGTATTCGGGTTGTATTCGGGTGTGTGTTCGGGTGTGTGTACGGGTTGTATTCGGTTGTGTGTTCGGGTTTGTATTCGGATGTGTGTTCGGGTGTGTGTTCGGGTGTGTGTTCGGGTGTGTATTCGGGTTGTATTCGGGTGTGTGTTCGGGTGTGTATTCGGGTTGTATTCGGGTGTGTGTTCGGGTGTGTGTTCGGGTGAGTATTCGGGTGTGTGTTCGGGTGTGTATTCGGGTTGTATTCGGGTGTGTGTTCGGGTGAGTGTTCGGGTGTGTGTTCGGGTGTGTGTTCGGGTGTGTGTTCGGGTGTGTATTCGGGTTGTATTCGGGTGTGTGTTCGGGTGTGTATTCGGGTGTGTGTTCGGGAGTGTGTTCGGGTGTGTATTCGGGTTGTAGTCGGGTGTGTGTTCGGGTGTGTATTCGGGTTGTATTCGGGTGTGTGTTCGGGTGTGTATTCGGGTGTGTGTTCGGGTGTGTATTCGGGTGTGTGTTCGGGTGTGTATTCGGGTTGTATTCGGGTGTGTGTTCGGGTGTGTGTTCGGGTGTGTGTTCGGGTGTGTGTTCGGGTGTGTATTCGGGTTGTATTCGGGTGTGTGTTCGGGTGTGTATTCGGGTTGTATTCGGGTGTGTGTTCGGGAGTGTGTTCGAGTGTGTATTCGGGTTGTAGTCGGGTGTGTGTTCGGGTGTGTATTCGGGTTGAATTCGGGTGTGTGTTCGGGTGTGTGTTCGGGTTGTATTCGGGTGTGTGTTCGGGTGTTTGTTCGGGTGGGTGTTCGTGTTTGTGTTCGGGTGTGTGTTCGGGTGTGTGTTCGGGTGTGTATTCGGGTGTGTTTTCGGGTTTGTATTCGTGTGTGTATTCGGGTGTGTATTCGGGTTGTATTCGGGTGTGTATTCGGGTGTGTGTTCGGGTGTGTATTCGGGTTGTATTCGGGTGTGTGTTCGGGTGTGTGTTCGGGTGTGTGTTCGGGTGTGTGTTCGGGTGTGTATTCGGGTTGTATTCGAGTGTGTGTTCGGGTGTGTATCCGGGTGTGTGTTCGGGTGTGTGTTCGGGTGTGTATTCGGGTTGTATTCATGTGTGTGTTCGGGAGTGTGTTCGGGTGTGTATTCGGGTTGTACTCGGGTGTCTGTTCGGGTGTGTATTCGGGTTGTATTCGGGTGTGTGTTCGGGTGTGTATTCGGGTGTGTGTTCGGGTGTGTATTCGGGTTGCATTCGGGTGTGTGTTCGGGTGTGTATTCGGGTGTGTTTTCGGGTTTGTATTCGGGTGTGTATTCGGGTGTGTATTCGGGTTGTATTCGGGTGTGTTCGGGTGTGTGTTCGGGTTGTATTCGGGTGTGTGTTCGGGTGTGTGTTCGGGTTTGTATTCGGGTGTGTGTTCGGGTGTGTGTTCTGGTGTGTGTTCGGGTGTGTATTCGGGTTGTATTCGGGTGTGTGTTCGGGTGTGTATTCGGGATGTATTCGGGTGTGTGTTCGAGTGTGTTTAGGTGTGTATTCGGGTGTGTGTTTGGGTGTGTATTCGGGTTGTAGTCGGGTGTGTGTTCGGGTGTGTTCGGGTGTGTTCGGGTGTGTATTCGGGTGTGTGTACGGGTGTGTGATCGGGTGTGTATTCGGGTTGTATTCGGGTGTGTATTCGGGTGTGTGTTCGGGTGTGTATTCGGGTTGTATTCATGTGTGTGTTCGGGAGTGTGTTCGGGTGTGTATTCGGGTTGTAGTCGGGTGTGTGTTCGGGTGTGTGTTCGGGTGTGTATTTGGGTTGTATTCGGGTGTGTATTCGGGTGTGTGTTCGGGTGTGTATTCGGGTTGTATTCATGTGTGTGTTCGGGAGTGTGTTCGGGTGTGTATTCGGGTTGTAGTCGGGTGTTTGTTCGGGTGTGTATTCGGGTTGTATTCGGGTGTGTGTCCGGGTGTGTGTTCGGGTGTGTGTTCGGGTGTGTGTTCGACTGTGTATTCGGGTTGTATTCGGGTGTGTGTTCGGGTGTGTGTTCGGGTGTGTATTCGGGTTGTATTCGGGTGTATGTTCGGGTGTGTATTCGGGATGTATTCGGGTGTGTGTTCGGGTGTGTGTTCGGTTGTGTGTTCGGGTGAGTATTCGGGTGTGTTCGGGTGTGTATTCGGGTGTGTGTTCGGGTGTGTATTCGGGTTGCATTCGGGTGTGTGTTCGGGTGTGTATTCGGGTGTGTTTTCGGGTTTGTATTCGGGTGTGTATTCGGGTGTGTATTCGGGTTGTATTCGGGTGTGTGTTCGGGTGTGTGTTCGGGTGTGTGTTCGGGTTTGTATTCGGGTGTGTGTTCGGGAGTGTGTTCGGGTGTGGGTTCGGGTTGTATTCGGGTGTGTGTTCGGGTGTGTGTTCGGGTGTGTATTCGGGTGTGTGTTCGGGTGTGTATTCGGATTGTATTCGGGTGTGTGTTCGGGTGTGTATTCGGGTGTGTGTTCGGGTGTGTATTCGGGTTGCATTCGGGTGTGTGTTCGGGTGTGTATTCGGGTGTGTTTTCGGGTTTTTATTCGGGTGTGTATTCGGGTTGTATTCGGGTGTGTTTTCGGGTGTGTGTTCGGGTGTGTATTCGAGTTGTATTCGGGTGTGTGCTCGGGTGTGTATTCGGGTGTGTGTTCGGGAGTGTGTTCGGGTGTGTATTCGGGTTGTAGTCGGGTGTGTGTTCGGGTGTGTATTCGGGTGTGTGTTCGGGTGTGTATTCGGGTGTGTGTTCGGGTGTGTATTCGGGTGTGTGTTCGGGTGTGTATTCGGGATGTATTCGGGTGTGTGTTCGGGTGTGTGTTCGGGTGTGTGTTCGGGTGTGTATTCGGGTGTGTTTTCGGGTTTTTATTCGGGTGTGTATTCGGGTTGTATTCGGGTGTGTTTTCGGGTGTGTGTTCGGGTGTGTATTCGAGTTGTATTCGGGTGTGTGTTCGGGTGTGTATTCGGGTGTGTGTTCGGGAGTGTGTTCGGGTGTGTATTCGGGTTGTAGTCGGGTGTGTGTTCGGGTGTGTATTCGGGTGTGTGTTCGGGTGTGTATTCGGGTGTGTGTTCGGGTGTGTATTCGGGTGTGTGTTCGGGTGTGTGTTCGGGTTGTATTCGGGTGTGTGTTCGGGAGTGTGTTCGGGTGGGTATTCGGGTTGTAGTCGGGTATGTGTTCGGGTGTGTTCGGGTGTGTATTCGGGTGTGTATTCGGGTTGCATTCGGGTGTGTGTTCGGGTGGGTATTCGGGTGTGTGTTCGGGAGTGTATTCGGGTGTGTGTTCGGGTGTGTGTTCGGGTGTGTGTTCGGGTGTGTGTTCGGGTGTGTATTCGGGTTGTATTCGGGTGTGTGTTCGACTGTGTATTCGGGTTGTATTCGGGTGTGTGTTCGGGTGTGTATTCGGGTTGTATTCGGGTGTGTGTTCGGGTGTGTGTTCGGGTGTGTGTTCGGGTGTGTGTTCGGGTGTGTATTCGGGTTGTATTCGGGTGTGTGTTCGGGAGTGTGTTCGGGTGTGTATTCGGGTTGTAGTCGGGTGTGTGTTCGGGTGTGTATTCGGGTTGTATTCGGGTGTGTGTTCGGGTGTGTGTTCGGGTGTGTATTCGGGTTGCATTCGGGTGTGTGTTCGGGTGTGTATTCGGGTGTGTTTTCGGGTTTGTATTCGTGTGGTGTGTATTCGGGTTGTATTCGGGTGTGTGTTCGGGTGTGTGTACGGGTTGTATTCGGTTGTGTGTTCGGGTTTGTATTCGGGTGTGTGTTCGGGTGTGTGTTCGGGTGTGTATTCGGGTTGTATTCGGGTGTATGTTCTGGTGTGTATTCGGGATGTATTCGGGTGTGTGTTCGGGTGTGTGTTCGGGTGTGTGTTCGGTTGTGTGTTCGGGTGAGTATTCGGGTGTGTTCGGGTGTGTATTCGGGTGTGTGTTCGGGTGTGTATTCGGGTTGTATTCGGGTGGGTGTTCGGGTGTGTATTCGGGTGTGTTTTCGGGTTTGTATTCGGGTGGTGTGTATTCGGGTTGTATTCGGGTGTGTGTTCGGGTGTGTGTACGGGTTGTATTCGGTTGTGTGTTCGGGTTTGTATTCGGATGTGTGTTCGGGTGTGTGTTCGGGTGTGTGTTCGGGTGTGTATTCGGGTTGTATTCGGGTGTGTGTTCGGGTGTGTATTCGGGTTGTATTCGGGTGTGTGTTCGGGTGTGTGTTCGGGTGTGTGTTCGGGTGTGTGTTCGGGTGTGTATTCGGGTTGTATTCGGGTGTGTGTTCGGGTGAGTGTTCGGGTGTGTGTTCGGGTGTGTGTTCGGGTGTGTGTTCGGGTGTGTATTCGGGTTGTATTCGGGTGTGTGTTCGGGTGTGTATTCGGGTGTGTGTTCGGGTGTGTGTTCGGGTGTGTGTTCGGGTTGTATTCGGGTGTGTGTTCGGGTGTGTGTTCGGGTGGGTGTTCGTGTTTGTGTTCGGGTGTGTGTTCGGGTGTGTGTTCGGGTGTGTATTCGGGTGTGTTTTCGGGTTTGTATTCGGGTGTGTATTCGGGTGTGTATTCGGGTTGTATTCGGGTGTGTATTCGGGTGTGTGTTCGGGTGTGTATTCGGGTTGTATTCGGGTGTGTGTTCGGGTGTGTGTTCGGGTGTGTGTTCGGGTGTGTGTTCGGGTGTGTATTCGGGTTGTATTCGGGTGTGTATTCGGGTTGTATTCGGGTGTGTTCGGGTGTGTGTTCGGGTGTGTATTCGGGTTGTATTCATGTGTGTGTTCGGGAGTGTGTTCGGGTGTGTATTCGGGTTGTACTCGGGTGTCTGTTCGGGTGTGTATTCGGGTTGTATTCGGGTGTGTGTTCGGGTGTGTATTCGGGTGTGTGTTCGGGTGTGTATTCGGGTTGCATTCGGGTGTGTGTTCGGGTGTGTATTCGGGTGTGTTTTCGGGTTTGTATTCGGGTGTGTATTCGGGTGTGTATTCGGGTTGTATTCGGGTGTGTTCGGGTGTGTGTTCGGGTTGTATTCGGGTGTGTGTTCGGGTGTGTGTTCGGGTTTGTATTCGGGTGTGTGTTCGGGTGTGTGTTCTGGTGTGTGTTCGGGTGTGTATTCGGGTTGTATTCGGGTGTGTGTTCGGGTGTGTATTCGGGATGTATTCGGGTGTGTGTTCGAGTGTGTTTAGGTGTGTATTCGGGTGTGTGTTTGGGTGTGTATTCGGGTTGTAGTCGGGTGTGTGTTCGGGTGTGTTCGGGTGTGTTCGGGTGTGTATTCGGGTGTGTGTACGGGTGTGTGATCGGGTGTGTATTCGGGTTGTATTCGGGTGTGTATTCGGGTGTGTGTTCGGGTGTGTATTCGGGTTGTATTCATGTGTGTGTTCGGGAGTGTGTTCGGGTGTGTATTCGGGTTGTAGTCGGGTGTGTGTTCGGGTGTGTGTTCGGGTGTGTATTTGGGTTGTATTCGGGTGTGTATTCGGGTGTGTGTTCGGGTGTGTATTCGGGTTGTATTCATGTGTGTGTTCGGGAGTGTGTTCGGGTGTGTATTCGGGTTGTAGTCGGGTGTTTGTTCGGGTGTGTATTCGGGTTGTATTCGGGTGTGTGTCCGGGTGTGTGTTCGGGTGTGTGTTCGGGTGTGTATTCGGGTTGTATTCGGGTGTGTAGTCGGGTTGTATTCGGGTGTGTATTCGGGTGTGTGTTCAGGTGTGTATTCGGGTTGTATTCATGTGTTGTTCGGGAGTGTGTTTCGGGTGTGTATTCGGGTTGTAGTCGGGTGTCTGTTCGGGTGTGTATTCGGGTGTATTCGGGTGTGTGTTCGGGTGTGTATTCGGGTGTGTGTTCGGGTGTGTATTCGGGTGTGTGTTCGGGTGTGTATTCGGGTTGCATTCGGGTGTGTGTTCGGGTGTGTATTCGGGTGTGTTTTCGGGTTTGTATTCGGGTGTGTATTCGGGTGTGTATTCGGGTTGTATTCGGGTGTGTGTTCGGGTGTGTGTTCGGGTTTGTATTCGGGTGTGTGTTCGGGTGTGTATTCGGGTGTGTGTTCGGGAGTGTGTTCGGGTGTGTGTTCGGGTTGTATTCGGGTGTGTGTTCGGGTGTGTGTTCGGGTGTGT